>CM042168.1:19981692-20046692 GCA_023376005.1 Doryteuthis pealeii
GCAGGTTTGCACAACTTGACAACTGACCATTCTACAAAAACGAAAACGATATTTTTTCTTTCTCTGTTGTATTTTTCAGATATGATCTGAACCAGATTAAGCACCTGTCTCAGTCGCCATTAGAATCTTTGATGTTAACCGCTCAATGTCTGGGTCAACAGAACAGATCCCACACACAGACACAGACAGACATACACGCGCTCACACACACACACACACACACACACACACACACACACACACAGCACGCACTGAAAAAATAATATGGCTAGTTATTTGTGGACCATGAAAATTAGGCCAAAAATCCTTTAAAGAAAGAAAGAAAGTAGGAAAGAAAGAAAAAGAAAGAAAGAAAGAAAGAAGAAAGAAGGAAGGAAGGAAAGTGTTGTATCGCGAGGTGGAATATACAGATGAATGGTGTACTTAACACATTTATTAAGCACCAACATCCGGTGCCAAACGGATACATACAACACAGAACAAATAAGTACAAACAATTAACAAGACAAAACTTACACAAAAAGAGGAGGGTCAGCTCGATATAGCCAACGCAGCAAAGTTAGTCTTGAATATTATTTAGATAGTTACTCAACTTAGTAGAGTACTGAAGGGGTGTTAGCTCCTCTACAACAGAAAGAAAGAAAGAAAGAAAGAAAGAAAGAAAGAAGAAAGAAAGAAAGAAAGAATTAAAAAATAATTAAGAGGAAAACAATGAAGAAAAACAAGACAACTAAGATATTATTAAGAAAGAAAGAAAGAAAGAAAGAAAGAAAGAAAGAATAAAAATGGAAGTAAGAGGAAAGAAACAAAAACAGACAAGGAAGAAGAAGGAAATGAAAGAAATAATGAAATAACTGATACTATGACGTCATAATACCACACATGGCATAGAAGATTTCATAGCGCCAATCTTTCAAACGGAAATGGATAATCTACTTTAAAGATATGCATTTGCAATCCTCACTTTTTATTGGCTCGTAATCCTGACCAATTTTCATACCAAAGCCAAACATTGCTAACCAATGTGTAAACGCTTTCTTGTTCTAATCAGAAAGAAAAACATTTCGAAAGAAAATTATCTCAAACAATACCATTAACGAAGTCCGAAATACTATTAACGATGTCTCAAAAAGCATTAACAGTGTTCTAATAGCATTAACCTGCCACGAATCGCGCACCGACTAACCACGTGACTCGCAGACACATTCAATGCAGTAAATACTAATTACTTACATTTTCTTTTCTTTTCTTTTCGTCTACTTTTTCTTCATTTGACCCAGTTATTCGCTTGTTCATTGATTTTCTACCACATCCGCCCGCGGCTTTCTTCTTCTTCTTCTTCTTCTTCTTCTTCTTCTCTCTCTCTCTCTCTCTCTCTCTCTCTCTCTCTCTCTCTCTCTCTCTCTCTCCACGCAAAATTCAATTGAATAAAGCATTATCTAGTGAATGTTGCAGCAGCGTGGAAATCTATCCGTTAACCTGCCCGTGGCCAGATTTTCGACGCCAGACGGTGAACCAGTCTGTGAAGAAAGCTGTTTGCCACATGAACCAGCCTTGTTGCTACTGGAAACCGGAAAAGATAAAATCAGTCGCGCCAAATATCAATCTCTCATTTTTCAGTCGGCAACATTCAAAGAAGACAAACGGATTGTGTTCAGACGCAAAGCCAATTATTCTTAAATGTTCTTATTTATTACCATTATCAAGCTATCTTCCCTAATATATAACGAAACTGAAAAAGCATATATATATATATATATATATATATATATATATATATATATATATATTGGTAAAGAAAAACGCTTTTAAATCGGCCATTTTATACCGCAAAATGGCCGATTGTAAGCCTTTTTCTTTACCAACCATATTGCTCTGTTCAATAAAATTGAACATCGACCTCTCTATGTAGACCTGAACTCTCTTACATTCCACCGTTGGAAGAAATGGGCAGCTTAGAATCATCCAAATACCAACTTACATGGTAACCTATCTAAGGATATATATATATATATATATATATATATATATATATATATATATATTGCTAAAGAAAATGGCCTAAAAATCGACCATTTGGTGGTTATAGGCCTATTTCTACCCACAGGTATTTGTGTATACCTACAATTTTCATCAGACCGCTAACTTTATTGAAAATGGTAAACAGAAAATTAATGGGGATTTATATACAATTTTTTTCTGGGAAACCATAAGAAGTTATCGGTTTCAGTTATTTTCATCATCTTAGGGGGCGGTCCAACTTAGAACCATCCTAATACAAATGTGTGTGTGTGTGTGTGTGTGTGTGTGTGTAAAAGTATCCAATAGACTGGTGAGTTGAGAGATTGTTGTATTTGAGATCATCTATATTCTCTACAATGCATACCCATGCTGATGCACACCTATAAATTTATATAAATATTATTTCAAATCCTAAAGGGAACTCGATCTAAGATAATTAATAGATTAATTATATACAGAGTAATATTTACACTTTCAGTAAGAAAGAAAAACTTAACAAACCGTCATTTGGCTATTATAAATTTATCTATATTTAGGAAATAAATCTAAATATCCAAATAATGGTTTGTTAAGGTTTTCTTTCTTACTGAAATTATATATATATATATATATATATATATATATATATATATATATATATATATATATATATATATATATATCTGGACGAGGCAATTCACATTTCACATAGTGCTAATAGCTTTGGGAAAGGTATGAATCCAACTGTTGTCCCTCCAGATATGGATAGATAAGAGGACAGACTGGGCTCGTTAACCTTAGGCAACCAGTCTAGGAGAAGGAAAAACGCTAAATTCAAACCTATTGATCTTGTTGGTTGGTTGGTTGGCTGGTTGTTTTGTTTTACGGGATATCAACCTTTTTCGGATCATTTAATGCCGAATTACAGTCCAATTTTCCTTTTAGTTAAGATATTACTAAATCACTAAATTCCCTTTGTAAATAATCTTCTAGATAATTTTCAACATACAAACCACCTTCCAATAAATTTCCATTAACTTCAAAAAATTTACATCATGCGATTTTACTTCCTTAATCGACTATCAACAATTAGTATAAATATCTCCATAGCCTGATCTGACAACTCTTCACTCTATTACTCTCTCACTCTCGCCTGTTGGCATCCATCAACCAATCAAAGAACGACAGGTAGCCTGTCTTACGCCATCCCCAAAATTGTCGTAACTTTCCACTCTTATCTACAATTTTTAGTGTTGCCATCTCATTAATTTACATAATGGCTATTTCTCCACGCATGCGGTTATAGATTCTTGGAGAAAATAAAGACGTTAAAAATAAACTAATTTTTATTGTTCATAAATAATGCCAGAAGTGGACGCAGAAGTGGACGCAGAAATTAAGGCAAACCTAAGATAAACCCAAGAAGACAGAAGATCAGCATTGAAGATAAAGAAATAAGTTGTGTTACAATTCATGAGAGTTTATGAATTGTGAACAGACCTGTGACAAGGAATATTTGAATTAGGGTCTGTGGATTTGGAATCAAGAGAGTCTGTGGAAAATTACCGGTGACGGTTATGACCTTTGGATCCCTTGAAAACGCGCCATGACAGACACGTGAGGATAGTTTAGAGTTAGATGCAAGCTAGCCTTTGAAGGAGAGAGATCGTCTGTCCCGGAGTCCAATCTCATTCCCGCGGTGGAATCAATCAAATATGGGCTAGAATAAAATAAAACTTGATCAAGTAAAAACAAGGTATTGTTGTGTTGTAAATTATTAAGACAATGTCCAGTTTAGCCCAGCCCAGAAGAAGAATTAGCAAGAAAGAAATTCACCCCCAGCAGATAACATGGCGGACGACAAGTTAGATGAAAAACCAGTTAGCAACAATGAGTCAGTGCCAAGCAGAGTAAGCGGTAAACAGCAGAGTAATGAATCAAGTATGATATCCTCTAAGTCTATGTCTCAGTCTCTGTCTGTCTGTCTGTCTGTCTGTCTCTCTCTCTTATGTACCCGATGTTTATAGTTGGACTATCTGGGGGTATAAGATGTACGCAAAATCGTCACTTCTACTTCAGATAAAAATTGGCCGATCAGAGAGGAAGACAAAAAGCATTTAAGCTCGTTTGCAACTGATCTCAAATCAATTGCTGGTTAAACATTTTGCCAGCAAGACCTATATTTTGATTAACACCATTAACAACAGACTTGGACATATATATTACAGAGGATTACCAACTCACTACAGACTAGGATTATCAACTGGGTTCTATGAACAATAGAACAACTGAACCCCTACAAAAGCAACAAGGATTCTAACAATAGATACGAAAATGTTGGCACCCTTCCGTCTGCTAAAAACAATAGCCTAGTGTCCAGTTTTTGTTTTTGTTTTTGTTGTATCCTTAAAAGGAATACAATCAAACAAGGTTGTAGTCGAGTGGAAGGACCAGTCAACACGTTCGTAGATTTAAAATAGAGGGCTTTATTGCAGAGAGATACAATAAGACAGACAAGGAATAGTGAAGCACGCTACTAATCCTCGAAGCCTGCCCAGTATAATGCTGTGCTCACAATATATATAGTCAGACCACATGGGTGAGAGAGAGTGTGGAATATTCAATTACAACAGGTTTTTTTTCTTTGCTTTTTTATTGCATCTACGCGAGCAGCTGAACTGGCCAATTTTTGAATGGCAATCTTTCGTGCAGTGACTGAATACAAACAGTGATGCTTGCTGGGGTTGTTGTTGTCTCTCCTTCCTTCTGGCTCTTTTTGCTGTGGCGGCTTCTTTCCTCTCTTTTCACTCCTTTTCATGTCTTGTTTGACAAGGAGACACCAGGCCACTCGGTTTTCTGCACTAACCTTCCACGTGTTGGTATTGATGGGACATGTCTTCATGTCTTTCTTGCAGACTTCTTTGAAGGGTTGGTGTGGTCTCCCTACCGGTTGGGAGCCTTCAACTAATTCGCCATACAGTAGGTCTTTGGGGATGCGGCCTTTATCCATCTATTTGACATGACCAAGCCAGCGCAGGCGCCTCTCGCATATAATGGCAAACATGTTGTTCATGTTTGTTCGGTCCAGTACGTTTGTGTTGGATACTTTATCTTGCCAGCGAATGCGTAGGATGCGGCGTAGGCATCTGAGGTGGAAATTGTCAAGTTTCCTCTCGTGGCTTGAGTATGTAGTCAAGGATTTACTACTGTCGAAGAGTGTACTGAGAACGCATGCTTTGTAGACGTGCAGTTTAGAAGAAGCAGAAAAAGAAGAAGGGACTAAGAAACACAGCAACCTTGCCATTCCTAGGTCGATGTTCTACCGATTGAGCCAGAAAAATCACTAATACAGCGTATAATCTGATAAGCCTGTGTGTTAATCTCTTTTTCATAATTGCTGACTTCCCGCCAAAACTCCTCTAATCACTCAAATATTTTATTGGCATTGGCAACGAAACCATCCGTATATTTCAGAACTAGCAGCATCACCCAATGATGCCCGGAAAAGGTAATGTTATTCACAGTTCCACACTGGATTTTCAATAGCAACCACTAAGCGAGCGAGAAATAAACAACCCCATATGCCTAACTGCAACCCACTATTCTTACGTTGAATGTTGCTTGTGACCTATTAGGTACCCGGCCTACCACAATACTACATAACCCTTCTATGGCGCTGTGACTATGCTACATCGTCACTGGGTTTTCAATAGCAACCTTTGCTAGGTATGTTTAGGGCACCGGTTATACACAGACAGATAGAAATTGCCATTTATGTAGAAGTTTACGCTTAAATTGTTCAAATTGGTAGAAACTCAAATTTTGCATTTTTAATCAAATTAAGGAAGAAAAGAAAGTGATGTTATTTCACAAAAAAATGTTTGTACTTTCAATATAAGATTCCCTTTAATATTGACCGTATATGTTATTTCACTAAAAGTTATTTTGATTTTTAAAATAATTCCTCTCGGTGTTACTCGATTTCAAAGTAATATTACTTCCCTGCCTCCTCTCTCACTAAAACGTCTTCTCTTTCCTCCTCCATTGTAAAGATATCCCCAGGGGTTCCATTATTGATTTTGAAATCCATTTGGGTAGTCTTGTTTCTGAATATTAGCTTAACATGTGTATAAAGTTTCATGATGATCAGATTACTAGTGTAGGCGCCAACTGGTTATACATAGACAGAAATTGCCGGGATTGTAATAGATTCGTTTTCTGAAAAAGAAAAGAAAAAGCATTAAGTATTTATAGCAACAATTTGAGTAACGCAAAACTGTGAAATGTTTAAAGATATCTAATACAACATAATAATTTATTGCCAATAACAACAATACAATAGCAAATTGTTTTGGGGTAAGAATTGTCGTTGAAACGACTCATATGAAGTGTGTTAAAAAAAGAATGACACAGAAACTGTATTTAACAAGACATAAACGAACAATGAATGAAACGTTAATTTTCATTAAAATACGAGGTGTGTTCAAAATGTATCGAGACAGAAGCTCTATCTACCTAGGCAGAAATGAACAATGAATTAAACGTTTATTTTATCCAAAATACGAGGTATGTTCAAAAAGTATTGGGACTAAAACTGTATTTACCAAGATAGAAATGATCAATGAATGAGACTATATAATTTTGATTTTTTGGACTGTTGTCCTCATCTTTATTGTGGTATATAAAATCACAACGTTCCGGGCCTGATACATTAAAAATTCAGACAAATAATGAATGAGATGTTCATTTTCTTCTAATTAATTTCCTTTTCGCTCAACACACTTGCTCCAGCGAGTTTTCCATTGGCCAAAGCACCTATGAAACTCGTTTTTTGTTGTTGTTTTTTGTTTTACATTTTTCGGTGAAGTTGTGCTGTCGTATTTTTTTTAAATGATTTCCACATCCTCAAATCATACCCTTGGGATATATTTTCAATTTAAGAAAAAAGAAAAAGTTGCATAAAACTAATTCTCATGAGTATGGTGGGTACTGCACTTTCACTATCCTGTTTTTCTCAAAAAGCTAATTAATGTTCAAAAAGCATCGAGACTGGCTTCTTAATTTATTTTTTCGTCTAGACAGAGAATCAATGTCTAGACATCAATCTATACGTTTAGACCTCATCCCTTTATTATATGAGTTTCTCAGTTGTGTACATGTGTTCATTTAATTTTAAAAAAAACAGAACTTTAGCCTTGATACATTTTTGGAAATACATAGTATTTTTACAGACAGCGTTTATAAGGCATAAATACCATTTAAAATTATAATGAAAAAAAATGTGTATTCTATGAAATCTATTCAACTCTTTACCTACCAAATTTATCCCATGGCTGTGCCAAATTTCCTTGGTATTTTTTACCTGTACGATAGGATATTTAAAAGTCCACCATCTATTCACATCAGAACTCATACTATTTAAAAGAAAAAAAAAGAAAAAAAGAAGACCTATTATTATTGTAATCTGAATCATGCTAAATTATAATGAACTAACCATCAGCGGTTGACGGTAGGATCGCAGTGGTGAGAGAGCCGCCGTGAGAGGTTTAAAGTAGGCAAATACTTAAATATGTTTATTTGCAATAAATTAGTTTACCTTCAATATAAAGCATTATCATTTACTATTTCTTTATTATTTTCTTTTTATATAATTCCTTTACTTTTTTATTAGTGAAAAATATGAGAAGCTTTTTTTCTGTGGAATAACTATGGGGGTCCGCTAAAAAAAGATAAGAGGAAAAAAAAGAGGTCCATGGGTTAAAAAGGTTAAGAACTACTGCTTTAAACTAAACCATTTGGCTGTCTACAAAGAACATAGAAAGACTTCGCAATTATCAAAATAAATTTATTACTATCAAATTAAGAAACTGTCCAGAAAAGATCGAAAAGAAACTCGTCAGACAGGATATCACATAGTGAATATGATATCATTCACATGGTGAATGTAAGTATTAAATTCGTAAATCTTTTTTTGTATATTAGCACAAACATTTCGTCAGAGGGAGATTCGGGAAAATATATATATTTAAAAAAAACTCAAATCACAAGTGGCTATTTAAGAATGCTTTTAAAATACATTGAAATGAATCTTACTATGAGGTTAATCATTTGATTGTTTTGTTTTACGACATATCAACCCTTTTCGGATCATTTAATGTCGAATCAAGTCATCTATGCATATATAAAGAGCAATTGTGTGTATATGTATGTCCGGGGAAACTTCGGAAATAAAACAATTAACGAAAAAGTATATATATATATATACATTAGATATCACCAGGGCTTGATTTTTGAGCAAAAATAATAGAGATTTGATTTATATTCGTGAAGATAATTAAAAAAATAAAATTTAAATGATAACAACATGGATTTTTTTTCATTTAATATTTTAGATAGTAGACATTAACAATCCTTTTCAGAGTAGCTGGATCAATGCAATGTCCATTTTTTTTTTTTTTTTTTTTTACATACGGATTTAAATGGGGCATCTCACGAGGGTTCAACTCCCGATTCAGTAATAATGGATCTGCGGGACTAACTTAAAAAAATCCCCCTCTACCCAAGCGACGCCGGGTAGCCGCTGCTAGTTTTTGATAAACGATGAACTCAGGTTGTTTACAGTAGCTGCTGTTGATTAAGTGATCACCCAATTAGGTAGTGAACAGACTTATTGCTGCTTATCTTCATTGACTTAACACAAATCGGTGCTTTCAGCGTGGCTTGACCGTAATACGAGTGGTAAGGTTAATTCACTGGTTGGATTTTACGGCATGTCAACACTTGTTGGGTTATTTTATGCCGAAGACGTTTTTTTTTGTTCATTCTTGATGGCTACTCAATTTTTTAAAACTCAATTTTTAAGACATTTTTTAAAAGACGTCTTGGCACCATAAGGTTCCAGATTCGATACCGACCATTCACCAAATCAGCGCTTGAATAGCAAAGATTGGATGTGCAGTATAGTGGGGACCTGACGATAGGTGTGTCGCTCCACCTAAGACGTAAAACAATCTCCTTTGTCAGGCGCTAATTGAAAAGGGGATAGACAGTAGGCTACTACGACGACTTTACTTATATATCATTATATATCTTTAGCATCGTAATGATATTTTGTAGAGATTTAAGCAAATTAAATTAAATTGAATTAAATAAAGAGGCACTTTATTGACTTGAAAATGATTTCCACAAACTTTTATTACCAAATACACCGAAAATTTATTTGAATTCCAATAATTATAATTGCAATCTTAATGAATGAAATATTTAACTTCTTAGAAAATGAATTAATTAACCAAAACTAATAAATAGCATACAAGTAATAGAAATTAAAATTATGATTGAAAATTTCCGTATATCATTCTCTTAATGTCAAAGGTGGGTTAGTATGGTTTGGTTCGTTGTATTTTACGGCGTGTCAACCCTTGTTGGGTTATTTTATGCCGAAGAAGTTTGTTCTATTCATGCTTGATAGGTGTTAGGGGAGATAACACCCCTAACAAAGATGACACTGGTATGCAGGAGTCACAAATCCGAGATGGGAGAGAGAAGAACATGGCTGCTTGATGAACACACCACATGATCGATAGCTGAACTGTTTTATCTAATATGTCCTATTGTATTGCCGGTCGGTGAGGAAAATAAAAATCAATATTGTTATTTGTTAAACATATTTAACTGTTTTTGTTATATTTTGTTATTCCTAACAACTTGGGATATAACAATAGGTATTCAAATTTTTTGAAAACTCATTTTTTTATTTTAATCCATAGATGGGACCTAAACAGGTACCACCACTTAGGGTCAGAGTCGACCTGGGAGTAATGGCGATTAAGGGGACTCCACACTAAGGTAGGTCGATTTTGTAACTGTAACCTCTCCCATGCTGCTAATTAACATAAAGAATTAGCTCTCAAAATATTTTTCTTCAAAACTTTGCCTTCCGTTTGGTGAAATAGATTTCAATCTTTTAAAATGTTATCCCTGTTACAGCTTAATTATTAGGTAAAAAGCAGCATATCGGAGGTGGCGGTGGTGATGGGGGCATATTTGAATTTTAGTTATGATATTGTTGTGAGGTTTTAAGGGGTCAAATAAGAACAAAACGACGGGTAACAAATGTAGAAAAATGTATTAACAGAATGTAGACAAATACAATAGAGAGATGTGGAAATTACGTCCAACGAACAGAGTTATTGGCATACTCGCATTGGCTTACTGCTAAGCCACAATTATCCCTATTACTTATAGTAACCTGTCGGCGCATTCCATTAGTCTTATAGGGTGTATCACCTATAACAGATATTTTATTAATTTCTTTTAAAATTACCTTTTCTGTTTCAAATATTGAAATTGCTAAATTTTCTAACCAATTTCTAGGCTAAATGTTGTGAAAATGAGGATTTTGGTGCATTTTAACAAACGATCTTTGATGCTATTTCCTCAAAAATGGTGAAAGTAAGAGATCTAGTTTTTGGTATCAGTATTCATTATACCAACACAAACTTTCGCTGTTTGAGAGAATTTGATATTTAAAACAAGTGAAAAATCAACCTACCCTACTCCAAACTCACCAGAGCTCAGAATAGCAACTTCACCACTAGATGCAGTTTAACATCTCGCTTAACCATTGTGTCACAAACGTCATACCCAGGACACTCGAAGGGGGGGTAGTGTAACAGTTATCATCGTTGTAAAAGGACTCGACGAGTTTCGTTTCACTTTAGGGCTAATACCCATTTTAAAAGGCAAAAATCCTTCTCTTTTCACTCTAACTATAGATGA
This sequence comes from Doryteuthis pealeii, assembly GCA_023376005.1. Lineage (NCBI taxonomy): Eukaryota > Metazoa > Mollusca > Cephalopoda > Myopsida > Loliginidae > Doryteuthis > Doryteuthis pealeii. Next base: position 19,992,475 of record CM042168.1, read on the forward strand.
ATAGCAAGGCAGATTGGGTTTTATAGCATTGGTAAGGGAACCGGACTAGAATTCAAAACCTCAAGTCACAATTCCCTTAGTTATTTAAGTCATATTCTCCATGATTTTATTTTCATCTAAACCTCAATTATTAATAAAATTGTTTTACATTATAATACTGTTGGCTTATCTACATACTAGATATTTACCACGTGCCCCACGTGTTCGGGTTAAGCACAAGGCCCTATTAATGTGGGACCACCCACTCATAAGTGGCGGGTGCAAAAATGCGTTGATACCATCGGCATTCCCCCTCAAGGGGGCGCCTCAGGCACTGGGCAATAAACCCTGCCCTGTCCCTTTAAATCAAGGGGGTATTGCCTATAGGATAACCCTTAGGATCAATGCTGTTAATTACAGTAACCTCCAGCTGGGGGCTGGGTCTGCATACTAAATATTTACCACGTACCCCACATGTACGGGTTAGGCACAAGGTCCTATTAATGTGGGACCACCCACGAACCGAAGCTCATGGGTGGCGGGTGAAAAAATGCGTTGACCCCGTCGGCATTCCCCCTCAGGGAGGGGCTCAGGCACTGGGAAATAAATCTAGCCCTACCCATTTAAATCAAGGGGGCAGGTGTTGCCTGAGGGGTGGCTCCTCTGGGATCAACGATGTTAGCTTGTAAGGTCCAGGGCCGAAGTGTGCATACTAATAACATGCAATTGTATTTATATATATATATACAACAAAATGGCGGTTTACAGTGTGAACGGGAAGGCTCATTTGCATATTGATATTTAAAATTTGAGTTTAATTAATATTTGCTTAATATTATTGATTTCTGATTGTTTGGTTTTATCTTAATAAATATGAACAAACATCTCGGGGATAAATCTTAAGAGAAATCCATTAACAAAAAAAAATGCAATTTTATTCTTTACTTCCTAATTTAACTAAATAGTTAAATTAGGAACATTAACAATGAAAGACGAGAATGATGGAAGAGTAAGTTTCAGTTGTTCTATTTTTCGATTTTAAATGTTTCAAATCTTTTTATATGAATCCTTATTTAGTTTCATTAGCCTTTCTAATTTAATATAATATTTTATTACATTAGAACTTAAATACTTGCACCTGGAGGGTGCATATATTTGCTAGTAATACAAATTATCAAACCTCATCTCAAAAATCCCGGGAAATATTATCGTTTTATTACCAGAATATATTGAATGAAAAACTTTGGATTGAACTTGCAACCTGATTTTCATTTACAACTATATTCACTCAACCCTTATATGTATCCGACCCCATTGGATTAACTAAAGGGTTCAGTTCATGCAACTGATGAAGGGACCTGAGTTCAACAAGAATGTTCCCGAGTTTGACAAGAAACATCCGGAAAAGGCCTGAGGGCATATCGACCGAAAAGTTGTGTATATAATAATAAAGATGAGAACGACAGTCCAAAAAATCTACATAATACAAATTATAAAAGTTCATCTAAAAAATTCAGAGAAATAGTCTTGTTTTATTACCAAAAGATATAGACTAAGTACATCCAATTTGTCGAAAAATCCGTGTTTTTACAAAACAAATTTACCCCCCACCCCACGTTTAAAAAAATTAGAAAAAATCAGGGAATTATCTGATTTTAATGAAATTTTCCGAGTAAAATTTTGTAAACACAGATTTTACGCCATCTTTATATAACGGTTACAGCCATGTTTGAGCAAAATAGACCGAAAAATAGTTTTGAATGTATTAAAAATAAATTACAAGTGTAATATCATTTTGTTTTTTTTACTGATGCTCATGATGTTACTACTTTTCGACTTAGAGAAAAATTTGACCTTAGATAATCGATTTAATTAATTTTAACTCGTTTTTAAAATGAAAAGCAGGCGAAAATTTGGGTAGACCTAATATAGATATTGAATGAAAAGCTGTCGCGTCTATTTGCCCCTCGTGAACCAATAATTCCACTGGAGATGATTCCATTGATGGCGGCGGTGTCGGCCTCAAAAGTGAACCTCTTATTGGAATGAGATGTGTTAATGTCCTCGACGGTAATAAATGAAGAGTGTGTCAGAGAAAAGGTCAAGTAGAATAAAAGTCAGTGGGTTAAAAAGAGATGAGAAGAAAAGATAAAAACGGTCATAGGTTCACGGGGATTGACACTTTATAGCTTCCTTGGTTTCTTTCTTTGGTTCATCATCTTAAAGAATAGAAAGAAGGAAAGAAGGAAATAAAAAAATAGAGAGAAAGAAAGAGTAGAAAGAAAGAAAGAAGGAAGGAAAGAAATAATAGAGAGAAAGAAAGAAGGAAAGAAAGAATAGGAAGAAAGAAGGAAAGAAAGAAAGAAAGAGAGAGAGAACGAAGGAAAGAAATAATAGAGAGAGAAAGAAGGAAAGAAAGAAAGAATAGAAAGAAAGAAAGAAAGAAGGAAAGAAAGAAAGAAAAGAAAGAAAGAATTGAGAGAGAGAAAGAAAGAAAAATAGAAAGAAAGGAAGGAAGAATAGAAAAAATGGAGGAAAGAAAGAATAGAAAGAAAGAAAGAAAAGAAAAGAAAGAAGGGATAAAGGAAAGAAAGAAGGAAAGAAAGATAAAAAAATAGAAAGAAAGGAAGGAAAAATAGAAAGAAATAAGAAAAGAAAGAAAAGTAAGAAAGAAGGAAATTCACCCGGTTTGTGGTGTTTCTAAAATATACATAAAATTTGTAACTCTCCACGAGCCTGATATATATATATATATATATATATATATATATATATATATATATAGAGAGAGAGAAGAGAGAGAGAGAGAGAGAGAGAGAGAGAGAGAGAGAGAGGGTGAGGGAGGTAGGGAGAATGAAAATATTGAGATAGAGAGATATGAAGAGATTGAGATAGATGGATAGATAGATATAAAAAGCTAGATATAAAAGATTTAGATAGATAGATTGAGAGAGAGAGGGGGGAGAGAGATGAAGAGATTTATATATATATATATATATATATATATATATATATTATATTAATTTTTTTACTTGAAGGCACTTACAACGCATGTATCGCATAAAATTCGATACTTTTTCTTATAGAAAATGAACTTGACAAGTGTAATCCCAGCAAAGGATGGCTCGGTGTGTAGAATACCGTACAGACTGTTTCGACTTAATAAAGTCGAAACAGTCTGTACGGTATTCTACACACCGAGCCATCCTTTGCTGGGATTACACTTGTCAAGTCTCATCAGCGGTATATACTAACGATTTCCCTCCGACAGAATTCGAAACCGGGACTTCAGCAGACACAGTGAAACACTAGTGAAACACTTTATCGCCTCGGCCACAGTACACAGCTGACCATCCTAGCGAAATTAAGCTTGTCAAATGATACTACACGCCTCTACCATAATAGGTAAGGGGGCGTTATTGAGAGAATAATAACAACAAACAGACCGTATGCCCTTCGGCGAAGTGAATAAGATTTTTGGATGTTTGTTTATTTAGAAACGTTGCTGAAAAGTATATATTAAATTTTTACTTGAAGGCACTTACAACGCATGTATCGCATAAAATTCGATACTTTTTCTTATAGAAAATGAACTTGACAAGTGTAATCCCAGCAAAGGATGGCTCGGTGTGTAGAATACAGTGAGAGAGAGAGAGTGAAAGAGAGATGAAAATATTGAAATAGAGAGATATAGAGAGATATGAAGAGATTGAGATGGAAGAAAATGTACATGCGTATAAATAAATTATATATATATAGATGAGTGTTTATATAATCAGCGCATGGGTAGCACAGCTTTGATTTGTGCGGTAAAATAGGGAAAACAATCTCTCTGGTGAAGCACCGGTGAAAAGTGGATAGACTCCCTCGCTGCCCGGCTGATACCGACAATAGGCTACTCCACCGAATATATATATATATATCTTCTAACACCATCAACCGACCACCACTCCCCTTATTTACGACCTCCTAATTCACTAAAAAGAAAATGTTCATTACTGAAACAAGAACTCTATTCCTAAAATCCTGAAGAAGGTCTAACAGACCGAAACGTTGCATCGTCGACATCACTACCTACAATAAACATCTATTTTCTACAACATCCCGTGTTTGCCTACTTTCTCCACAGAATTAATCTCCTCATATTTCTCCCATATACATATATGATTCTATCCTTAAGCATCACGGGTCGCCATACACAGCCAACAGGTGGGTCCATGTGGCTTCACCACTAGATGCTGTTTGGCGTCATACTTAGAACATCTATCTATCTATCTATCTCTCTCTCTCTCTCTCTCTCTCTATATATATATATATATATATATATATATATATATATATATATATATGTATGTATGTATTATGGAAAAGGTGACTTGCCAGTAATATGGTCACAATGGTTAGTTGATGCAAAATTCAAAGGACACACACGTGTAATCGACTGCAATTAATCAATATCTTGATTAATTCAGTGGATTTAACTCTGAAGATCCTTATGGTGAAACTCGGGTAGGTTATCTCTTGTACCTATATTATATATATATATATATATATATATATATATATATATATATAAGTCATCCACAGACACCGTGTTTCGACATTTCATGTCTCTTCAGTGAGGCTAGACACAGCAACTACCTCCGACCAGGTGCGAAACCCGACTAACTTTTCATCAGCCCGATTTGTTAACATCTCGGCCGTTGACAGCTGCCATTAAGGAGCGGTGTTTTAACTATTAGATACATACATTTGTTTATATATTTTACGATCACCAGAGAGATCAAGTCAGACGATCATTGCTTTATGCAATTAATTAAATTCAGTTAATTAAAATCGCCCCTAGAGAGCTCTACCGGGTTTTGGGAGAATATAATAAGTCATCCACAGACACCGTGTTACGGCGTTTCACGTATCTTCAGTGTGGCTAGACACACCAACTACCGTATATATCTATTATTATACTAAAGCTGAGTTAATCAACTTTTGCTTCCTAAAAACTTTTTTACTGTTTAGTTTAATGACACGAAAAAAATTATTCTTTACTTTTAGGATTGAATTATGTTTGAAAAAAAATCTGTTTTAATTGGTTTTAATTAGTCGTAATTTGCAATTAACTCCAATCTCTTACTTTACTCTGTGTCTATCTTTTTCTTCCCCTCTATGTATCTCTTGACTACCTCCTCGTTATATAATGCTAGTTTATCTGGAGAGACAGACAGACAGACAGACAGAGACAGAGAGAGAGAGAGACAGAGAGAGAGAGAGAGAGAGAGAGAGAGAGAGAGAGAAAGAAAGAGAGATAGGGGAGAATTTGAAATGTATTTCTATGTTAAATTTCACAACCAGCAACCCGTAGCTTAAATGAGGTCAAACATTTTACTTCTTAGAAAGCTAACAAGATGATTTTAAGGTTTCGTCCGACCGTTTTTATTTTTTATTTTATTCTATTCGCTTTGCTAACTCCCTTTTCCCTAACCTCAATTATCTACCCAGAGCTAAATTTGGGTGACCCAATGGGACACGTTTTGTCTAGTATATATATATATATATATATATATATATATATATATATATATATGATGGACTCTCCCGTCGATTTCGACGTATGAGGTTATAGATATCTTATTTAATATTTTGAAGGGTGTCCAGTTAAGCGAAAACAGTTACTATAAGCAATTTGATATCAAAAATGACTTGACTCAGCATTGAATGACCCAAAAAAGTGTTCATATGCCATAAAACAAAACAACCATTACCCATCCTTATTCAATCTATACAAGTCTATATTAATATGTACACATATAATTCAATGTAAAGAAAACAATCTGGGGAGTGGTCCACAAACTTTCAAACGGCACTGTATATGGAATTGAACAGGGTTGTCATAAATATTTATTAGGAAGAAATGCTGTTTACGTAACAAGATTATAAAAACGAAATTGAGTAGAGTGTTAATTTGCTTTTAGCTTTAATTTTCTTCCCTTATTTTCCAAACAGGAAAAGACTTTAAAAATAAACATTGGTAAAAATAGATTGTCAACAAATAAGTAATATAACTTTTTGAGCAGTTTCCCTATAGATATAGCACCCATATATATATATATATATATATATATATATATTAGCATATGAAATATTTATTTACATTTTGTTTTTATGTTGATTTGAAATACAAGTGAAAATTTATATATATATATATATATACATTTATATATATATATATATATATATATATAATAAAGTCATCCACAGACACGTGTTTCGAGGTATCACCTCTCATCAGTGTGGTTATATCGTTTAACAGCTACCTCTGGCCGGGTTCGAGACCCGAATGAACTTTCGTTCGCCAATCCTCTTACCCGTACGGCCATAGGTAGCTGTCAAATATAGGAGAATATTTAATCGCTACATTTCTAAGCGGAAATGAATTCACTAGAGGCCTCAAACTTATGTAAACAAAGCGAGGCTTAGCTGTACGCCAAATACGGTGAATTTTGCAATTAAATCCCTTCTAATTAAAGTGCTCGACCAAATTGGGAGCATATAATAAATATAAACTATATATATATATATTATATATATATATATATATATATTATATATATATATATATATATTTACACCTGTATCTCAAATCAACATAAAAACAAACTGAAAATAAATATTTCAAATGCTAATAAAGCTATTTGTCTGAGTTTCTGAGATGAGTTTGTTAATTTGTATTGTTTAGATTTTTCTGCCTGCTGTCCTCATCTTTATTTTCAAATGGCCAACGTTTCGACCTATGCAGGTTCGATCCTGACCACCATATATTAATTAGTATTAGATAGGGATATTTGAAATCATACAACTGTGAGCAAATTATTTGTATTAGATTGGAATACTTGATATATAAGTGTATGCAAAAAAAAAACCTTAAGAAACATCTACACCAAAATGTACTATGAATTTCTATATATAAAAGATGGGTAGTCATTATTTGTATTAGATTGGAATACTTGATATATAAAGGTGTAAAAAAAGCAACTATACAAAAGTGTAAAAGAAGCAACTATACAAAAATGTACAATGTACATGTATGTATAAAATGACACTAGACGGGTTGACTTGCTACTAAAATCAATCAATCAATCAATCTAAAAGCGACAAATAAAATGAGTATTGTATGTTTAGGGATCCCAAAACAAGTTTAGGATTAACTCCCTTTAGTTGATTGACTAATTCGGTGTTTGAGGGAACCCACTGGGCAGTCAACAACCACGAGCTCTCGACCTGTTATACCAGCCTCTAAGATAATGTTTCTCAACTTTTTTTTTTACCTATTGGCCCCCTTTTAATCCTGTTTTACTATATTAATAATAATATTTAGCTATATTTATAGCTATTCGTTGTTTAAAAATCCCATTGTATTTTTATAGTTAAATACATTTTACTTGCCTGGGTCCCAAAAGTGTTATATGGTCCCCGGGGTTCAATATGGACCCCCGTTGTGAACCACTACTCTAAGGGGTAGCATAGCAACCTACCCTCAGCGCGGAAGCACTACACCAGTTGAACTGCAAAAGAAAAAACCCTCATGTGAGTTTGGTTTGGTTTGTTTTGTTTTACGGCATATCAACCTCAGTGGGTCATTTAATGCAAATGAAGTTTTGAAATAAATTCATTCTTAATCGATACACAATTTTTTATAAACACATTTTTCTATTTAACCCATAGATGGGACCCTAACAGTTACCACCACGCTGGGTCAGAGTGGACCAGGGAGCAATGGTGATGAAGGGGTGTTCCACAATCCCCAGACTTCAGAACTGGAACCTCACCATCAGATAGAGTTTAACGTCATTCCCAAGATATGAAGACACTCAGGTACCTCCTTCTAGCACCCATACGATAAAAAGGATTGGGGCTTGCCATCAGGGAATTAGGGCTGGGGCAATCATAAAGGTGCTAGCCGATTGATCGGAGCGAGCCTCTCCGACCGTCCGTCTAGCCTAAGTAAGGGTCTAAGTGGACTGTTGCATGTCATGGACTGATCAGCCACCAGGATTCCTTCCTTAAGCATCACGGGTCGCTACCCAAGACCAACTGTTGGCCGGATTGGGGGTTCTTAACCCTTTGCAGAGGTTCAGTCGGTGTATTCTAATGCCCCAGCCGACGGTTCGTCCTTCATGTAAAGAAGAACTATTATTAAATGTGAGTACGTCTTTGTACAATGTTAATATATTCTTGAATTCGTTACATGTAATCTTATTATAATGGAGATAGTGTGTTTTTCTGTCTGTAACCGAAACTATATCACTACTCAAGTCACAATTCCCTTAATTATTTACGTCAAATTCTCCATGATTTCATTCTTTTAATCCTTCAATTATTAATAAAATTGTTTTACATTATTAATACTGCTAACCATATCTACGTACTAATAAGATCTAATTGTATTTATATATACAAGAAAATAGCGGTTTACAGTGTGAACGAGAATGCTAATTTGCATATTGATATTTAAAATTTGATTTTAATAAATATGTGCTTTGTATTATTGATTTCTAATTGTTTGGTTTTATCTTAATGGATAAGAGCAAACATCTCGAGGATAAATCTTAAAAGAAAATTATTTACAAGAGGAAATAACTGTAATTTTATTAAATACTTCCTATCTTAACTAAATAGTTAAATTAGAAAAATTGAGTAATGAAAGATGGAAGAATAAGTTTCAGTTGTTCTATTTTTCGATTATAGCCCCCTCTGTTTCAAATCTTTTTTTTTTTTTCATTCTTATTTAGTCTTTCTAATTTAATATGATATTCTATTACATTAAAACTTAAATACTTGCACCCGGAGGGTGCATATATTTGCTAGTAAACATAATAATTGTTAGCTGTGCTTTCCCAACTATCTATTATGAGATTTATCACATGTATTCAGTTGGTTGATTGGTTGGTTGGATTTTAGGGCATGCCAACGTTTTGATATCATTTAGAGATTGCCATAAAGTCAATAGGGTTGGGGACAATATTAATCCGGCATCACTGCAAATCTTTAGCGAGAATTGACTAAATTAAAAGCAAGCAACATGGACAAATGCGAGCAAATCTGGCCAAACAGGGTGGATTCCCGTTAATCCGGTATCCCTGCAAATTTTTACCCTCAATTGATTTTATTAAAGCCAAAGAACATGGACAAATACAAACAAATCTGGCCAAACAGGGTGGATTCCCGTTAATCCGGGATCCCTGCAATTTTTTACCCTCAATTGATTTCATAAAAGCCATCAACATGGACAAATACAAGCAAATCTGGCAAAATAGGGTGGGTTCCCGTTCATACGGCATCCCTGCAAATTTTTACTCTCAATTGATTTCATAAAAGCCATCAACATGGACAAATACAAGCAAATCTGGCAAAACAGGGTGGATTCCCGTTAATACGGCATCCCTGCAAATTTTTAAACACGTAACCAGAATATTCCAGATACCTTTAAACCATAAAAACACCCAAAACTTCATCCTATCCCATAATTCTTCCTACCCCATAAAACCAAGGTAGATATATTCTGCTTTTCTAAACCAGCTATACAAATGTATTGAGTACTTTTTGTTTTTCAATTTAAATTCCGGCTTATTCGCTTACTTCTTTTTCTCGCTCGATTTTTGTTTGTTTGTTTTCACCGTTAAGTCATCATATCGTCAATATATTTAGTTAAGAATTAATGAAAAAAATGAAAAAATCTTTTCGAAAGTATTTCTCTTTTTTCATTTTTTTTCATTAATTCTTAACTAAATAATTTAGAAGCATACGCGAAGACTTATATTACATATTATATCATATCATATTATATATATATATATATATATATATATCTAATATATAAAACAGAGATTTTGGTATGTACGTGTCGACGTATAACAAAAAAACGGGAGGTCACTCAGATTCAAAATCTTGCATACACATTGACATCGTTCTAACTAAGAAAAATTCCAAATTTGGTTATTGATTTTTACTGATTAAGGGATTTAATCGATTAATTAATCCAAAATCACCCAATTTGCGGAACTGTCCGTATATCAGCCCCTCCTGATAATAAAATATTGTCTCTGCCTGCTTATTGTTAAAGCGTTAACAGCAGCGAAGTTTTGATTTTAATGAATTAATTTTGCAGTCTAAGCCGTTCAGCTCCGAATTTATGGCCTATTTATGGTCCAGTCTTTAATAATTTTTATATCGTTAGAAAGATAAGAAAATACTCTTTCAAAATATGTAATTTGTGTGAGTTTTTATTAATTGAATCATTTTTTACAGCGAGTTAAAAAATTAAAAAATGGCTTCGGATAGCCACGCTGCCTATGATTATTGCGATACAAGCAGTGCAGTCTATAACAGTCAGATCGGAATTTCTTACCTATTTAGGATTTTAATCTTTAAAATATTTTATATCTTTAGTAATAAGATGAAATAGTCTTTCTGAATATGTAATTTGTATGTGTTTTTATAGATTAATTTTTTTTTTACAGCGAGTTAAAAAAAAAAAAAAAAACTACGTATAGGCGATAATACGAATAAGGCAGTTCGGAATCTCTTAGTCTTTCTGAATATGTAATTTGTATGTGTTTTTATAGATTAAATTATTTTTTTACAGCGAGTTTGTCCATATTCTTAAATTGTACAGTACACTCATTTTTAATTTTAATTTTTGTAATGCATAAAAATTGTAGAAAATCAAAATGCACGCTTTACGGTTACATTATTAAAAAAAAATTTTAATCGTAAATAACAGTATCATGAAAATCAGTTTACGTCGTAAGTATGGTTACATATTTGTATAAATTAAACTAAGATTTTCATTCGAATAAAATGACTTTTAATTCTTTAATTTATTTATTGATTTTTATTGTTAGAGTTTTAAAGGGTTAAAAATAGCAATAAGATTGACGAATTTCCTTAGAAACTGTTTTTCTTTTGGTTCGTTAACTAATTATTTTCTCAAACCACGATAAAAAAAACAAAAAACAAAGGTTACTAATACGGACACAATCCGGTGTTTTATCTTTAGTCGAAGGCCCAACTGGAGATAAGTAGTCAATTATTTGTAAGACGAAATTTATTTCAAGTATTTCCGACAATATCCAGTTATTGGAACATTTCAAAAAATTTTATATGTAAGTACGAAAAATTGTAAGCGCTTTGTTTATCAAAATGACATGATTCGTTAGTAAATTACCCGAAAAGTTGATAAAACAAAACAACTAACAACCAACATTTAAATTATTATTCAAAATACAATTTAAAAGGTTCCTCAGAATTTGCCTTAGAAATTAAATTTTAAGTTTTATGATTTTACTCTTTATTGTGAAGTCAATAAACATCGCTGAGTTTATAGTGTAACTTTTCAGTTCTGAAAAATTGACATGTTTAAATAGAGATTTCATAGGTGACATTTGAACTTTTATGAAAATTGATGTTTGTAATTAATATAAATTTTGTAATAAAACTTAATTTTAACTAGGGGGGGGGTAGGGTTGGGGGGGGGGGTTTAGTTTAATGGGAAAATAAATAAATAATTTGGGTTCCGTTCAAGCGGTTCCGATATGGGGGATCAATTTACTATAAACTTATACGAGGAAATGAGCACCCGTGAATACTCAAATAATAAAGAACTTTTAAGAATTTTTTTTCAATCTGATAGATTGGTGTGTAATCGATAATAATCAACTGAAGGAAAAAAAATAGATGGGGGGGGGGGAGTCCAGATAATCAGGTCCACCAAAACGTTTTTAAACAATGTTTTTAAAAATACTAGGTACCACCAATTTTACCCTGTGAAATTTACCCCCCCCCCCATATTTAACACTATGAAACTTGCAGAAAAATTAATATTTTCTTGAAAAAATTTTTCCATTTGAAAGAAAAAACATTAAATAAACTCCTGATGATTTTTTTAACTTTTTTCAGCTTACGGAAATAATGAAAATTATGATTGAAAAACAATGTTTTCATTTTTGCACTGTTAAATCAACTGAAAATTAACGTAGCTAAAAACAAGTTACGATAAGTGTTTTTTTAAAATTCTATGAAAAATCAATTAATTATAAATAATAACAAAATATTTCCGTTTATTCAAGATGGCCTAAACTGATCAATTGGTGGTCCCTATAATACTATCTTAGGTTTTAGCAAAAATAGATATTGCAATACGAAGAATTTAAATTTTCGATTCTCAGCTTCTTTTTAAACTCAACATGCAATTAAGAACTAAATGTGAATTGTTGTCATGTACAAAAAATTTAAAACAATAACAAACAAATATACAAACGAAACTTTCAATTTGTTGTATAATAATATGAAATAATTTTAAACTATAAAACAGAAAATACAAATCCTGAAATATACAAATTCTCAATGATTTTAGTTTCAAGAATTATTTTCTTCTTACCCCCTCTCTAACTACTGTCTTCCACTTTCTCTCTCACTCCCTGGTGATCCAAATTTCATTTTAGTCCGGTCATGGACCGGGTACTTTAGCTAGTATATATATATATATATATATATATATATATATTGGGTGTTTAAAGAATTGATATAATTTTGTAATTTAATGATATGGCCCATTCTCCTTCATGGCTTGAAATATATCAAATCATTAATTTAAATAATCTAATCTACTTTGTTTAAGGAATATATTATCCGCCCAGGTGGCTGGGGCAGTAGAATACGTCGACTGTACTACTCCTGTAGAGTGATAACACCCCCCAATGTGTCCAACTGTTGGCCGTGGGTGGCGACTCGTCATACTTGGTGGATGAGCAATCCATGACATGCAACACTTCACGTTGGTACTTACTTAGGCCAGACGGGCGTTCGGGGATCAATCGGTTGGCCATGCCAAACCTTATTACCTATATGATTGTCCCAACCCTATTGCCCTTATGGCAAACCCACAATACTTTTTATCATATATGTGGTAGAAGGCAGTGACTGAGGGTCTTAGTGTTCTGGGTATGACGTTAAACTACATCTAGTGGTGAAGTTCCAATTCTGGAGCTCTGGGTAGTGTTGAGTACTCCTTCGTCGCCATTACTCCCAGCTCCAACCTGACCCTGAGTGGTAGTACCTGTTAGGGTACTATCCATGGTTTAAATAGAATAAAAGGAGTTAACAAATACGTCTTTTTTTTTTAAATTGATTTCAAAAAAGAATTTTCAATACCCATCAAGAATGAATAGAACAAAATGTCTTCGGCATAAAATAATCCAACAACAGTTGATATGCCGTAAAATAAAATAAAAAAAGAAAGAAAGAAAGAATATTCTATGATACCAGAATATTGCGCTATTAAATACAAAAAAATGCGTCTTATCGGTTATTAAGTTTGTCCTCTGAGGTGGAGCGCCACACCTACCATCAGCTCCGCACTTTACCGCACAGAACATTATGCTACTCATACGCTGAGTTGGTGAGGAACCTGGTGGTTCCCAGGCGAACGGTAATACCCGAAACCTTTAAGATGCTGGGATTAGGATTAGGGTAAGGGTTAAGATTAGTGTTAGGATTACACTACATCGGGAGTTTCCGTAGTCTAATGTTATTTATACGTAAAATACGATTCTAATTATATCATCTCTTGCGCGCTATTCTGCATTTGTACCAGTTGTTTATTTACTGCTAATTAAAAAAATTTAAAAAATCAACGTGAACTCCCTTTAAGTGTGCTAATTCCATGGTTTTTGCCAAGGGTAGTATAACGTCTAATTCGATATCTTCGAACAGTTATTTCATGTTGTTTACATTATAGAATATTTTGTCTTATGGAAGCGAAATTTTCTAATGTTTTGAAACAAAACATTTACGTTGTCTTTAGAGAAAAACACGTGGATACATTCACACAAAATGCAGCAAACTTGTGGCAACTCACACTAGAAGAAATAGATTATAAACAAACACACATTCCAGCGGCTATATCTCTGTAGCGACAGAAAACAGAAGTGTTTGTTACACATTATTTTGTTTGGATTTTAGATATAACCTACATTCAGTGATATCGTTCTGAATATTTATGAAAAATTTTACTATAAAAATGCATTGGAAATTATTTTTACTATAAAAATGCATTGGAAATTATTTTTAATATAAAAATGCCTTGGAAATTATTTTTACTATAAAAATGCATTGGACAATGATTTTTACTATAGAAATGCATTGGACAATGATTTTTACCATAAAAATGCATTAGAAATTAGTTTTACTATAAAAATGCAGGGTGCCGTCTCAGGTAGTATTGAGTCACTGAAAGAATGGCAAGCCTCCCCAGAAGCCCTAGTTCTTGCACCCTAGCGCCAGGTTGTATTGAGGATTTATGAAAGTAGTAAATCTTCCGACCCTACTCTGTCGGTGTGGATGGGCGTTGGCTCCCCTGGAGCCCATCCGCCCTATGACAACTCTTGTTTCTAGTGATGTTGGGTGTCCACTCACCCACCTCACAGATAAGCTGGGGCGTGCCTGATGGAGGTGCCAGTTTAGTAGCCGACAATCCGACTATGGAACAGGTAGTACTAGTTTACATCGTATTATCTGTTTTCTCCTGACCTGACTATATAGTGATGCACGTAGTTGGATTATAAGTTTTTCCTTGTGTATAATAGACACCTTTAACATTTAGGCTTACAAATGTTTAGTTTGTTGGATTTTCGGCATGTCAACACTTGTTGGGTTATATTATACCGAAGACGTCTTTTTTCATTCTTGATTAGTATTTAAATTTGTTTTTTAATTGAAATTCAATTTTTTAACACATTTTTAAACTATTCTTTCTATTTAACCCATAAATGGGACCCTAACAGGTACTACCACTCCGGGTCAGAGGGGACCTGGGAGTAATGGTGATGAAGGAGTACTCCACTCTTCCCAAAACTCCAGAATTGGAACCTCACCATTAGATGCAGTTTAACGTCATACCCAGGACACTAAGACCCTCACTCACTGTCTTCTAGCACATATATGATAAAAAGGGTTGTTGGGTTTACCATAAGGGCAATAGGGTTGGAATAATCATATAGGTGCTAGTTTCTTGAGTGACCAATACGTATGTTGAATATCCCTTATACTTATTATATTCTAATATCTGTCTTTATCTATCTCTATCTGGTCTTCTTCTTCTTCTTCTTCTTCTTCTTCTTCTTGGGTTGACTTGGGTTTTCTTGAGTATTCATTGAGTTTGTCTCATTTCGGTGTCTACTTCTTGCTTTATCTTAAGGAATACAAAGACTGTTAAATTTTTCGACGTCTTTATTCTTCCAAAACTTATTTCAACTGTACGAGTCAAAAACAGACATTCTACGAGTCTATTCGCTACAGTGCCTGACACTATTCTCAATAACTTTAAATCTGTTCTTACGGGTTTTGGTAGACTATGACCAAACCAGCGAGTCAGAGAACTGCAAATAGGTCAATACGGGGTCATGTCTTGTCTATCACGCTGATATAAAACCCCTGCATGAGCTCTCACTTCTAAACCGTTATCTTAAATTCTAAATTAACTTACAAAATAAATAGGCCAATCTATCCCTTATGTAACACGTAGTCGGGAGAGGATAACCTCCCCCTTTTGAGACTGTATATAACCATATTTGTACTCTCCAAGAGTAGGTTTTATTGAAAGGGGTTTATTCTGTGCTATTGTTCCAACCTAGTTTCCATTTGTTTTAGGTATACTTTACTAGAATCGGATTTTATGGTTTTCGTAAACTTTCGACCGATACCCAAGAACTACTTGAGATTCTAGCCATGCTATGAACCATATGCCCTCGCACCCCCTTTCTCTCTCTCTCTCTCTCTCTCTCTCTCTCTCTCTCTCTTTCTCTCCTATCTATCTATCTATCTCTCTCTCTCTATATATATATATATATATATATATATATATATATAGTGTAGCCTATTGTCGTTATCAGCCAGACACCGAGGGAGTCTATCCTCTTTTAGCAAGGTTTTTTCTGAGGTGGAGCAACACACCTAGCGTCAGCTCCTCACTGTACCGCAAATATCAGATTACCCAATCTATGCTACTCATGCGCTGAGTTGGTGGGATCGGTATTGAACCAAGAATTTTGCGATTCCTAGGCGAGTGCTCTACCGACAAAGCCTAACAGGCCCCTTATATATATATATATATATATATATATATATATATATATATATATATATATAGTAATGAGGATCATTCCATGTGTAGTTTAACCGTAGTGATACAGGCAAACCGTTAAGAGAACTCGATGTGCCTAATGCCTGTAAGTGGGCGGGCTGAGTAGTGTATAGAGTAAATAATAATAAAAAATTTAAATTTGCTTCATTGTGATAATTTATTTGAACTGCTTGAATGCAGCAGCATCAGACATGAGCAAAAACATGGTTATTATTGAAGGAATTCCAGAGAATATTGGGGTTTAGATCTCTAAATTTATTCAATATATATATATATATATATATATATATATATATATATTCATCTTTCATACCCCGTAATATTCAGCTGTTTCTTGCACGTTTTGACATTTGCCGCAATTTGCTTATTTGTTAATAAAACAAAAACAAAAACGCTTTCGGCTATTCAGCTCACTGTATCCGGATAATGGAATGGAGTAAAGGTTACGGGAAGTTGCCCGTTTTTTTTTTTTAAATTTATTTTCTAAGATCATATTTGATTTTTTGACTTTCCTCATTTTTTTTCTTTTTAGTAATTAAGAAACAAATTTAAAAATGCAAGAGACCCGAATCATCTGCATATTTTAATCTTGCTTTGTTTTCTTTTTTCTTTTTTCTTTTTTCAAATTAAGAAATAAAATAGGAACTATAGAAGAGAAGCCACTCTGTTGTATAGTAAGAAATATCACAAATAAAGTTGCCCGGGGGTTTCTTTATGTCACATGATCGGCGGCAGTAGACATCTAGGAATTCTTGTGGAAAGAAGGAATAATAATAAGTCGGTTCGATATATATATATATATATATATATATTAATATATATATATATATATATATATATATATATATATATATATATATCAATGTGTATGGTTGGTACTATTATACTTGAAGAAGCGGTAGTAATCCAACGTACAGTATTATTAGAAGGATGCTCAATATCTGTGATAGAGCGGGTGGGCCCACATAAAAATGTCCTTGTGTCACGCCCTCATAAGTGGGATGAGAGACAAATACCTATATATATATATATATATATATATATATATATATATATATATATCGAACTGACTTATTATCATTCCTTTTATATATGCTCCCAATCTTCCTGGTAGAGCACTGCAGGGGAGACATTAGTTGAACTTTCACCGTTTAGCGTAAGGCATTTACTCGCCTGTTATTTACAGACTTGAATTCTCTGGTGATTGTAAAAACATCCATCTTGTAAGTATGTATCAATTAATTGTTCGCCTCTGACTGACAGTCTCTGACGGTCCGTAAGGGTAAAAATGCACTAAAAAATCCTCATTTTCTAAAATTTTGCGAAAATGAGGATTTTTAGTGCATTTTAGTAAACAATCTTTGATGCTATTTCCTCAAACAATGGTGCAAGTAAAAGAACTAATTGTTGGTATCAGTATTCAGTATACTAACACACAACTTTCGCATAGATGGACAATTTGATATTTTTAAAAGTGAAAAATCGACCTACCCTAATGAGCAACCCATGACATGCAACACTCAACTTTGTCCCTTACTTGGGATAGACGGGCGGTCAGAAAGGCCCCCTTTAATCAATTAGCTGGTTACATCAAGCCCTAGCACATATATGATTGCCCCAACCCTATTGTCCTTATGGGAAGCTCCTACCCTTTTTATTATATAGATGGACAATTTGATTTTTTTTAAAGTAAAAATCAATCTATCTTACTGCTCATCAACCAGGATTCCGTCCTTAAGCTTACGGGTCGCCACTTGACAAAAGGTTTCGAAACTTTATGCTACGTTTTTAAGGGCCATTCTTTGGCCTTAAAGCAGAAGCGCTTATCCAGTGGAATTGGATCCTTGATAAAGAGTCCCTCGATAATGAATCCTTTGGTTACTAAAGTGTTCTCAGTTACTGGTATAGAGTCCTTCGATAATGAATCATTTGGTTACTCTGGTAATCGTATAAGTCCTTCTTGAGTATTGGTAAAGATCCGGCAATCCTATGTCCGTCCTCAAAGAGTGAAATTGTAATTATGACCAAGGTGTGTGTGTGGGGGGGTAAGTATTCTATCAGGCCCGCAGTATTGCTAGTGATTGGTTGCAAGAATAACTCACGTGATCTCGGCTAGTCTATAAATCTATGTGAGGAATTAGAGCATATCTTATATATAAAAATAATTCCAGCACTTTAAAATTCTGAAAAGTCAAAGTCGGATACTAAAACATTTTGGTGCGCACGTATGTTGTGACTATCTGAAATATCTCACATTCCTTTAGTGGATCAGCCATTGTGTGGATTAAAAGGGATTAAATTTCACCTTGTATTAAACCAGATCAGATCAGACGCGATTAGTCAGAATTCTGTTAATCCGATTAGCCTAATCTTTTCTATTCATTTCCCAAACTGGTTTTACCGGCGATTGTTCTGCTGTAATCCAGTTTTCCGAATCTTCGGGAACGGAATTCCATTCTTCCCAAATCGTCCATGTTAGCAGCGTTTCTTAAGATCCATGAAGAATTCGTCAATAGACAATATGAAAATTTTAAATCTAAACGTGATTCAACAGAGAAAAGACAAGAGCGGATATTAAATGAACTATTTCTTCAATGTGACCCGCTTTTTTTACCTGCACTATAATATATATATATATATATATATATATATATATATATATATATATATTGAATACATTTAGAGATTTAAACCCCAGTATTCTCGGGAATTCCTTCAGTAATAACCATGTTTTTGCTCATGTCTGATGATGATGCATTGGTGCAGTTGAAATAAATTATCACAATGAAGTAAATTTAAAGTTTTTTCTTATTTACTCTATACACTACTCAGCCCGCCCATTTACTGGCATTAGGCACATCGAGCTTTCTTAACTGTTCGCCTGTATCACTACAGTTAAACTACACATGGAATGATCCTCATTACCAATATATATATATATATGTATATATATATATATATATATAAAAGTAATTGGTAATTTGCTTGAAGCATTGTTAAGTATGTTATGATATATTAATAATTTGAAGGCAATTACAATGCGTATAAAAATAAAAACAAAAAGATGTCGTTTTTTTTGTCTTATCGATTTCAAAGAAACTTTATCTTCAGAGACGAAAATCAGAAATGAACGTGCTTAAGTTTGTTTTTTTTTTTTTTTTTTTTTACGGTGGTGATACTTTTTTTTCCTCTTCTTCTTTTTTCTTTTACCTCCCTTCCCCCTTCTTTATGTTATGAATGAAATGGGCGAATAACTGTAATTTCTTTTTTTTTTTTTATATTTTTTTGAGAACGAATGTGTATCCAATATTGTCTGTTTATCATCCGGTGAATATTGCAATGTAGCCATTCAATTCAAAATAAGTTAAAAAAAAAGATTTATTTATTTAGCCTTTCAACATATCGTCGGATTCATTTCTATTTTCAACTTACCACACACACACACACACACACACACACACACAGATAATATATATATATATATATATATATATATATATATATATATATATATATATATATGTGTGTGTGTGTGTGTGTGTGTGGTGTGTAAGTTGAAAATAGAAATGAATCCAACGATATGTTGAAAGGCTAAATAAATAAATGAAAGAAAATGTTGAATGGATAAAATTGACTTCATATGAGTTACTAACATTTTACTCTGATGAAGGCCGTTATTCTTTGTATGCTTACATATTTTATAATTGTCTATTATTACTATTTTATTTTATTTTATATTTAAAATAATAATAGATAGAATACGTGTGTACATGAACAAACTCCTGGTCATTTAAAGAACCAGGAGAAATCGTAATGATCACCTCAACAATCAATGCACCTATGTACACTAAAATCCTGGATAATTTTCTCATTCCATCGATAGAAAAATTGGTTTGGTGATGAGGAAAAGTCGTGTCTGCTTTGTTATGTACGTGTCGACTTATAACTCAGAAAAGAATGTTTTACAAATACATAAGTGAGTAGATGGTTTGTAAAACTATGAGTATTTGGCATGGAATATCTTTATATATATAAACCCAATATGAATTTAAACTCATTATCTAAATGCTTCAACTACAGAAATCCTGGGTATTTTTCTCATTTCATCGATAGAAAATCGGTTTGGTGATGATGACGTCATTCTTTCAGAATCTTGTAACAGAGCAAAGAGAGTTAAAACTTTTCTTCGGGAAAGGCTTATAAAATCATTGACATGACCAGCGAACAACCCAGATCTAAATCCAATTAAAAATCTTTGATGAAAATCTTTTAAAATGTTTAAAGAAGATCTATTAACTGGCATTCTGGAAAGTTGGAATCACTTTGATAAAGAATATATATATACTAATATTCTTATTCCTTAATCTTCCAATCGTGATCATCTTGCAACACCCCCGGGTTAAAAATGAGACCGACCAAATCGTCCGAGATGAAATGCAAAAATGTAAATCCTGATTACTTGATGTGGCTTATCCGCTGAATTCTTATTTCTTGTGAGTGTCGGCGTCACCTCAGCTAAATAATAGTCCATTCTGTTTTTATTATATAGAAAGATAGAAAAGAGAAAGAGCATGCTACATAGGAATAGAATAATAAGAAGGAAAGAAAGAAAGAAAGAAAGAAAGAAGGATAGGGAAAGATGCAGAGAGGGGTTGAACATAATGAAAAGATGAAAAGAAGGAAAGAAAGAAAATATATATATATATCACACATACACACGCGCGCACGCTCTTTCAAAAATTAAAGAGGACAGGATTGTTGCTTGGTTACGCAACCTGTCTAGGAGAAGGAAAATTCTGAATCTTCTTTGTTCTCGTTCTCCGACGGCATTTACCGTGGATCGGTTGAGTCGGCTCTATCCAACGAATCCCAAATGAAAGCAGACTATGCGCAGTGATCCAACACAATCGGTGATATGAGCGACAACCATTCGCAGTTTCATCGACGAACTCTGTGATGGGCCTGGGCAGGATCATCTCGGCATCCTGCTTGACTGTTTTGAGCCAGGTTTTTTAGTTGATCCCCTTCGCGTTTCTTCTAGCCCTGAGGTGGTACTGGGTCAATGGATTCACGGATGATGTCAACGGGTTGTCAACGAAGAGCATGACCGAGTCAGCGAAGATATCCCACAGGAAGTGTCTTTTGGGGGTAGGAGATTCTGCATCTTGTCCGAACAGTGATGTTTAGAAATGAACTGCCGCCATCGAACACGGAGGATGCGGTGATGACAATAATGGTCAGATACCAGAAGTAAAATAAAAATCCCCCCCTCTCTCTCTCTCTCTCTCTCTCTCTCTCTCTCTCTCTCTCTCTCTCTGGTGTAAAACTCATTACTTGTGTAAGTAACGAAAATGGAAAATCATTTTTGATGAAGACGACAAGTTTACGCAATTCCTTCTATTATTGTTTTATTTTACTTTTTAAAATAATTTTAATTACATTGCATTTTATGTAATTTTTATCATCGAAACACGTGTCAGCACTTATCAAATTACATGTAGTGGCACAAGGCCAATAATATGCAGCAACCAATGAGAACCAACTCCCTGGTTTGTTAATCTGGTTTGCTAACCATTACACCACAACGAGATGCTCTAAAAAGTACATGTAGTGGCAACAAGGCCAAAATAATATGCAGCACCAATGGAACATCTCACTGGTCTACTAATCTGGATAGCTAACCATTACACCACAACGAGATGCTCAAAAGTACATGTAGTGACACAAGGCCAATAATATGCAGCAACAATGAGAACCAACTCACTGGTCTACTAATCTGGATAGCTAACCATTACACCACAACGAGATGCTCAAAAAGTACTTGAGTGACAGAAAGGCCAATAATATGCAGCAACCAATGAGAACAACTCACTGGTCTACTAATCTGGATAGCTAACCATTACACCACAACGAGATGCTCTAAAAGGACATGTAGTGGCACAGGCCAATAATATGCAGCAACCAATGAGAACAATCTCACTGGTCTACTAATCTGGATAGCTAACCATTACACCACAACGAGATGCTCTAAAAGGACATGTAGTGCACAATGGCCAATAATATGCAGCAACCAATGAGAACCAACTCACTGGTCTACTAATCTGGATAGCTAACCATTACACCACAACGAGATGCTCTAAAAGGACATGTAGTGGCACAAGGCCAATAATATGCAGCAACCAATGAGAACCAACTCACTGGTCTACTAATCTGGATAGCTAACCATTACACCACAACGAGATGCTCAAAAAGTACATGTAGTGACACAAGGCCAATAATATGCAGCAACCAATGAGAACCAACTCACTGGTCTACTAATCTGGATAGCTAACCATTACACCACAACGAGATGCTCTAAAAGGACATGTAGTGGCACAAGGCCAATAATATGCAGCAACCAATGAGAACCAACTCACTGGTCTACTAATCTGGATAGCTAACCATTACACCACAACGAGATGCTCAAAAAGTACATGTAGTGACACAAGGCCAATAATATGCAGCAACCAATGAGAACCAACTCACTGGTCTGCTAATCTGGCTTGCTAACCATTACACCACAACGAGATGCTCTGAAATTACATGTAGTGGCACAAGGCCAATAATATCCAGCAACCAATGAGAACCAACTCACTGGTCTACTAATCTGGATAGCTAACCATTACACCACAACGAGATGCTCTAAAAGGACATGTAGTGACACAAGGCCAATAATATGCAGCAACCAATGAGAACCAACTCTCAGGTCTGCTAATCTGGTTTGCTAACCATTACACCACAACGAGATGCTCTGAAATTACACGTAGTGGCACAAGGCCAATAATATCCAGCAACCAATGAGAACCAACTCACTGGTCTGCTAATCTGGATAGCTAACCATTACACCACAACGAGATGCTCTAAAAGTACATGTAGTGGCACAAGGCCAATAATATGCAGCAACCAATGAGAACCAACTCACTGGTCTGCTAATCTGGCTTGCTAACCATTACACCACAACGAGATGCTCTGAAATTACATGTAGTGGCACAAGGCCAATAATATCCAGCAACCAATGAGAACCAACTCACTGGTCTGCTAATCTGGATAGCTAACCATTACACCACAACGAGATGCTCTAAAAGGACATGTAGTGACACAAGGCCAATAATATGTAGCAACCAATGAGAACCAACTCACTGGTCTGCTAATCTGGATAGCTAACCATTACACCACAACGAGATGCTCTAAAAGGACATGTAGTGACACAAGGCCAATAATATCCAGCAACCAATGAGAACCAACTCACTGGTCTGCTAATCTGGCTTGCTAACCATTACACCACAACGAGATGCTCTAAAAGGACATGTAGTGACACAAGGCCAATAATATGCAGCAACCAATGAGAACCAACTCACTGGTCTGCTAATCTGGCTTGCTAACCATTACACCACAACGAGATGCTCTGAAATTACATGTAGTGGCACAAGGCCAATAATATCCAGCAACCAATGAGAACCAACTCTCAGGTCTACTAATCTGGATAGCTAACCATTACACCACAACGAGATGCTCAAAAAGTAGTTGTAGTGACACAAGGCCAATAATATACAGCAACCCTCACTGGTCTGCTAATATTGCTTTGCTAACCATTACACCACAACGAGATGCTCTAAAATTACATGTAGTGGCACAAGGCCAGTAATATGCAGCAACCAATGAGAACAAACATACTGAGCTAATCTAGCTTACTAACCATAACAAATGTTCCCATTAACCTATGTGTAAAATTTCATAAAAAGTGGCACGGTATTTTCTGAGCCCTTTTTTTTTTTTAATTTGAGACCCGCACGCAAAATTGTACGAAAGATTAAGATCACTGTATATATGTCTGTACTTTCACGACTGATTACATAGGTGCACTGCACGACCCCCAGCGGGCGCTTACATCTATCTACCTTTCTAATTGTGTTACTCTATTGCTTTGTCTTCATCCATTGTTTTCGCTATTTACCATATTGTTCCCTTCTTTTTTTCTCTTCCCTCTATTGTTGGCATATCACTGGTCCAGCCGTCGACCTCTCAGACTCAACTTTCCGCCCCTAAACGCGCCATATCTCTCTCTTCTCTCTCTCTCTCTCTCTCTCTCTCTCTCTCTCTCTCTCTCTTCTCTCTCTCTCTCTCTCTCTCGATTTCTCAGTTATCTGTTTTCCCCTGTTCTTCTTCTCTTTTCTCGGTTTTCTCGTCTCTATTGGCGGCTTGCACTCTCTTTTATTAGGTCACGCGGTGCACTGTGAAGTTATGCACTTCATTGACCTGCCGACGTTGCGTTCCCACTCAGAATGAATTGTCATACGGTCAATATAATTTTTCGAGGCAGATAAGCGACAACAGTTCGTGCTGCATACACCGATTTGACCTTTTGAACTCAATTTTTTTTCCTTTGTTCTCACTTGCTTACATCTTTGACTTCCAAGTTTTCATTTCATTTCATGTTCCTCCATGTTCCTCCATTATTATTATTATTATTATTATTATTATTATCATTATTATCATTATTATTATTATTTTTATTATTATTATTATCGTTAATTTGTACATTTTTTGTTCTTGTCTTTTTATCGTTTTTTTTTTTTATGTCTCGCGCTTTTTTTTTTTGTCTTTTTTTCTCGTCTGCGTTATATCATCAATGTTCATCGTATCTATCTATCTATCATCTTCTGTTGTTACAGACATTGTTATACAGAAGGAAATAGAAGAAGAAAAATTGGAGACGCAGATGCAGTGGAAGAAAAAAAATGGGAAGAAAGATTGCAAAACAAGACGGGGAAAAACGAGGGAAATCGTCATGGTTAGCGACATGCAAATGAAAGAAGAAGAAAAGAAGAAGAAGAAGAAGAAGAAGAAGAAGAAGAAGAGAATACAGATGATGGAAGAAGAAGGAGAAGAAGAAGAATACAGATGATGGAAGAAGAAGGAGAAAGAAGAAAGATACAGATGATGGAATAAGAAGGAGAAGAAGAAGAATACAGATGATGGAAGAAGAAGGAAAAGAAGAAAGAAAACGAGATCATGAAGAGAAGAAGAGAAGAAGAAAGAAGAAGAAAAGAAGAAGAAGAAGACAGAGAGATCAGACTGATGGAAGAGAGGAAAGAAGAATACAGATGATTGTTTGAAAAGAAGAAGAAGGAAAATACAACGATGGAAAAGAAGGAAAAGAAGAAGAATACAATGATGAAGAAGAAGAGAAGAAGAAGAAACCGATCATGAAGAAGAAGAAGAAGAGAAGAAGAAGAGAAGAAGAATAACAGATGAGGAATAAGAAGGAGAAAAGAAGAATACAGATGATGGGAAGAAGAAGGAGAAGAAGAAGAATACAAGATCATGGAAGAGAAGAAGAAGAAGAAGAAGACAGAAGAAGAGAGAAGAAGAATACAGATGATGGAAGAGAAGAAGAAGAGAAGAGAATAAGATGAATGGAAGAAGAAGAANCATTCTTCTTCTTCTTCTTCTTCTTTTTCATTTGCATGTCGCTAACCATGACGATTTCCCTCGTTTTTTCCCGTCTTGTTTGCAATCTTTCTTCCCATTTTTTTCTTCCACTGCATCTAGCGGTCTCCATTTTTCTTCTTCTATTTCCTTCTGTATAAAATGTCTGGTAACAAACAGAAGATGATAGATAGATAGATACGATGAACATTGATGATATAACGCAGACGAGAAAAAAAGACAAAAAAAAAAGCGCGAGACATATAAAAAAAACGATAAAAAAGACAAGGAACAAAAAAATGTACAAATTAACGATAATAATAATTAATAATAAGTAATAATAATAATAATAATAATAATTAATAATAATGGAGGAACAATGGAGGAAACATGAAATGAAATGAAAACTTGGGAAGTCAAAGATGTAAGCAAGTGAGAACAAAGGAAAAAAAAATTGAGTTCAAAAGGTCAAATCGGTGTTAGCAAGGCACCGAACTGTTGTCGCTATCTGCCTCGAAAAATTTATATTGACCCGTATTGACTAATCATTCTTGTGAGTGGGAACGGCAACGTCGGCAGGTCAATGAAGGTGCATAACTTTCACAGTTGCCACGCGTGACCAATAAAGAGAGTGCAAAGCCGCCAATAGAGACGAGAAAAACCAGAAAAGAGAGAAGAACAGGGAAACAGATAGACTGAGAAATCCGAGTGAGAGAGAGAGAGAGAGAGAGAGAGAGAGATGGCGCGGTTCTTTTAGGGGCGGGAAGTTGAGTCTGAGAGGCTCGACGGGCTGGACCAAGTGATATTGCCAACAATAGAGGGAAGAGAAAAAAAGAAGGGAACAATATGGTAAATAGCGAAAACAATGGATTGAAGGACAAAGCAATAGGAGAAACACAATTAGAAAGGTAGATAGATGTTAAGCGCCCGGCTGGGGGTCGTGCAGTGCACCTATTTAATCAGTCGTGGAAAGTACAGACCATATCATACAGTGATCTTATTCTTTTCGTACAATTTGCGTGCGGGTCTCAAATTAAAAAAAAAAAATGCTCAGAAAATACCGTGCCACTTTTTATGAAATTTTAACACATAGGTTAATAGGAAACATTTTAGTTATGGGTAGTAAATCTAGATTAGCTTCCAGTATGTTTGTTCCTCATTGGTTTGCTGGCCATATTATTGGGCCTGTTGCCACTCATATAATTTTTAGAGCATTCTTCGTTGTGGTGTTAATGGTTAGCGAAAGCAAATATTAGCAGACCAGTGAGTTGGTTCTCAATGGTTGCTGCATATTATTGGCCTTGTGCCAACATGTAATTTAGCGCATCCTCCGTTGTGGTGAATGGTTAGCAAGCCAGATTAGGCCAGACCAGCCCCCCAAGAGTCGTATCTCATTGGTTGCTGCATATTACTGCCTTGTGCCACTTATATGTACTTTTAGAGGCATCTCGTTTGTGGTTGTAATGGTTTAGCAAGCCAGATTAGCAGACCCAGGGAGTTTGGTTTTCTCATGGTTGCTGCATATCATTGCCTTGTGCCATTACATGTACTTTAGAACATCTCGTTTTGGTGTAATGGTTAGCAAGCAGTTATTAGCAGACCAGTGAGGTTGGTTCTCGATTGGTTGCTTGGGATATTATTGGCCTTGTGTGACTACATTACTTTTACAGCATCTCGTTGGTGTTAATGGTTAGCAAAAGCCAGACTTAGGCAGACCAGTGAGTTGGTTCTCATTTGGTTTGCTGCATATTATTGGGCCCTGTGTCACTACATGTACTTTTACAGCATTTTCTCGTTGTGGTGTTAGTGGTTAGGCAAGCCAGATTAACAGACCAGTGAGTTGGTCTTCATTTGGTTGCTGCATATTATTTGGCTTTGTTGCATACATGTTACTTTATAGAGCATCTCGTTTGGGTGTAATGGGGTAGCAAGCAGTATTAGCAGACCAGTGAGGTTTGTTCTCATTGGTGCTGCATTATTATTTGGCCTTGTGTCACTACATGTACTTTTAAGGCATCTCGTTGGTGTGTAGTGGTTAGCAAGCCACGCATAGCAGACCAGTGAGTTGGTTCTCATTTTGGTTGCTGCATATTATTGGCCTTGTTGTCACTTACATGTACCTTGTTAGAGCCATCTCGTTGTGGTGTAATGGTTACAAGCCAGATTTAGCCAGACAGTAAGTTGGTTCTCATTAAGTTGCTGCATATTATTGGCCTTGTGCGCATACATGTACTTTAGAGCCATCTCGTTTTGGATGTAATTGATTAGCCAAGCAATATTAGCCAGACCAGTGAGTTTCTCATTGGTTGCTGAATATTATTGGCCTGATGTCACTACAATGTACTTTTTAGGAGCATCTCGTTGTTGTGAGTGTTAGCAAGCAGATTAGCAGACCAGTGAGTTTGGTTCCCATTGGTTGCTGCTGCATTATGGCCTGTGCCAACTACATGACTTTTAGAGCATCTCGTTTGTGGTTTAATGGTTAGCAAGCAGATTAGTGACCAGCGAGTTGGTTCCTCATTTGGTTGCTGGGAATTATTTTGGGCCTTGTGTCACTACAATGTCCTTTTTAGAGCATCTCGTTTGTGGTGTAATGGTTAGTATCCAGATTTAGATAGACAGTTGAGTTGGTTCCAATTGGTTGCTGCATTATTATTGGCCTTGTTGCCACTACATGCTTAATTTTAGAGCATCTCGTTGTTGATGTAATGATTAGCAAGCAATATTAGCAGACCAGTAGTTGGTTCTCATGGTTGCTGCATATTATTGGGCCTTGTGTCCACTACATGTATTACTTTTTAGAGCATCCTCTTGTGGTGTAGTTTCGGTTAGCAAGCCAGATTAGCAGACCAGTGAGTGGTCTCATTGGTTGCTGCCATATTATTGGCCCTTGTTGCCATTTACATGTACTTTCTAGAGCATCTCGTTGTGTGTAATGGTTAGCAAGCCAGGAATTTAGCAGGGGACAGTGAGTTTTGTTTCTCATTTGGTTGCTGCCATATTACTGGCTTATGCCACTACAATGTACTTTAGAGCATCTCGTTGTTGGTGACATGTTAGGCCAAGCCAGATAGCAGCCAAGTGAGTGGTTCTCATGGTTGCTGCATATTACGCCTTGTGCCACTACATGAATTTTCTAGAGCATCTTGTTTTTGGTGTAATTGGTTACAAGCCAGATTGCAGACCCAGTGAGTTGGTTCTTCATTGGTTTGCTGCATATTATTGGCCTTGTGCCACTACATGAGTTTTAGCAACATCTCGTTTTGTGTAAATGGTTAGCAAGCAGTATAGCAAACAGTGATTTTGGTTCTCATCGGTTGCTGTATATTTATTGGGCCTTGTTGCCACTACAGTATTTGATAAGTGCAGACACGTGTTTCGATGAAAAATTACATAAAATGCAATGTAATTAAAATTATAAAAAGTAAAAAATAATAGAAGGAATTGGTGTTTAAACTTGTCGTCTTCATCAGAGCACATGATTGAATTAAGAAATTTCCATTTCGTTATACACCAGAGAAGAGAGAGAGAGGAGAGAGAGAGATAGAGAGAGAGAGAGGGGGGGGATTTAAAAAAAAAAACTCTGGTGGTCTGACTATTATTGTCATCCCGCATCCTCGTGTTCGATGCGGTAGTTCATTTCTAAACTCCACTGTTCGGACAAGATACTGAATTCCTACCCCCAAAAGACTCTCCTGTGGGATTCTTCCACTTAACGGTTCATGCTCTTCGTTGACAACCGTTGACATCATCCGTGAAATCCATTGACCCAGTTACCACCTCAGGCTAGAAGAAACGCGAAAGGGGATCAACTAAAAATCCTGGCTCCAAAAACCAGTCAAGAGGACTGCCGAGAGATCCTGCCCAGGACCATTTATAGAGTCGCGATGAAACTGCGAATGGTTTGTCGCTCATATCACGCGATTGCGTTGGATCACTGCGCATTAGTCTGCTTTCATTTGGGATTCGTTGATAGGAGCCGACTCAAACCGATCCACGGTAAATTGCCGTCCGCGAGAACGAGAACGAAGAAGATTTCAGAATTTTCCTTCTCCTAGATGGTTGCGTAACCAAAGCAAAACAATCTTGTCCTCTTTAATTTTTTGAAAGAGCGCTCGGCGCGTGTGTATGTGTGATATATAACATTTTTTTTCTTTCTTCCCTTTTCACTCTTTTCATTATGCTTCAAACCCCTCTCTGTATCTTTCCCATACTCTCTTTCTTTCTTTCTTTTTCTTTACTTCCTTTCCTTCTTATTATTCTTTCCTATGTAGCATGCTCTTTCTCTTTTTCTATCTTTCTATATAATTAAAAACAGAATGGGACTATTACTTTAGCTTGAGGTGACGCGGGACACTCGACAAGGAAATAAGAATTCGCGGATTAAGCCACCATCAAGTAATCAGAATTTACATTTTTGCATTTCATCTCGGACGATTTGTTCCGGTCGGCATTTTTAACCCGGGGTGTTGCCAAGATGATTCACGATTGGTAGATTAAGGAATAAGAATATTAGTATGTATATATTCTTTATCAAAGTGATTCCAACTTCCAGGAATGCCAGTTAATAGAATCTTCTTTAAAACATTTTTAAAAGATTTTTTCATCAAAGATTTTAATTTGGATTTTAGATCTGGGGTTGTCGCTGGTCTGAGTCAATGATTTTATAAAGCCTTTTCCTTGAAGAAAAGTTAACTCTCTTTGCTCTGTTACAAGATTCTGAAAGAATGACGTCATCATCACCAAACCAATTTTCATCGATGAAAATGAGAAAATTACCCAGGATTTCTGTAGTTGAAGGCACTTAGATAATGAGTTTAAATTCATATTTGGGTTTATATATATTAAAGATATCCCTATGCCAAATACTTCATAGGTTTTTACAAAACCATCCTACTCTTTATGTATTTTGTAAAACATTCTTTCTGAGTTATAAATTTGCGACACGTACATACCAAAGCAGACCACAACTTTTCCTCATCACCAAACCAATTTTTCTATCGATTGAATAAGAAAATTATCCAGATTTTAATGTACATAGGTGCATTGATTGTTGAGGTGATCATTACGATTTCTCCTGGTTCTTTAAATGACATGCAACCCGATATCATGAATGTCATAATGAAAATAAAAATAATGGAGAATTCTAATGGACGATTTAAAAAAGTTTTCGTCATAAATGTTCAATTGGATTTAGATCCGGGTTGTTCGCTGACCATGTCATTGGTTTTATAAGTCTTTCATGAAGAAAACCTTTAATCCCCTTTGCTCTGTGACCAGATGCATTATCATCCTGATAGAATGACATCATCATCACTAAACCAATTTTTCTATCGATGAAATGAGAAAATCACCCAGGATTTTAATGTACATATGTGCATTGATTGTTGAAGTAATGATTTCTATCTATCTTTAAATGACATGCAACCCGATATCATGAATGTCATAATGAAAATAAAGATTGAACTTTGAAAGTATCTCTCGTCTCTGTTTCTCTTTCCTTCATTTCTTTTCAACAAGAAGGAAGGACCACACATTTTGGGGTTAAAGGAAAATCAAATAACCATCCAAATAACACCCTAACCTTATAAGTATCAAGTAATATTCTTTATCAAAGTTATTTCAACTCTCTTGAATGGCAGTTAATAAATTTCCTTTGGTGGCTGTAGACTTCTACTGGACAATTAAAAAGTTTTCGTCATAAACTTTTCAATTGGATTTAGATCCGGGCTGCTCACGGCCATGTCCTTGATTTTATAAGTCATCCAAGAAGAAAACTTTTAATCTCCTTTGCTCTGGGACAAGATGCATTATCATCCTGAAAAATAACTTCATAATCACAAAACTAAATTCTATCGTTGGAATAAGAAAATTATTCAGGATTTCAATGTACACCTGTGCATTGATTGTTGAAGTAATGAATGCTATTTCTCCTGTTCCTTTAAATGACATGTAACTCGATATCATGAATGTTTTAGGAAGCGCGTGGTGTAATGGTTAAAGTCATGGGAAATGGACTCGTCGCCCCGAGTTCAAATCCTGGGCGTGTTAATTGCATTTCACTTAGCGCTAATACCCTTGTGAAAGGTATGAATCCGATTCTCCCTCCAGCTATGGGTAAATAGCAGGACATACTGGGTTCTTTAACCATGGCTAGGTAACCATTCTAGGAGAAGGAAAACTCTGAATTCAAACCTGTTAAACTCCGCTTAAGAAATTGACCTTGTGTCGTATCCTGCTCGTGCGAAGGAGTTGGTAAATATATATATCATGAATGTTTTAATGAAAAAAAAATGTCACGGGGATAATAATGTTGTTGTTTGGCAAGGGAACAAATCTGACTTGCGTTCGATTCTTTCGAACTCAGGGTTACCACGAAGAACCACAACAGAGTCCTAGGGAAATAAACACTACACCCCTAAAAGTAGGGTACATAATAACAACTTTATTTACAATTTTTAGTGCAAACCTAGACAGTGCATGTATTTTCGTAACATGGGGTAAGAAGAATCATAGTCAATAGATCTTCTTTAGTGGATAGAGCCTTTTCATGGACCATTAAAATATATCTATTAAAATATATCCACCATAAATTTTTAATTGGATTTAGATTCGGCTTGTTCGCTGGCCATGTCATTGATTTCATATTCTTTTCTAGAAGAAAACTTTTAATCCCCTTTGCTCTGTGGCATTATCATCCTGAAAAATAACTTCATAATCACAAAATAGATAGATAGATAGATAGATATGCGCAGATTGAAATAGATAGACATAGACTGACGCACATAAATAGATAAGTAGATAGATAGATAGATAGATAGATAGATAGATAGATATGATCAGGTTAAGACTTTTAAAAGAATATGAAATGTCAAAAATCATAATCATTGGACAATAATAGCTAGTGTAAACATATAAAATTTAAGAGTATAATTCTAATTATATTTTAGGAATTTAATATTACTAATTTATAGTGTTTCACTGTTCTTATTTCTGTATCTCCCCTACTTAGAATTAATAACTATTCCAAAATATAGCTAGTGTATTTGGTTAAAATTTAATAGTGTAATCCTAATTATAATTTAGTGACCGGTTCAATCTATGCCCACAATTGCCTATTTATTCAATTCTATGATTCGGTAGATTTTTCCTCTCTCTGAATGTGGCATAGGAAGCATGGATAATTCAGGGCTATGCACACATTTGATTCCTTACGATATCTCAATTAATGCGACAATGGTACAATATATATATATATATAATTATATATAATATATATATATTATATATATTATATATATGTTGAAAGGATAAATAAATAAAGGAATAAATGTTGAAAGGATAAAATTGATTTAATGAGTTACTAAAAACGTGTTTCCGGACAGGAGTTTGTTCATGTTACACATGGTATTCTATTTATATTATTGTTAGGTATAAAATAAAATTTTAAAATAGTAAATAATAGACAATTATAAAATATTTAAGCATACAAAGAACTAACGGCCTTCATCAGAGTAAATGTAGTAACTTCATATTAAATCAATTTTATTTCTATTCAATGTTGAAAGGGCTAAATAAATAAATGAAAGAAAATATTGAATAGATAAAATTGATTTAATATGAGTTACTAACATTTTACTCTTGATGAAGGCCGTTTATTCTTTGTTATGCTTTAAATATTTTATTAATTGTCTATTATTTCTATTTTATTTATTTTATACCAAAAAATAATAAATAGGAATTACTGTGTACATGAACAAACTCCTGTCCGAAACCACGTTTTTAGTCAACTCATTAAATCAATTTTTATCCTTTTTCAACATTTTTTTTTCCTTTATTTTATTTATCCTTTCAAACATATAAATATATATATATATATATATATATATATATATTATATATATAATATACTATATTGTTACCATTGGTCGCATTAAATGAGATTATCGTAGGAAATCAATGGCATAGCCTGAATTATCCATGCTTCTACTGCCACATTCATAGAGAGGAAAAAATCTTTACCGGTAATCATAGAATTGGAATTAAATAGGCAATTTGGTGGGCATTAGGATTGAACGGTCACTAAATTATAATTAGGATTACACTATTAAATTTTAACCAAATCACTAGCTATATTTGGAAAGTTATTAATTCTAAGTAGGGAGATACAGAAAATAAGGAAAACCAGTGAAACACTATAATTAGTTAATATTAAATTCCTAAAATATAATTAAGATTATACTCTTAAATTTATATGTACACTTAGCTATTATTGTCCAATGATTATTGATTTTTGAATTTTCATATTCTTTTTTAAAAGTCTTAACCTATTTCAATCTATCTATCTATCTATCTAATCTTATCTATCTATCTTACTTATCTATTATGTGGTCAGTCTATGTCTATCTATTTCAATCTTGCGCATATCTATCTATCTATTATCTAATTTTGTGATTATTGAAGTATTTTTCAGGATTGATAATGCCACAGAGCAAAGGGGATTAAAAGTTTTCTTCTAGGGAAAAGAAATATGAAACAATGACATGCCAGCGAACAAGCCGAAATTAAACCAATTAAAATTTATGCGTGGATATTATTAATAGATTATATTTTAATGGTCCATGGAAAAGGGCCTATCACAAAGAAGATCTATTGACTATTGATTCTTCTTAAACCCCATGTTACGAAAATACATGCACTGTCTAGGTTTGCCACTAAAAAATTGTAAATAAGTGTTATTATTGTACCCTACTTTTAGGGGTGTTATGTTTTATTTCCTAGGACTCTTTGTGGTTCTTCGTGTAAACCCTGAGTTTCGAAAGAAATCGAACGCAAGTTCAATTTGTTCCTTGCCAAACAACAACATTATTATCCCCGTGACATTTTTTTTCATTAAAACATTTCATGATATATATATTTACCAACTCCTTTCGCACGAGCAAGGATTACGACACAGGTCCAATTTCTTAAGCGGAGTTTAAACAGGTTTTTGAATTCAGGAGTTTTCCTTCTCTAGAATGGTTACCTAGCATGGTTAAAGAAACCCAGTATGTTCCTGCTATTACCCATAGGCTGGAGGAGAATCGGAATTTCATACCTTCACAAGGGTATTTAGCGCTAAGTGAAATGCATTAAACCCACGCCCAGGGATTTACTCGGGGGCGCACGAGTCCATTTCCCATGACTTTAACCATTTACACCACGGGCTTCCTAAAACATTTCATTGATATCGAGTTACATGTCATTTAAAGAACAGGAGAAAAGCATTCATTACTTCAACAATCAATGCCAGGTGTTACATTTGAAATCCTGAATAATTTCTTTATTCCACGATAGAATTTAGGTTTTGTGAATATGAATTATTTTTAAAGGATGATTAATTGCATCTTGTCCCAGAGCAAAGGAGATTAAAAGTTCTTCTTGGTGACTTATAAAAATCAAGGACATGGCCGTGAGCAGCCCGGATCTAAATCCAATTTTGAAAAGTTATGACGAAAACTTTTAATTTGTCCATAGAAGTCTACCAGCCACCAAAGAAATTTATTACTGCCATTCAAGAGAGTTGAAATAACTTTATAAAAGATATTACTTGATACTTATTAAGGTAGGGTGTTATTGGGATGGTTATTGATTTTCCTTTAACCCCAAAATTGTGTGGTCCTTTCCTTCTTGTTGAAAAGAAATGGAAGGAAAGAGAAACAGGCGAGCAGATACTTTTCAAGTTCAATCTTTTATTTTCATTATGCATTCATGATATCGGGTTGCATGTCATTTAAGATAGATAGAAAATCATTACTTCAACAACCAATGCACATATGTACCTAAAATCCTGGGTGATTTTCTCACTTTTCATCGATAGAAAAATTGGTTTAGTGAGATTTGATGTTCATTCTTATCAGGATGATAAGCATCTGGTCACAGGAGCAAAAGGGGATTAAAGTTTTCTTCATGAAAGACTTATAAAACAATGACATGGTCAGCGAACAACCCGGGATTCTAAATCCAAATTGAACATTTATGACGAAAAACTTTTTAAATCGTCCATTAGAATTCTCCATTATTTTTTATTTTCATTTATGACATTTCAGATATCGGGTTGCATTGTCCATTTAAAGAAACCAGGAGAAATCGTAATGATCACCTCAACAATCAATGGCACCTATGTACATTAAAATCCTGGATAATTTTCTTATTCAATTGATAGAAAAATTTTGGTTGGGTGATGAGGGAAAATGTTGTGTCTGCTTGGTAGGTTACGTGTCGAATTATAACTCAGAAAAGAATGTTTTAACAAATACATAAGTGAGTAGATGGGTTTTAAAACTATGAGTATTTTGGCATGGAATATCTTTTATATATATAAACCCAATATGATTTTAAACTCATTATCTAAGTGCTTTTCAAACTACAGAAATCCTGGGGTAAATTTTCTCATTTCATCGATAGAAAATTGGTTGGTGATGATTTGACGCATTCTTTCAGAATCTTGTAACAGAGCAAAGAGAGTTTAAAACTTTTCTTCAGGAAAGGCTTATAAAATCATTATGATTAGACCAGCGAACACCCAGATCTAAATCCAATTAAAAATCTTTTGATTGAAAATCTTTTAAATTGTTAAAGAAGATCTATTAACTGCATTTCTGGAAAGTTGGAATCACTTTGATAACAGAATATATACACTTTAATATTCTTATTCCTTAATCTTCCAATCGTGATCATCTTGCAACACCCCCGGTTAAAAATGAGACCGACCAAATCGTCCGAGATGAAATGCAAAAATGTAAAATCCTGATTACTTGATGTGGCTTATCCGCCGAATTCTTATTTCTTGTGGAGTGTCGGGCTCACCCAGCCTAAATAATAGTCCATTCTGTTTTTATTTTATAGAAAAAGATTAGAAAAGAGAAAAGAGCATTGCTTACATAGAATAGAATAATAAGAAGGAAAGAAAGAAAGATTAAGAAAGAAAAGAAAGAGGAGTATGGGAAAGATACAGAGAGGGGTTGAACATAATGAAAAAGATGGAAAGAAGAAAAGAAGAAAAAAATGTATATATCACACCTAGCCACCACGCGCGAAAGCGCTCTTTCAAAAATTAAAGAGGACAAGATTTTGTTTGCTTTGGTTACCGCCAAACCAGTCTAGGAAAGGAAAATTCTGAATCTTCTTCGTTCTCGTTTCTCGGCGACGGCATTACCGTGGATCGGTTGAGTCGGCTCTATCCAACGAATCCCAAATGAAGCAGACTATGCGGCAGTGACCAACGCAATCGGTGATATAGCGACAACCATTCGCAGTTCATCGACGAACTTCTATAATGTCCTGGGCAGGATCATCTCGGGCATTCCTGCTGGACTGTTTTTTGAAGCCAGGATTTTTTTAGTTTGATCCCCTTCGTCGTTTCTTCTAGCCTGAGGTGGTACTGGGTCAATGGATTCACGGATGATGTCAACGGGTTGTCAACGAAGAGCATGACCCGTTAGTTGAAGAATCCCCAGGAAGAGTCTTTTGGGGGTAGGAGATTCGTATCTTGTCGAACAGTGGAGTTTAGAAAGAAACTTACCGCCATCGAAACACGGAAGGAGTTTGCGGGATGACAATAATAGTTCAGCACCAGAAGGTTTTTTTTTAAATCCCCCCCCTCCCTCTTCTCTCTCTCTCTCTCTCTTCTCTCTCTCTCTCTCTCTGGTGTAAATAACGAAAATGGAAATTTCTTATTCAAATCATTTGTCTCTGATGAAGACGACAAGTTTTACACAATTACCGTTCTATTTATTTTTACTTTTTAAAATAATTTTTAATTTTACATTGCATTTTATGTAATTTTTAATCATCGAACCGTGTCAGACTTATCAAATTACCATTTGTAGTGGCCACAAGGCCCAATAATATTACAGAGCAACGGATTGAGAACCAAATCACGGTCTGCTAATACTTGCTTGCTAACCATTACACAAACGAGATGTTCTAAAACTACATGTAGTGGCACAGGCCAAAATATGCAGCAACCAATGAGAATCCCAACCACTGGTCTGCTTAATCTGGCTTGCTAACCATTTACACCCAAAACGAGATTCTAAAATTTACATGTATGGACAAGGCAGAATTATGCAGCAACCAATGGAGAACCCACTCCATGGTTCTGCTATATGGCTTGCTTAAACCATTCACCACAACGAGATGCTCTAAAAGTACATGAGTGGCATAAGGCCAGTAATATGCAGCAACAATGAGAAACAACTCCACTGGGTCTGCTAATCTGGCTTGCTAACCATTACACCACAACGAGATTTGCTCTAAAAGTACATGTAATGGCACAAGGCCAATATATGCAGCAACCAATGGAACCAACTCCACTGGTCTGCTAATCTGGCTGCTACCACTTTACACCACACGAGATGCCTCTAAAAGTACATGTAAGTGACACAAGGGCCAATTAATATGCAGCACCAATGAGAACCAACTCACTGGTCTGCTAATATTGCTTTCCTAATCATTTACATCACACGAGATGCTCTAAAATTACATTGTGTGCAACAAGGCCCAATATATGCAGCAACCAATGGAGAACCACACTTCACTGGGTCTTACTAATCTGGATAGCTACCATTACACCACAAGAGATGCTCTAAAGGACATGTAGTGACACAAGGCCAATAATATCCAGCAAACCAATGAGAACCAACTCACTGGTCTACTACATCTGGCTTGCTAACCAATTTACACCACAACAGATGCTCTAAAAGTACATGTAGTGGCACAAGGCCAATAATCAGCAGCACCAATGGGAACCAACTCACTGGTCTGCTAATCTGGCTTGCTAACCACTACACCACAACGGGATGGGCTCTTAAAAAGTACATGTAGTGACACAAGGCAAATACATATGCAGCAACCATGAGAACCACTCACGGTCTGCTAATATTGACTTGCTAATTCA
Organism: Doryteuthis pealeii; assembly: GCA_023376005.1. Lineage (NCBI taxonomy): Eukaryota > Metazoa > Mollusca > Cephalopoda > Myopsida > Loliginidae > Doryteuthis > Doryteuthis pealeii. Next base: position 20,031,057 of record CM042168.1, read on the forward strand.
TTACAACCAAAAACGAGAATGCTCTAAAAGTACATGTAATGGCCACAAGGCCATATAATATTGCAGCAACTAATTGAGAACCAAACTCACTTGGTCTGCTAATCTGGCTTGCTAACCATTACACCACAACGAGATGCTCTAAAGACTGTAGTGACCACAAGGCCAATTAATATGCAGAACCAATGGAACCAAACTCACTGGTCTGCTAATCTGGCTTGCTAACCACACACCCACGAGATTGCTGTAAAAAGTACATGTAGTGACACAAGGCCAAATAAGTATTGCAGCAACCAATGTAGATAACACGGGTCTGCTAATACTGCTTGCTAACCATTACATCTCCAAAAACGAGATGCTCTAAAAAGACATGTAATGGCACAAGGCAATAATATGCAGCAAACAATGGAGAACCAACTCCACTGGTTCTGCTATCTGGCTTGCTAACACTTACACCACAACGAGATGCTTGTTTATAAAAGTACATGTATGACACCAAGGCCAATAATAGCAGGCAACCAATGCAGAACCACTCACGCGCATATCTGGTGCTGCTAACCATTACACCACAACGAGATGCTGTAAAAAGTTACATGTAGTCACCACAAGGGCCAATAAATATCCAGCAAACCAATAGGAACCAACCTTCACTGGTTCTGCTAATACTGCTTTGCTAACCATTACACCAAAACGAGATGTTCTAAAAGTACATGTAATGGCACAAGGCCAATGATTGCAGAACCAATGAGAACCAACTCACGGTCTGGCTAATCTGCGCAACATTTTACCACCACAACGAGGAGCTCTAAATCAGTACAATAGTGGCACAAGCCAGTAATATAGCAGCAACCAATGGAGATACGAACTCACTGTCTGCTAATCTGGCTTGCTAACCATTCACCACAACGAGATGCTCTAAAATTAAACATGTTAGTGACAAGGCCAATTAATATGCAGCAACCAATGAGAACCAACTTCACTGGTCTGCTAATATTGCTTTGCTAACCATTACACCACAACGAGTCTCTAAAATTATATTGTAGTGGCACAAGGCCATAATATGCAGGCAACCAATGAGAACAAACATTACTGAGCTAATCTAGATTACTACCCATAAACAAATGTTCCTATTAACCTATGTGTAAAATTTCATTAAAAAGTGGCACGGTATTTTCTGAGCCCTTTTTTTTTTTTAATTTTGAGACCCGCACGCAAAAAATTGTACGAAAGATTAAGTCACTGTATATATGTCTGTACTTTCACGACTTGATTACATAGGTGCACTGCACGACCCCCAGCGGAGCGCTTACATCTATCTACCTTTCTAATTGTGTTACTCTATTGCTTTGTTCTTCATCCATTGTTTCGCTATTTACCCATATTTCTTCTTCTTTTTTTCTCTTCCCTCTATTGTTGGCATATCACTGGTCCAGCCGTCGACCTTCTCAGACTCAACTTCCGCCCCCTAAACGCGCCATCTCTCTCTCTCTCTCTCTCTCTCTCTCTCACTTCGAATTTCTCAGTCTATCTGTTTCCCCTGTTCTTCTTCTCTTTTCTCGGTTTTCTCGTCTCTATTGGCGGCTTGCACTCTCTTTTTATTAGGTCACGCGGTGCACTGTGAAGTTATGCACTTCATTGACCTGCCGAGTTGCGTCCCACTCAGAATGAATTGTTTTAACGGTCAATATAATTTTCGAGGCAGATAAGCGACAACAGTTTCTGCTCAACTACACCGATTTGACCCTTTTGAACTCAATTTTTTTTCCTTTGTTCTCACTGCTTACATCTTTTGACTTCCAAGTTTTCATTTCATTTCATGTTCCTCCATGTTCCTCCATTATTATTATTATTTATTATTATTATTATTATTATTATTATTATTATTATTATTATCGTTATTTGTAATTTTTTGTTCTTCTTTTTATCGTTTTTTTTTTATTATGTCTCGCGCTTTTTTTTTTTTGTCTTTTTTTTTCTCGTCGCGTTATATCAATTTCAATGTTCATCATCTATCTATCTATCATCTTCTTGTTGTTTACAGACATTGTTTATACAGGAAGGAAATAGAAGAAGAAAAATGGGAGACGCAGATGCAGTGGAAGAAAAAATGGAAGAAAGATTGCAAAACAAGACGAGGAAAAACGAGGGAAATCGTATGGTTTAGCGAACCATGCAAATGAAGAAGAAGAAGAAGAAGAAAGAAGAAGAGAGCAGAAAAGAAGAGAAAAGAAGAAAAGAAGAAAAAGAAGAAAGAAAAATACAGATGATGGAAGAAGAAAAGAAAGAAAGAGATACAGATCATGGAAGAGAAGGAAAGAAAGAAGAATACAAGATCATGAGAAGAAGAAGAAAACGAAGAGAGAAGAAGAAGGAAAGAAGAAAATACAGATGATGGAAGAAGAAGGAAAAGAAGAAGAATACAGATGAAAGGAAGAAGAAGAGAGAAGAAGAAGAAAGAATACAGATGATGAAAGAAGAAGGAAGAAAGAATACAGATGGAGAAGAAGAAGAAGAAGAAGAAGAAAGAAGAAGAAGAATACAGATGATGAAGAAGAAGAAGAAGAAGAAGAAGAAGAAGAATTACAGATGATGGAAGAAGAAGAAGAGAAGAAGATACAGATGAATGGAAGAAGAAGGAAAAGAGAATTACAGATGATGAAAGAAGGAAAGAAGAATACAGAAGAAGAGATGATGGAAGAAGGAAAAGAAGGAATACAGAAGAAGAAGAAGAAAAGAAGAAGAAGAAAAGAAGGAAGAAGAAGAAGAATACAGGTGATGGAAGAAGAAGGAAAGAAGAAGAATACAATGATTGGAAGATGAAGGAAAAGAAGAATACAGATATGGAAGAAGAAGAGAAGAAGAAGAAAGAAGAAAAGAAGAAAAGAAGAAGAATACAGAGATGATGGAAAGAAGAAGAAGGAGAAGAAGAAGAATACAGATGATGGGAAGAAGGAGAAGAAGAATACAGATGATAGAAGAAGAAGAAGGAAGAAAGAAGAAGAAGAAGAAGAAGGAAGAAGAAGAAGAAGAAGAAGAAGAAGAAGAAGAAGAAGAAGAAGAAGAAGAAAAGGGATGATTGGGAGAGAAGAAGAAGAATTACAGATGATGGGAAGAAGAAGAAGAAGAAAGAAGACAGATGATGGAAGAAGAAGAAGGAGAAGAAGAAGAATACAGATGGATGGAAGAAGAAGAAGGAGGAAGAAGAAGAATACAGATATGGAAGAAGAAGAAGGGAGAAGAAGAAGAATACAGATTGATGGAAGAAGGGAAAAGAAGAATACAGAAGAAGAAGAAGAAGAAGAAGAAGAAGAATACAGGTGATGGAAAAGAAGGAAAGAAGAGAATACATATGATGGAAGATGAAGGAAAGAAGAATACAGATAATGAAGAAGAAGAAGAAGAAGAAGAAGAAGAAGAAGAAGAAGAAGAAGAAGAAGAAGAAGAAGAAGAAGAAGAAGATACAGATGATGGAAGAAGAGAAGGAGAAGAGAAGAATACATATGATGGAAGATGAAGGAAAGAAGGAATACAGATAATGGAAGAAGAAAGAAGAAGAAGAAGAAAGAAGAAGAAGAAGAAGAGAAGAAAAGATACAGATGAGGAAGAAGAAGAAGAGAGAAGAAGAATAAGATGATGGAAGAAGGAAGAAGAGAATAAGAAGAATACAGATGATGGAAGAAGGAGAAGAAGAATACAGATGATAGAAGAAGAAGAAGAAGAAGAAGAAGAAGAAGAAGAAGAAGAAGAATACAGATGATGGAAAAAAGAAGAAGAAGAAGAAAATACAGATGATGGAAGAAGAAGAAAGAAGAAAAGGATGATGAAGAAGAAGAAGAAGGAGAAGAAGAAGTACAGATGATGAAGAAAGAAGAAGAAGAAGAAAAGAAGAAGAAGAAGAAGAAGAAGAAGAATACAGAGATGGAAGAAAGAAGAAGGAGAAGAAGAAGAATACAAATGATGGAAGAAGGAGAATAAGAATACAGATGATAGAAGAAGAAGAAGAAAAAGAAGAAGAAGAAGAAGAAGAAGAAAAGAAGAAGAAGAAGAAATACAGATGATGGAAGAAGAAGAAGAGAATACAGATGATGGAAGAAAGAAGAAGAAGAAGAAGAAGAAGAAGAAGAAGAAGAAGAAGAAGGAATGATGGAGAAAGAAGAGGAGAAGAAGAAGAATACAGATGATGAAGAAGAAGAAGGAAAGAAGAAAAGAATACAGATGATGAAGAAGAAGAAGGAGAAGAAGAAGAATACAGATGATGGAAGAAGGAAAAGAAGAATACAGAAGAAGAAGAAGAAGAAGAAGAAGAAGAAGAAGAAGAAGAAGAAGAATACAGGTGATGGAAGAAGAAGGAAAAGAAGAAGAATACATATGATGGAAGATGAAGGAAAAGAAGAATACAGATAATGGAAGAAGAAGAAGAAGAAGAAGAATACAGATGATGGAAGAAGGAGAAGAAGAATACAGATGATAGAAGAAGAAGAAGAAAGAAGAAGAAGAAGAAGAAGAAGAAGAAGAATACAGATGATGGAAGAAGAAGAAGAAGAATACAGATGATGGAAGAAGAAGAAGAAGAAGAAGACAGATGATGGAAGAAGAAGAAGGAGAAGAAGAAGAATACAGATGATGGAAGAAGAAGAAGGAGAAGAAGAAGAATACAGATGATGGAAGAAGAAGAAGAAGAAGAAGAAGAAGAAATTGGAGGTATAGGTGGAGGAATTGTAGTGATTAGAGAGAACTAATAAGATCAAGAAGAATGCTGATGCGAAGAATTCCAGGAAATCCAACATTAATTGAAATATAAAATATCATGTTAATCAACTCTAATCACATGGAAAATATGTCTAATATACTCTATAACTCCCTAAGGATACCCTTCACTAACATCAAGTTGCATGTAGATGATAATATCATTTGAATTTAGTTGTTGTATATATATATATATATATATATATATATATATATATATATATATATATATATGTGTGTGTGTGTGGTGTGTGTGTGTGTGTGTGTGGTTGAAAATAGAGGAAAATGCGGATAAAACAACACAACTAAATTCAAATGATATTTGACCTCGTTATTTTACGAAGCTTTGTCAAATTTATTCTAAAGACAAAATGGGCTCCCCAGTCTACTTCTATGCTGAAAAGGTAATTTTGGGGCGGGCACAGGACGAGGAGATGTACTCAGTGGTAAGATATGAGAAAAGGAGAGGGCTGTGTGTGCGGAATGAAGAAGTGAAGAAGAACGGAATGGGTTTATTTGTGGGGCATGGTATTTTTATGGAGTCATTTATTGCCATTCCCCTAAAATCATCTTTTCAGCATAAAAGTAGACTAGAGCTCTTCAGATTAAATTTGACAAAGCTTCGTAGAACACCAAGGCGAAATATCATTTGAATTTAGTTGTTGTGTTTTATCAGCATTTTCCTCTAATTTCAACCACATTTTATCGGATTTACTCAAACCTCTACTCCTTATATATATTATATATATATATATATATATATATATATATATATATATATGGTATCAAATGATAGGGTTCAATCAAAATTGAGAACTCAAACGTACATATAAAGATTTGCGTCTCAGTCGGTAAGGATCTGTGCGGTAAAGTGAGGAGCTGATGGTAAGTATGACGCTCATACAAAAAACAATCTCTTTGGTCTTGTGCTAGTGAAAAGGGGATAGACTCCCTCACTGTATCGCTGATTCCGACTTTAAGCCATCCCGATGACTTTACTTACTTACTTATAGATAAATGAGTGAATGAATACCTGTTCAGATATAAATTTATTTCAGCGTTTTTGGCCTCTTTCAATCTGATTTTTAATAATCAATATCAATAACCCATTGAATAAAGTATTTGACAAGAAAAACTCAAAATTAGTTACTGGTACAGAAGCAATATAATTAACAACACAAAATTAAAAAAAGAAGAAAAACAACATTAATAAAACAATAAATGAATCTGATTGCAACTGTAAAACTAAAAGCGATTGTCCACCTGGAGATTTGTGTAAATCCACGAACATTGTATACCAGGCATAAATATTCCCAAAAGAAAATAATTGAGGAAAAATGATCTATTTCGGCAGCACCAGCACACCCTGGAAATTTCGTTTATATAATCACAGTTAATCCTTTGCAAATGAGAAACTAAAAAAACAAACCAAACTTTCTAAACTGAAAGGAAAAAAACTCAAAAAATAAAATGGCAAATGATAAAAAAAAACACAACATGATTCAAAAATAAATACCATCATTGTCTAAAGGAAAATGATAAAATTAAAAAATCGGAAGATACTATTAGTCAAAAGAAATGAAATTACATTCAAATGTAAACACCCTAGTAATTAAACACATATAAAAACATTCAATAAAACATAAGAACATTTACGTACCCATATATACGCATACAAAACCCCGACAATCGGAAAATAAAATACATAAAGTGCATGGAGTTAAAACGTACATATTCACAAGTAAAGAAATCACATTATGGTTTGCGCGTCTTCATCTTGTTTGTTATGTTGAAGATTTTAACTTCAACATAACAAACAAGATGAAGACGTGCAAACCATAAAATTGTCAGTGTATTTAACAAACGGGGAAAAAGAAATTTGAAAAAACAAAAATCAGTAAGAAGAGAAAATCATATCAATATACCGGATAGGAAATCGTTTATTTCTATATAAACTGTTGTTTATTTAGTGATATATAACATATATTGCAGGATTTTTACATGCAGTAATAACATGGGCTGTTTTAGGCAAATCACACCGTGAGCGCTGCACAATTATCATTTTAGAATTGAAAATTGACAAGTGCCTGTCGTGTAATTTATCTAAAACATACATGTACAAAAAATAAGATTTTATTAAACAAAATAACCAACCAACCCAATAACCAAGTAAATGATTTGGAGACAAATGAACTATTTCCAGGTTTTGTTAACAAATAATTTACACAGTTTCAAGTATTCTTATTCAATACAAATAATTTTTAAACATCTATTTGCGATCCTAACAGGCACTACCAGTCCGAGTCTGACTGGATATGGGAGTAATGGTAATAAAGGTGTACTCTATACTCCCCAAATATTCAGAACAGGAGCATCACCATCAAATGCTGGTTAGTATCTCTAGTATAAAAAAGAAAAGAAAATAGAGGGGGAATATAAATTCGATTTGTTGAAGAGAGGGGGGGGTCAACAATATCGTCGCCGTCACAAAATCTACAGCACAAAAAAAATCCGTCGTTGTCGTCATAAAATCACCAACTCAAATATCATCAGCAGCTGAAAAATCGCAACTGCTTGCTGTCGTCACCCCACTTCTACTTATACAAGTTTTTCCTTCAACATCCGGGTGTCTGCACCCAACGCACGAGATTCCCGAGCCAATCCCGGCTGCCGGAATCCTCGTGGCCATCATCCGGGCACCTGGCACTTACATCCGGGACAGTAGTATCTTGAATTCAGTGCCAATGTGTCGCCCGTTCGCATTCCGAAGGACGCGGGTTCGATTCCACATGCTAGGCAAAGCCTAGCCCGCTTCCTTCGAGAATACGGCAGGCCACTCACCTCGTGTTCTCTGTCACAGTATCATACTCATGACTCCTTTTTTTTTTTTGACGCCTGAACAAAGGTACGTTTTGTCCAACAACATATCAACTACCCCTCCAGGTCAGGTCAGAGTGTTTTAGATATTATACTAGGAATGTAAGATAATAAGAGGTCAGTGTTAATCCTGGTTTGACGTGTAGCGGATACGCGGAGAAAGTGAGAGAGAGTCGAAATTGAAAAGTGTAGGAATGGAACAGAACAAGTTAGACATATAAGTGAGACGTGTAATTAACTGGCCTTGGATTCTGACTGGCTATAGCCAATCCAGAACCGGTTGTGAGAGTTTAAGAGAGGGTAAGAAAGGGAAGAGTCTTGGCTGGGTGTTTGTAGGGGACAGACGCAAGATGGCAATCTGTCTTCCGAGGCTATTTTCTTGGGTTAAAGAAAATAAAAGAGCTCTGAGAAAAACAACATCGTCTTGTGTTCGTTAATAAAACAAGCAACAAGCACAGACCGTTGGGGAAGATTTTTCCCCCTCTGAAGAGGTGCAATCGGCGTATTCTACAGCCTCAGCCGACAGGGTGACCCATAGATAGGATCCTAACAGAAATGACCACTCCAGATCAGACTAGACCGAGGGGTATTAGAAATGAAAGAATATGCCACACACCCCAGAGCTCCATAATCAAAACCTCACCACTAGATGCAGTTTAGCGTAATACCCAGGGCACTAACTTCGTATGGATTAACAAACTGGTGGTTGATCCTCAGTCACAGCCTTCTAGTATCTATATAATAAAAAAGGCCGTGTCTTTACCAAACGAGCAATTTGAAGAAATTATACAGAAATAAGTACTAACTAGCAAGACCTGTGGATATATCACAATATGATAATTTAATTATTACAATGTTTGATATGTTTACTTAAGAGCTATTGCAAATAGTTCAATATGTAAAAAGTATAATAATCTTGATTTAACTCTCTCTCTCTCTCTCTCTCTCTCTCTCTCTCTCTCTCTCTCTCTCACACACACACACACACACACACACACATACACACATACATGCACACACACACACACACACACACATACACTCACACATTTTTTTAAAATTTATTTCCTTCTTTTCATCTTTTCATTATGTTCGATTTAAATAAATTAGCATTAACGTTTTCGCGCACTCACCACCTCTCTCTCTCTCTCTCTCTCTCTCTCTCTCTCTCTCTCTCTCTCTCTCTCTCTCTCTCTCTCTTACCCCTACTTTCTTTCTTTTTTCTTATATTTTTCTGTGTAGCATGTCCTTTTTCTTCCCTTTCTTTCTTTATTATAAAAACGGAAAGGTCTATTATTTAGCTGAGAGGACGACACCCATAACAAAATAAGACTTTGGTGGATAAGCAACACCAGATCATCAGGATTTACATTTTTGCATTTCATCTTGGATGATATGGACGGTCTCATTTTTAACCAGAAAGTGTTGTAAGATGATAATGGACATACAATTAAGGAACACATGTATTAATATATTGATAATAAAACGCCATAGCAAAGATCCCTTCAGAAGTCTAATTGTAGACAGTGTGTATTACTTAACATTCCTGCCTCCCAGAACCATTGCAGCCTGAAGCTTTAGAATACACGACTGCACCTCTACAGAGGGGTAAGACCCCCCCCCTACACACACACACACACACACACACACAAGGAGGTCACCTGTTGGCCGAGATGGCGACCCGTGATGCTTAAGCATGGGACTCTGGTGACTGAGCAGTCCATGGCATGAAACACTCCACTTTGGCCCTTACTTAGGCTAGACGGTCGGTCGGAGAGACCCCCTCGATTAATCGGCTGGCCATGACAAGCCTTAGCACCTATAAGATTGTCCCAAACCTAATAGCCTTATGGCAAACCCCCAATTCTTTTTATCATATGTGCTAGAAGGCGATGGTCTTGGGTCTTAGTACCCTGGGTATGACGTTAAACTACATCTAATAGCTAAGTTCCAATTTTGGAGCTCTGGGAAGTGTGGAGTGCTCCTTCATCGATATTATTCCCAGGTCCGCCCTGACCCGAAGTTGTAGTACCTGTTAGGGTTCGAACTATGGGTTAAATAGAAAAAAATAAATTCGAAAAAAATTGAGTTTAAAAAAAATGCTGAATGCCCATTAAGAATGAATAAAACAAAACGTCTTTGGCATAAAATAATCCAAGAGGTGACATGCCGTAAAACCCAACCAACCAACCAGCCAGCCAGCCAGCCAACAGAACAATTGCTGTAATATGCAAGAATCGATTTACCAACCCTTTGGAATCTTCATTGCTTACAGCCGCTTACCTTTAAAGAAACAAACAAAGAAATAGCACACAACCGTCTGAAATCAAAGCATGACAAATCCGCGACTACAAGGTGAGATAGAAAGTTGAAGTGGAAGGAAATAAAGAAAGGTAAAAAAAAATGTGTCGCAATAATGTCTTCTTGGAGACAAAGGCGTTTTTTTTATATAAAAGATCAAACAAGAGATAAAAGATTTGCTAAGAGCAAAAGACAGAAAGTATTTTGCTTGTGGTATCCTTCTCTTCAAAATGACTTTCCTTCTAGCCTCACCCTAAGAAGCCTAAAGCTAACCTTATAAAATCATCCTTAACTCTTTTCTCAATCATGTCCAGCGCCATATTTGTTGTCATTTACAGCTTTTTGCAATATTTAGCATAGAGACAATAAGTTGATTACAGTATCTGCTCGCTCTGTCAGTGGGGTTGTAGAATAGGGTAGGTCGATCTTAAAACTGTAATGTCTCCCATGTGGCGAAAGTTGCAAATTAACATTAAAAAAATTACAACTCAAAATATTTTTCTTCAATACTTTGTTTTCGTTTGAGGAAATATATTTCAATCTTTTAAAATGTTATCACTGTTACAGCTTAATTATTAGGTAAAAAACAGCATATCGGAGGTGTCTGGGTGATGGAAGGTATATTTTCAATTTGCATTCTAGTCATATTTTATTCATTTCATTTAAAATTACCTTTTCTGTTTTAAATATTGAAATTGCTAAATTTTCCAACCAATTTCTAGGTTAAATGTTGCAAAAATAAGGATTTTTGGTGCATTTTAACGGACGATATTTGATGCTATTATTTCAAACAATGGTGCAAGTAAGATAGATATCTAGTTTTTGGCATCAGTATTCGTTATAATACCACACAACTTTCGCTGTTTGAGAGAATTTGATATTTAAAAAAAGCGAAAAATCAACCTACCATAATGGACAATTCCGGTTTTATTAGAAAGAAAGAAAGGGAAGAAAAGTGTTTATGTGGGTGTGTGTTTGTATTTTCTGCCTATGAGTATCACATGTACTTACACCTTGATTGGGCACTTTTCTGTCTGATGATTATGCACACCCCATGAAAGTTAACTCTTTTCCTACTTTAATCCACTCACAGCGGCTCTCCCACCACTGTGATCCTACCATAAGCAAAGTACAAAAAACTGATGGTTAGTTCATTATAATTGAACAGAAGGAATCAGATTAAAATAATAATAGGTCTGATTTGAGTAGATAGTGAACTTTGAAATATCCTATCATACGAGTAAAAAAATCCAAAGAAAAGTTGGTACAACCATGGGTAAATTTTGTAGGCAAAGAGTTAAAGTAACAGACTTTGATTTTTAAAAAATATGAAAAATCAACCTACCCTACTGATCAGTCCGTGACATGCAACAAACCACTTTGGCCCTTATTCAGGCTAGACGGGATGTCAGAGAGACCCCCTCCGATCAATCGGTTGGACACGTCAAGCACTAACATATAATATAGTCCTAACCAAAATTGCTCTTCTGGCAAGCTCCCACTTCTTTTTATCATATATGTGCTAGAAAGCTGTGGCTGAGGGTCTTAGTCATCTGGGTATGATCTTAAACTCTATCTGATGGCAAAGTTCCAATTCTGGAGCTCTGAGGAATGTGGACTACCTTCGTCACCATTATTCCTAGGTCTACTACCCGTAGTGGTTGTAGCTGTTAGGGTCCCACCTAAGAGTTAAACAGAAAAAAAGATGAGTTTTAAAAATGTGTTTAAAAAAATTAAGTGTTAAACTGCATCTAGTTGTGAAGTTCCAATTCTGGAACTCTGGTGAATATGGAGTACCCCTTTAGCGTCATTACATCCATCTCCACCCTGACTCGGAGTGGTAGTATCTATCAGGGTACCATCTATTATACCACCGCACAACGTTTGCTGTTTGAGAGAACTGGATATTTTTTTTAAAGTGAAAAATCAAACTACCCTACGGTAGAACATACCGACTACACCTCTGCAGAAGGGTAAGATCCCCCCTCCAATTGTTAGCCGTTGGTAGCGACCCACAATTCCTGTAGACAGGATCATGGTATATATTAATTGATTTATTTATTTTCTCTTCTTCTCAGTCCCTTCATTCTTTCCTTCGGCCTCTTTTTATTTTCTTATAATCTATTTATTTTTCCTTCCTTTCTTTCTTTGTTATTTACTTCATTCATTCATTTATTTTCTTATAATTTTTCTCCTATCTTTATTTGTTCCCTCATTCATTCATTAATTGATTCATTCATTGTCTCTTCTCAGCCCATCATTCCTTCCTTCCCATCAGCCTCTTCTTATTTTCATATCTTTATCCTTCCTCATTCCTTCCATCCTTTCTTTCTTCTTTTTCTCTTGTCCTCCTTCCTTCTTACTTCAATCACTTTCTTCAATTACTTTCTTCTCCTCGGTCCTTTACTTCTCTTCCTTCCTTCTATTCCTCCTACTATGCTTCTCTCTTTCCTTCACCTCGTCTTTTATTTCCTTATCTTTTTCCTTCCTTCCTTCCTTCATTTATTCATTCATATATTATCTTCTCCTCGGTCCAATTAATTAATTCAACGTTGGCTAGACATACACATAAATCCTGACTATCAAGAATTGCAAGTGGGGCGATTGTCATCCCCTGCTAGGATCAATTTGGGTTCAAAAGGATTATCTTCCCTTGCCGCCAGGTTTTCGCCTGTAGGGGGCTAGAGTATTTAAGCAGCAGCCCGGGAAAATCCTCTCTCCTTTCCCTCGGTCCAGCAACCACTACACCATTAAGTGGACACTACTCCCAACTTCAATTTTGCGATGGAAAAGGAAATAAAATGCTCAATAGAAGCAGAAAATGATATATGGTTATAGCCAATGTGTAAGGACAAACGTGATAAGAATGTTTATTTGGCCAATAAACATCTGGTAAAATTGAACTTAACGGGCCTAAATTCCTCCATCGTATGTCACCCCGCCGTCAAGTTAGTTAACTTTGAACCACGTATCTTTGAGAATCTGTGTTACGCCTCAAAGATACGCGGTTAAAAGTTAACTGACCCGAAAAAATGTAAAAGTTTTGAAATAAAATAACTGGTTCATTATATATTTTATTTATTAATATATCAACACTGAAAATTTCATTAAATTCGGTTAATTCTCCGATTTTGGGCATTTATTTTCTTTCGGCGGGGTGACATACGATATTGGAATTTCGGTCCGTTAAATTCAATTTAACCAAATATCTTTATTAAATGTGGCACCTTCAAGTTCTTGTTTGACACAAAACACATTAAATGTCAATTAGTGCTGCCATTATTAAAGAACATGTCTTTAATAATCGACATTATTATGGGATTCTTAAAGCACAAAACAGCGGGAGCGAACCCGGATGTAAGTGACGCAATGAAGACATCTGTCCGCCTCGGGCGACAGGTGTTTCACGAGTCACGTCGTTTTACGTAAGTGTTATTGTTAGAATCGTCCAAGATAAAGAGAACTCAACTCAGCTTGAAGATTTAGAAGAAATAGAAGAAAGATAAGTATACGTGTCGTGTTACACTTATTAGCTTAAGATTCTTTAAAAGTTACCTCCCTTTGTGGTCCTATTTTATGTGGTGTACAAATCTTAGAATTGTCACCGATCCAGTATTTCCGGCTGCCTTTCTTTTCGTTCGAAGACTCGACCAAAATGTGACGTAGTTTTCACTTCTCCTAGTTATCTTTATAATACAGAACCAAAATGGTAAGAGCCTTAATTTAAGTACAGCAGCCTCACCAAAGTACTTTTTCACTGTAGCACGCGATTTCCCACAACGATTTCCCAGGTTGGGTCATTGCTATGCTTATATAGACAGGGAACACCTGAAGAAGTTCGAAGGATACAGCGGCCGAAAAAGTTGTGTTTTTACATACCACAATAAATATGAGGACAACAGTCCGAAAAATCAAAATAATGGACATGTATTTGTGACATTTCTTGTTTTATCATAGAAAAGGCGTTAAATTAAATTTACACTACATTACTGAATATAGAAAACAATTTCATTAATCTTTTTACTGTCATGTATGACTATTCGATTTCTTATTGCCAAACTGCGTGCATCTTTACTTAACACTCCTTGTTTATTGGTCCGTGTATCTTGAATCCTACGATCCTTGTGTTCCTCGGTTTTAAGCAGAATCCTTGTTTGTTCGTCCGTGTTAAGCACGAGCAACAATAGTTAACCAACCACGTATTCGAGCGTGATGATTGGCTGATTGAATCCACGCGTCCACGAAGAGTCTATAAATTTAAGTTTTGACCTCCAGCACACCTTGTATATACAAAATATTCCAACAAGTCGACTAAGAAATAAGAATAATAACATAATAAGAAACAACCATATGGTAGCCACGAATGGAAAAAATCTCCTTTTTTCCCGATTTGAGAACTCAAGCGTGGATGGGTACTTCAACTTGTTCATAAAAATATTTAGTCAACTAAGAAATAAGAATAACATGATAATAAGAAACACCCATATGGTAGCCACGAATGCAAAAATCTCCCTTTTTCCCATTTGAGACCTCTAGCGTAAATGGGTACTTCAACGAGTTCATAAAAAGTTATTTAGTCGACGAAGAAATAAGAAAAACATGGTTAGAAGAAACATCCATATGGTAGCCACGAATGTAAAAAATCTCCCTTTTTTCCTGACTTAAGTACTCGGACGTGACATCTGAAGAATTCTAACCATTCCCAAGGCGTTAGTGTTAATCCCTCCAAGAGTCTAAGAATCACAAGTTCAAAAATAGATCTACTGTTATGTTCTTAATCGATGCTGACTAAGTCTTAGCTATCAAAGTTTTCGACAAGCGACAGATTGGCGGAATAATAACGGCTCAAAGATGTCGGCTGCTTCAGTTACAAACACCTGAATGCAAATCAATTGAAACAAAACGAATAATTCTGTTATCTTATTATAATGGAGATTGTGTCTATCTGTCTGTAACCGAAACTACGTCACCATCAACGTGACAATTCCCTTAGTTATTTACGTTATATTCTCAATGTTTATTAAATAATCATTATCTAATCTTAATTAGCATCTTACTTATTAACAATGTCTCTATTAAGGTCCAGCTGAGTTAGATTTGTCTCAAATCAGCCCATATTATTAATGTGTTTAAATTCTTGCGATATATGTTATATATCATTAAGAAATAAACGGTCACATAGTATATGGTGTGAATAATTTGCATACCAGTTTTAACAAAACCGTGTTTAATGAATAATTACTTGATGTTATTGATTTCTAATATAATTGCTTTATTCTCAAACGTATTAAAAGCAATCCTATGTATAATTTTATATTGAAATCAATTAGAATAGAGTAAAAGTAAGTGTAATCTTTTTTTATGTTCGTATTTAATTCCATTAATCTTTCTAATTCAATATAATATTTAATTATACTAAAACTTGAATACCTGTGCCCAAAGGGCACATTACTTTGCTAATTATCATAATATCCGTGATCTCTCTGTAAGGCTTGCCAATGTGTTGGTGTAGCGTTACAATTTTCGTACGCTTCCTTGAAGTAACGTCCATCGCATTCAATATCAGTAGGGCAACTAATCGACAGTCAGGACAATAGAGTCCGACTGTGATAAAAATATGATTCTATCAGGAATGACGCAGTATTTTTACAACAGGTTTGAATTCAGAGTTTTCTTTCTCCAAGACTGGTTACCTAGCCAATGTTAAATAGCCAC
>CM042168.1:20051692-20141692 GCA_023376005.1 Doryteuthis pealeii
ATACCTGAGGAGACTTGCTGTCACTCAGACTCCAGTGAACCACCAGCTAGATCATAGGAAAAAATAAATCATCTTATGTACATGGATAACATCAAGATTTTTGCCCAAAATTAGAAAGAACTAAAAACCCTTATACAAACCTTAAGAATCTACAGCCAAGATATAGGAATGTAATTCAGCATCGACAAGTGTGCCATGGTCGTGATTAAGAAAGGAAAAATGAAACAGTGAAGGGAATAGAACTATCGAACCGAGAAGAAATTAGGACACTTGGAGAAAAGGGAATTATGAATATCTGGGAATATTAGAAGCAGACGCCATCAAACAAACAGAAATGAAAGAAAAAGTAAGAAAGGAATACCAGAGAAGAACAAGAAAGCTTCTAGAAACCAAGCCCTGCAGCAGAAATCTCACCAAGAGAATAAATACCAGGGATGTCCCTCTCGTAAGATACTCGGTACCATTCCTAAAATGGACAAGAGAGGAGCTCTGACAGATGGACCAAAGGACAAGAAAACTTTTCATAATGCACAAGGCATTGCGCCCAAGAGACGACATAGAAAGACTAAGATAGATAGATAGATAGATAGATGTTGTTTTTCTTATCCACTTTTCTAAATTTCTTTTCTGTCATTTTGGCAGTGTTTCCCTGGTCCGGGTGACATTGCATCCAATTAGATATCATTTGTCTGATTTTTTAGATGAGGCTTGGTAATTTGTATTGTCCACTTGGACACATGGTGCAACTGATATATATATATATATATATATATATATATATATATATATATATATTATATATTTTTTGCTAGAAGGCAATTATAAATGCATGTATCGCATAAAATTCGATAATTATAGAAAAATATAAATAATAATTTATTCAACATTGCTTCTATAAAACAAACATCCAAAAATCTTATATATATATATATATATATATATATATATATATATATATATATATATACCCTTCCGCGCGATCAGGATGTGACACAACGTCAATTTCTTAAGTGTAGTTTAACAGTTTTGAATTCAGAGTTTTCTTTCCCCTAGACTAGTTACCTAGCCAAGGGCAAAAATCCCAGTATACCCTACTATTTACCTATGGGTAGAGAGAGTGTAGTTGGATTCATACCTTTCCCAAGGGTATTAGCGTTATGTGAACTATAGCTTCGTCCAGGATTTGAACTCGCGTCTATTTCCAGTTATTTCCTATAAGTCCAACATAAACAAAGGGGAACCACTCTTGACCGATAAATTATTTATTTATTTATTGATCTACTAGGAAACATGAAGACCGGGTTAGGGTTAGGGTTAGGGTTTAGGGTTAGTTTAATTGGAAAATAAATAAATAATCTATCAGTCAAAAGTGGTTCCCTTTTGTTTATGTTGGACTTATTGGAAATAGCCACATTTCCTATGACTCTAGCCATTACACCACGCACCACGCATGAATGAACCCTTCAGCTTGAAATGACCCAACAAGGGTTGACATGCCGTAAAAGCCAACCAACCAACCAATCAACAGAAAGAACGGTAAGCTCACGTGGTTCTTGTAAGAGAAAGAAAAAAAGATTATTTTTTTGGTTTCCCTGATAAGACTGATATCAAATTAATCATCTATACGGCTTTCCTCAATCGATAAGCCGATTAATTAACACCAGCCACCAAACACCCACCCACCCATAGTGGGGAGTGACATCTCTTAGAGATTATCTGAACGACTTGATGATGGATGATAGTCCTTATACATCCCAGACGCCCCAGATAATATACCAACTCTGTCGCCAGGATTTAGAATACGCTGAGTGTATCCCCTGCAGACCACTATTACAATTTATGAGCAGTCATAAATTGTGAACGTACCTGTCGTTAGAATTTTAAATAAAGTTCGTTAGAATTAAAAAATCACGGGGTCCATGGAAAATTACCCAACACTTGTGACGGTTTATAATCTTGACCTCTTGAAAAAGGCGCGTGGCTGTGTGCTATGAAAATAAGTTAGCAGATTCGACCTGGCTTTCAAAGAGCGTGGACGTGTTGTCAGCTCTTGGGGTCGGTCTCTTCGCGGCGGAATCAAATGGGCTGGTGAAATTAAGCTTTTTTTATAAGAAAAACCAGGTTTTGTTTTGAGTTAATTAAATGAAACAAGTAATGACCAGCCAAGGCCTGTAGGAAGAACTCGCAAAGAAAATCAACCTCCAGCAGATAGAAGTCAGCCTAGAGAAGATGGCGACCGAAGTAGAAACAGTTCGACAAAGAACCAGTAAGTAGTAAGCAGAAGGGAAGTCAAGTAGGAACTATCATCTCTATCATGTCTAAACTCTCTCTCTCTCTCTCTCTCTCTCTATATATATATATATATATATATATATATATACTAGACAAAACGTGATCCGTTGGGTCACGCATTAAGCTCTCGTTAGATAATTGGGATTAGGGAAAAGAATCGGGTCTGCCAAAATGTCGTCTACTATTCATTTTAAAAACGAATCAAAATGAATTAAATTGACTATTTAAGGTCAATTTTTTGTCTAAGTCGAAAAGTTATGTAACATAATGAGCATCAGTAAAATAAAAAAATTTTTTTTAAATAAATAAAAGCGAAATAATATTGTACATGTAATTTATCTTTAATACATTTTAAACTATTTTTCGGGCAATTTTGCTCAAATATATCTTAAACATGACCACCAAAGATTACGTAAAATCCGTATTTTATAAAATAAATTTAAACCCCCCCCCTCTCATTTGAAAATAAATTACCTAAAATCAAGGAAGTATCCGATTTTAATGAAATTTTCAATGTTGATTTATCAAGGAATGAATTTTGTTCTATTTCAAAACTTTCTGATTTAATTAGGTATTTCTGCTATGGTAAATTAATATATATAATTCATCTAAAATATGTAGCGTCTAATTTTAAGTTTCAACTTTCATATTTTTAGATTCTAAAAACATATTTCCTTTAATAACTACTTTAGTTTATTATCGTTATCTTATATTTTTTTGCAGAAAAACTCTATTGAAAATTTGGCCCCCTTTTAAACAGAACAAATATCGGTGTATAATTTCTTCTTTTATAAGATAATAGCCAATTAAATAATTATCGAAAAGAGTAAAACAAAATTCTCCAAAAATTATCTTTTTAGTTTTTATCTTAAATTTATTTTAAATTGATTCTTTAAGAGAGAAACAGAGAAGGAATCTGCTAGAAAACAATCATATCTTAAAACGGTCACAATTGTCTTCCTATCAATATACTCTGATGAAGATTTTTTGATGAAATCGAAATATTGGCAATATTAGCAAGCAATGCAAAGTTGTAAAAATAAATTAAATTAAACAACATCTACATTTTTTCTCATCCTTTTATGTATCTATCTATCTATCTATCTCTCTCTCTCTCTCTCTCTCTATATATATATATATATATATATATATATATATATATATATATATATATATAATATTAAAAAAAGAGAGAAATAAGAAATTACAGTTATTCGCCCATTTCATTCATAAAGGAGGAGAAGAAGAAAGAGAAAAAAAAAAGAGAGGAAAAAGAAATAAGAAGAGAAATTATAACCACACAAATAAAAACATAAGCACGTCCATTTCTGAAGAGAAACTCTGATGATGAAGTTCATGCTTCGAAATCGATAAGACAAAAATAACATCTTTTTGTTTTTATTTTTCATACGCATTGTATTGGCCTTCAAAATATTAATATATATATATATATATATATTATACACTCGAGAATTTTCTCCATTATATACCCGAAGTAATGAGTATATAACACAACCACCCCATCCCACCCCACAATAAAAAAGGTGTCCAAGATATGATAATGTTGTGACTGAATTAATCAATTAACAACATTGAAAATCCGGAAAATGTTTTATTATTTTTTAATGTAATATAAATAATAGTCAGCACGCAGTTCTCCAACAGTATGACTAGCTACTCGATTAGTAGTGACTCAACTACGAATACTACTACTTAACTATGAATTACCTCGCGTATTCTTATCTTTATATGTGTTGCGTTGGACAAGTCCAACTATCTTATAAGGGAAATATCTTCCCTTACAGTAGATACTAAACCGCATCTGATGGTGAGGCTCCAGTCCAGGAGTTCTGGGGAGTGTCGACTACCCCTTCAATGCAAAAAAATGAAAAAAAAAGAAAGAAAAGGGGTTTCAAAAGTTTTAAAAAATTAAAAGCAATTGGTAATTTGCTTGAAGCATTGTTAAGTATGTTATAATATATTAATATTTTGAAGGCCAGTACAATGCGTATGAAAAATAAAAACAAAAATAAAAACAAAAACAAAAACAAAAATAAAAACAAATTTTTTTTTTTAATGAAAGAGAGTGAGAGAAAGCAAAAGAAAGAATTGAATAGTAAAAAGACAGGGAGGGGGAGAAAGAAATCATGAAAAATATTAAAGAAAATGGGAGAAAGAAAAAATGATGGGTTGGTGCATAATTATTGTGGCTTTTTTTTTCAACAAAATTTATTCAATAAAAACAATAACAATTAGCGTTCTATTTTTATTTATTTATTTTTATTATTTAAATTTTTTTCATAAAAATAATCCCCTCTTCTTAGAATGCGTATCGAAAATCATATCCACATTCATCATATTATGTTTTACCACTTCGAGAAAGGTTAAAATACACCGCAGTCATTTGCGATCTCAATGAACTTTTTGGTGAAGGAACAATCAGCAAAAAACAAATTGAAAGATGATTCAGAAAGTTCAAATTGGGCGATACAAACCTTGCAGATAATGAAGGAAGAGGTTGACCATCAAATTTCAACGACCAGGAATTTTAGGCAGTGGAAGAGGACGAAAGCTTGACAACGAGTATATTGGCCGAGGACTTCAGTATGGACCATTCGACCATCGTCCGTCGTCTCAAAGAGCTCGGAAAAGCATGGAAATTGGCTGGGTGGGTCCCCCACGATCTCTCTGATAACAGCAAAGTCAAACATGTCCGAATCTTCACCGGTTTGCCGCAATAATTAAGCACAATGATTCAATCCTTAAGCATCACAGGTTGCCACCCACGGCCAACAGGTGGTCCCATTGGGAGTCCGAGTTTCGTGTTTACGCACTCATTAGATGTGGCTATTTGTCATCTCTTTTCTTTCTTTCTTTCTTTCTTTCTTTTAAGATTATCTCTTTTAGCTACTTATTTTCTTTTTCTTTTTTCTTTCTTTTTTATCGTTCTCTCATTTTGCTACATCTTTCTTTTTTTCTTTCTTTCGTTCTATCATTCTCTCTTTTAGCTACTTATTTTCTTCTTTTTTTTCTTTCTTACATTTCTTTCTTTCTTTTTATCGTTCTCTCTTTTAGCTACTTCTTTTTTTCTTTTTTTTTCTTTCTCTCATTTCTTTCTTTTTATCGTTCTCTCTTTCAGTTCCTCCTTTTGATATCTTTCTCTCTTTCTTTCTTTCTTTCTTTTTTCTTTCTTTAATCCTCTTACTTTTTTCTTCTTCATTTATCAGTTTCTTTCTTTGCCCTTGCAACTCCTTTTCTTAGACGCCCACATTCTTTACCTTTTCTCCTTCTTATACCTTGTAGCCATAATGTCAAAATAACAATCTGTTTTTGAAATGCCAATAACCGTTTATTTTAGTCAGTCAACCAACAATTAATTCGGCTGTTTTTATCGCCGCAGAATTTCTCTTTGATCTAAAACATCAAAGCTTCCGACAATTTTAATTCTCCCGGATTTTTTTCTTCCAAGCAATATCGGCATTTGCAAGTGGGAAATCGTAATTCTGGGCATGAAAAAATATATATATACATATCTGTGTGTGTGTGTGTGTGTGTGTGTGTGTGTGTGTGTGTGTGTAAAAATAGAGAATAAGATTTAGTATATAAGCATAATAGTTTATTTCAGGAGACTTAAAGGAGTTGAGATTCCCAAGTAATCTTCATCAGATGCTACAATGTTGGAATAATTTATTAGGTTACTAGGGGAATCTACATTCCTCTAAATCTATTGAAATAGACTATTATGCTTAAATACCAAATCATCTTTATTTTTTACAAATATATTTTTCGTCTACTGAGGGGACACTTTGAGCACTATCAATGACTATTGTAAATTATTACATCGTAAGGGAGATTTCATCACTCACTCATTGGATCATATATATATATATATATATATATATATATATATATATATATATATATAATCCAAAGATCGAGTGAATAAATCTTCCTCATGGCGTAGTAGTTTTTCAATTGTAATTTGCAGAGCTCAATGTGTGCTCTTGTTGTCATGGTCACAGAGCAAAATTTATATTAGGAAAAAAAAACAAAACAAAGAAGATTTGGGCTGGAAGCATTATAGACTATTTCAGGTAACCAAGAGAAATTATCTTTCGGTTTCCATCATCAGACATTTTTGCATTTGATGTTGGGAACCAAAATATCATTTTCTCTTGGGTACCTGAAATAGTCTATAATGCCATCAACCTAAATCTTCTTTGTTATTTTTTCTTCATATATATAGATATTTTTTTACTCATATATATAGATATATATATATTTTCCTCATATATATATATATATATATATATATATATATATATATATATATATATATATTGATTTATTTGTTTAGCGGCATATTGACTTCTTATATTAATTCCTGTAAACAATGGTAGCATTTTTAGCTGCACTTAAAAAAATTACCACCCAGGATTCAAGTGAAGTTTAACGGAAGTAATAATTTCTACGGGCGAACCTATGGACATACCGGGGTATTATAATTTAACTCTTACAATGTTAGATATGTTTACTTTAGAGCTATTGTTGGTGGGTATGTTTTTGCTCCGTGTCTGAAGATGCTGTAACGATCTAAGCTTGTTGCAGTTGAAATAAATTGTTATACGAAGCAAATTCAAAGTCTTGTCCTCCCGTAGGAATTATTACTTCCGTTAAACTTCACTTGAATCCTGGTTGGTAATTTTTTTCATTTTTAACTGAAACGAAAAATACTACCCATTGTTTACGGGAATTAATATAAGTCGATATGCCGTTAAACAAATAAACCAAACCTTTAATAGAAACATCATTATGGAGTACTGTTACAACGGTAACCCAACGGATTCACGGTTCGTCTAGTTATAATCTTGTCTGATCCAATGGAAGGAAAAGCGTGTAAAATAAAATCGTTTTTTAAGTGCATTCTTCAAAATTCTCTTTATTGTCTTTTCCTTGCCAAATAGACATATTTTCTTTCAAAGCTTTTTGATCAGAATAGAGCAATGGAGTACGCATGCGTCATTT
Source organism: Doryteuthis pealeii (assembly GCA_023376005.1). Lineage (NCBI taxonomy): Eukaryota > Metazoa > Mollusca > Cephalopoda > Myopsida > Loliginidae > Doryteuthis > Doryteuthis pealeii. The sequence continues at coordinate 20,059,010 of CM042168.1, forward strand.
AGGTTGTTTATCGGAGTACTGGCGCGTATTCTTTCTTGTTTGAAGTGTCAGGAAGATACCCTTTTTTTTGTTTGTTTGTTTGTTTGTTTTATGTTGTTGGTTTTTTTCTTTTTCTTTTTTTTTTTTTTGTATCAGCGGATCTCATTTTTTTTCTTGTTCAAGGAATACTTTTAAAGCAACAGAAACATATTAGCGCATTTTAGACGTAAATTTAAAAATGCACTTTAAAAAGATATTTATACGCGGAAAATCCCAAAGGAAAGGTCTCCAAAATATTTAGAAATCACAGAAAAGTTTATTGTTTACTAGAAGCAGCTACTCAGTATCACTCAGTATGGGGAGGGACCAAAAACCGTGGTGTAATGGTTATCAATTTAGTCTCGCAGCTCCATTATTCCTGTGTATATATTTTATTTTTAGATATCTACGTAAATCAAATCTACTTGATTTTTGGACAAAAGCAAAAATCGGCGATGTTATATAGGGCCGGTTTAGCTCAGTCGGTAGAGTGTTCGGCTGGGAACCTAAGGTTCCTGGTTCGATACCGGCCCTTGCCAACTCAGCGTATGAGTAGCAAAGAGATATGTGCGGTTAAAGTGAGGAGCTGATGGTCGGTGTATCGCTCCACCTCAGACGCCAAAACAATCTCCTTGGTCTAGCGCTAGTGAAAAGGGGATAGACTCCCTCGCTGTCCCGACTGTTACCGACTGTTGTCCCGACTGTTTTTTAAAACAAGTTTTAATAAATACATGACTGGTATTATATATCTATATATAGTTTGTTTTATTTTAATATATATTTAAAGTTTACATTTCAAGTTGTTTTATTTTTTAATCCTTTAATGAATTCGATGATTTTACTTACTTAGGGTACAAACTCGCTGACATTGAATTTTTTACTCCCACCCCTCAGGCAATATGTTTCAAAATGTTATTTTTACATCACCCGGAGGGTGTTTTTTTATTTTGTACTAGTTATTTTAATGTTTTTTTGTTTTTCTTTTATTCTATGGCCGTATTTATTTATTTATTAAATTTAATTTGCTTTGCAAACTCACTTTCCCTAATCCCAATTAACTACCCAGAGCTCAATGGGTGACCCAATTGGTTACGTTTTATCTTATATATATATATATATATATATATATATATATATATATATATAATCATGTTGCGCAGTTAGCACGGATATCCATGACAATCTCTCGCCAACCTTCCCTATCATTCATCGTCGCAGGGAGGTCCTCTGTGCAGCAACTCGTATCCTCGCATATTTGGTCAATGTAGGTCCTTGGTGGGCGTTGGCTTCTACAGGAGAACGTCGCTTATGAGCTTGTCCTTGCTTCTCCAGCAGTGACCAGCATGCCATGTTCTCCTCATTCGGATGGTTTGTGAGATGGGGGAGCAGGTGGCCATATAGCTGTTTCCTTATGGGGTGCTGCTTCCACGATTTATTCAAGACCGCACCCAGCATTCTTGTGCTTATTCCCAAGGCGCCTCGTTAGGGTCCAAGTGGTGCAGCCATACAGCAGCACTGATATAACCACATCATTGTGTGTGTGTGTGTTTTTTTTAAGTTTACAAAATTGAAATCCCACCAAAAATGAATAAAATAAAAACGTTTTCGTCCAAGGTTTGACATGTTGTAAATTCCAATTAACCAACCAACAAAAAGCCTTTACACATCCCGGTTTTAGTTTGATCGCCTGGTCCGAACACCTGTCATAGTAGTATTTGTCCCACAAACTTTAAAAAAAATAAATATCACAATAAAGATGAGGACAACAGACCGAAAAAATAGACACATGAAAAGATTCATCTCAAAAATTTATATTAATAAATAGGATAGATTTTTTTTTTTTTTTTTAAGATATAAGTGTTTTATAATTTGCTTGAAGCATTTTGTGTATATTTGTTTGGTGGTTGGTTTTGAAGGCTATCACAATGCAAGTGTAAATAAAAATGAGGTAACTATGATGTTTTTCATTTACCTTTGATTTATTTTCTTAATATTTCAGGATGAAAAAATCCCTTTGTCAGAAGAATTCTGAAAGCACAGAGTCCTTAAAGGGAGATGTTGACTGTTATTAGAATCTGTCCATTCTGTTGTAGTTTATGATTGTGTGGATGCTTGTTTAATAATGTTTTATTCTTCCAAATTCTTCGTGTTTGATTGTGTATGTATGTTTGTTTAATAATGCCTTATTTCTATTTTTATTTATTTATCATTTTTTTTAGATGAAATAAAAAAAATAGACAAAAAAGATATTTGGTGAGTGATGATAATTGGTTCAAACCTTTCGAAAATGTGCAATAAAAATTTAAAGAAACTGTTTATATTAATACCAAAACCAATAAAAACTTATTTATTGTATGCATATATATATATATATATTTTACTTTACAGCAATAACTTGAATGCTACAGATTTTATTCATGCTTTTTTTTCATTTATTTATGCACTTTTGATTTAATACAGTAAATCGTATTTTTGCAAAATAAACAAAAAAAAACATGGCGGAAATTCTTGATGGCAGAAACATAATCGATGACTGAAAGAGAAAAAAAAATAGTGTAAATTATATTGAAATATAATTTCTCTAGAAAATAAACTATTTTTTTTTCAAATTGTAAGCAATATCTCTTTTCTTCTTTTCTTTTTTCTTTTTTAAATATTTCTTACGCTTTATATTGGTTTTTACTGACGGGTATCAATTACACTATGTAACAATTCTTTTTTTTTTTTTTTTTACTATATTTTTGTTCCTGGATAGAAAGTGCTATATTTCCCAACTGCTTATGCCTAAAAGAAATTGAAAAAGAACAATTTTCCTTCTGAAATTTTCCTTTTGTCACAAAGACGCGTATAATGAAAACATTATATTTGGGGGGTAGTATAGAGCTGGTTTAGCTCAGTCGGTAGAGCGACCGCCTAAGAACCACAAGGTTCCTGGTTCGATACCGGCCCTCGCCAACTCAGCGTATGAGTAGCACAGGGATCTGTGCGGTAAAGTGAGGAGCTGATGACACACCGCCTCAGACGCCAAAACAATCTCCTTGGTCTAGCGCTAATGAAGAGGGGATAGACTCCCTTGCTGTCTGGCTGATACCGACTTTATGCCACCCAGACGACTTACATATGCTTAAAGTAAATGGAAAAAGAACAATTTTCTTTCTGAAATTTTGCTTTTGTGACAAAGACGCGTATAATGAAAACACTATATTTGGTTGGTTGGTTGATTTTTACGGCATGTCAATCCTTGTTGGATTATTTTATGCCAAAGACGCTTTACCACGGGTATGATGAGACACAAGATCGCAAGTATGGGACAGTAATTGAGGATCTATCTCGTTATTCAGTTGTAATGGATCTGCGAGACTAGCTTGCTACCCATTACACCACGATGGGACGCCCGATTTCGAATGAGAAGTAGGTATTTACCCAACCCGTTTGCTACGGGTAGGATATGACACAAGGTCGAAAGTATCGAGCACCTAGTGAGGATTGGACTCGTTATTCAGTTGTAATTGATCTGCGAGACTAGATTGCAAACCATTATACCACAGCGTGTTACTAAATACGGATACAGCATCAAAATTCTTTTAACACATCGAATTTTGGAGAAATTTATTCTGTCTTTGTAAATACAATTTCAGTCTCGATACTTTTTGAACACTCCTTGTATATTCGCTTTTTGGTTACGCCCAAAAAAGTCGTTATGATCTGAAACATTAAAAAGACTATTTTTTAGATGTGGCTTGATAATTCGTATTAACTGAATTTATCGGACTATTGTTCTCATCTTTATTGATGGTTCCTGATTACGACATGAAGCCTCCCGAGTTCAACAAGAAGATTCCAGAGTTCGAAGAGAAGGTTCCCGAGTTCGAGAAGGTTCCGAAGTTCGTGTGTGTACGTATTTGTATGAATGTATATATGCGATAATGTGTATATTCATATATACGAGATATATATATATATATATATATATATATATATATATATATGTGTGTGTGTGTGTGTGTGAGAGAGTACGTAAATAAACACTGTGTTTATTTGATATGGCTTTTAGCCGACAATTTTTGGAGGATATGTGCTTAATTGAAGCCATACCTAATTTTTGAAAATTAATTAGTTAATAATTAATGAACATATATGCGCGCCTAAATTCATTAATTGTTAACTAATTAATTTTCAAAAATTAGGTATGACTTCAATTAAGCACATATCCTAAAAAAATGTGTGTGCGTGTGTGTTGGTGTGTGTGTGTGTGTGTGTGTGTGTGTGTGTTTATATTTGTAAGAATATGTATGTGTGTGTATTATTTAGTTTTTTCGGACTGTTGTCCTTATCATTATTGTTATATACACAACGTTTCCATTAATATACCCTCACACCTTCTTCGGGTATTTCTTGTCGAACTCGAAATTCCTTGAAGGCTCCTGATTACAAGAAGGTTCTCGAGTTCGATGAGAAACATTACATAGAATACTTAACATAGATTAACACTTGTACCCAGTTATAGTTAACAAAATGAGAATAATCTACCCCAATGGATTAAATAACGGGTTCGGTTTGAAGTTCCGTGAAGGCTCACGAATTTTACAAGGTTCCCGAGTTCGACAAGAAACACCTGAAGAAGGCCAGAGAGCCCATCGGCCAAAACGTTGTGTACTAACATTAAAGATGAGGACAATAGTCCGTTAAAATACAATTAATACAAATTAAAAAAGACGTCAATTTCCTTTTGTTTCTCAAAACAATCTCCACATCTTATTATAATGGAGATTATGTAACTATCAGTCTGTAACCGAAAGTATGTCATCACTGACCTCACGATTTTCCGCAGTTATATTATCAACAATTATGAAATAGCCATTAATTTTTAATTAGCATCTTATTTATTGATGTCTCTATTTAAGTCTAGCTGAGATAGATTTGCCGCAAAACTACCCATATTATCAATGCATTTAAAATCCTGAAATATGTCTTATATATCTCTATGAAATAAAGATTTACATAGTATATGGTGGGAATAATTTGCAATATGATTTTATCAAAAGTGTGTTTAATAAATAATTATTTGCTGTTACAGATTTTTAATATTATCATGTTATTCTCAAACGTATTAGAAGGGATCCTATATATAATTTCATATAGAAATCAATGAAAATAACATTAAAATATGCATAATGTTTTTATATCCGTTCTTATTTAGTTTCGTTAGTCTTTCTAATTTAATATAATATTTTATAACATTAAAGTTAGCTCAGTCGGTAAAGCGTTCGGTAGAGCTCAGTCGGTAGAGCGTTCGGCTAGAAACCACAAGGTTCCTAGTTCGATACCGGTCCTCGCCAACTCAGCGTATAAGTAGCACAGGGATCTGTACGGTAAAGTGAGGAGCTGATGGTAGGTGTGGCGCTACACCTCAGACGCCAAAACAATCTCCTTCGTCTAGCGCTTTTGAAAAGGGGATAGAATCCCTCGCTGACTGGCTGATACCGACTTTAGGCCGCCCGACGATTATAACATTAAAACTTAGATACTTGCGCCCAGAGAGCGCATATTTTTTGGTAGTAAATCTTAATTACGTTAGTTAAAACCATTCTTTTTTTTTTTTTGATAAAAAATATCTCTAATTAAAAAAAAGACTACCATTTTCTTTGATTCTAAGATTGAATTATATAAAATCCTACAATATAGCATGTGAAATTGCCTCGTCATGTAAATGATAAAAACCGTTACAATAAGCCTCGTCACGATGACCAGGCATTATTGACTTCTAATTCAATATTGTCTGCTCACCGTTGAATCAAGGCTTGGAGTGTCTTTTTTATTATCTTGAGCTTCGCGGCCATCTTTGTTGGCTAACCGTTCTCTTCTCGTTTGCAAGGCTCGTTGAAATACAAAAGGAATGATTGATAACCAAATACGCGAGACGATTTGGTGGGGAGAGAGGATTGGGTGAATTTTGGGCGAATTCAAAGAGACGGGGAAGAGGGTGGTTTAGGCTGGTAAGGATGCCAGCTGGTGTGGATATTAGGCAATCTGAAATGATCTCGGGGGGGATTTGCGTGTTTTCTGTAGCCTGTCAAATAGAATAAAATGTCTGTCTGCACGGAGGGGCTGAAGTAAGAGGACAGTCAATAATTATATACCATGGAAACATCTAAATATACCCAACCCCTCCGTACAAAAAGGCTATGACACAAGGTCAATTTCCTAAGCGGAGTTTAACAGGTTTGAATTTAGAGTTTCCCTCTCTCCTAGACTGTTTGCCTAAACAAGGCTAAAGAGTCCAGTATGTCCTGCCATTTAATCACAGTTGGTGTGGGAATAGTTGGATGTATACCTTTCCCGAGGGTATTAGTGCTATGTGCAATGCAATCAGCCTCGTCCAGGATTGAAACTCGTCTCACCAGGTCCATTTCCTTCGATGATAACCATTACAGAACGTGCCTCCACTTTATCCACTTTATAGAACTCTGTTGACTGCCTTATTACTTATATATATATATATATATATATATATATATATATATATATATGCACAGCACACACACACAGATATCCAATATATATATATATATATATATATATATATATACACGAGGGTGAGTCAAAATTTAATGCCATTTTGTTTAGGACAGGTATAATTACCAACATAGGAACATGTATCATACATCAGTATGAAGCTGGTCCTCTGTGGATCCCATCTCTACTTCTCCACATAGTCACCGTTTTTCTCAATAGCAATGTTCCACCTTTGAATGAGAACATGTATCTCTGCCCCGTAAAATTCTGTTGACTTTTCTTTGAGCCACTTCTTCACTACAGATTTTATTTCCTCATCACTGGAATAATGTTTTCCTCTCAAACCCTCTTTCATGGGGCCAAAGAGATGATAGTCTGAAGTGTGGAGTATCTCTTCTTTGCCATTACTCCCAGATCCACGGAGTGGTAGTACCTGTTAGGGCTCCGTCTATGGGTCCAATAGATATGTTTAAACATTATTCGATTGGACTATATGCCAAAAAGCCCGTGCAATAGATCTAGAACTTGATATCATCTATGAAAATAACCACAAAAATGTATGATATTCTCAGGCTCGCTCTCTGTCCTACTATCATTAAGAAATATAAAAAAACTGGAAGGCCCTCTCATCATTAAACTCCTGAATAGATTAGACTCGATGTCTAACTCTAAGGAGATTTTGATATGCTGGATCCCAAGTCATATAGGAGTAAGGGGAATGAAAGAACTAACTCTGCAGCTAAATCGGCTCTAGATTTGATCCCACACAAGTTCAAGATTCCATATAGTGACTTGAAACTTAAAATTAATAGATTCCTTCATACAAAATAGCAATAACGCTAGAATAACAACATTCACAATAAACTCTTCCAAATCAAACCCACTTTGGGAGACTGGAGACCAGCTTTAAGAAAGTCTAGAAAGGAACAAGTCATTGTGTCCCGATTACGCATTGGTCACTAACGCACTCCTATATATTCAAACAAGAACAACAACCACAGTGTGAAACACATCAAACACTTTTGATTGTTAAACACTTATTCAAGGAATGCAAGTTTTTTGCTCACAACAGAAACCGTTATTTTAGTGCAAACAATATGAAGATATATTTGAAAATGTCAGCATAGAAGACATTCTGTTATTTAAGGAAATAAAACTATACCATAGTATTTAGACATTAACCTAATCAATACCATACAACATTATCCCCAATGGTGCTAATACATTGTTAAAACCAATTACTACAAAAGTATAAATATGAATACACAACATATATTACTTCCTAACCGTTAGGCATGACATAACCCCGGACGGATTGATATGCCGTTAAAATCAATCAATCAACCAACCAACAAACCATCTAAGTACAATGGACTCCCTACTCTTTAGGCATAAAATAACCCTAGATGGGTTGCATGCCGTTAAAAATCAATCAGAATCAGTAATGCAGACCTACGTTTCGGATCTGGTCTAGGTCCTTTATTAGTTTTGCACAACCCTACGAGGGTCCTAATACTGAAGTGGGTTTGGACCTCATGAAGTGCTCTACCTTTGTGATTTTGGAAGTATTCGTGGTTTAATGGTTACCGTCGTAGGAAATGAACACTGTGACAGGAGTTCAAATCCTGGACGAGGCTGATTTCATTTCACATAGCTCTTTATACCCTTTTGAAAGGTATACATTCAATTATTCTTCCTCCAACTATGGGTAAATAGCAGGGTAGACTGGTTTCTTTAACCTTGATACGGCAACCAGTCTGTGAGAAGAAAAACTCTGAATTCAAAACTGTTAAACTCCGCTAAACAAATTGACCTTCTGTCACATCCTGTTTGTGTGGAGGGGTTGGTAAATACATACCCTTGTGATTTTGCGTCGCATTTTATTTTAATTTCTAAATACCAACATGTACGAACTTGTTTTGTTTTTTTCTTTGAAGTTGAAGGTGTCGACAGATTAGCGACAACAGTTTTTTTTAATAAATGCGCAAAAAAAAAATAAATGAAAATAGATAAATAAATAAAATAAAATAAATAAAAGAATACGTAAAGCATTTTATTATTTATTTATTACCTACGTGTAGGCGTTGTTTGACAATAAACAGAAAGAACTATTTATGCTGTCTATCCTGGATATTTTTGCGAAATGTATTTTTTTCAAAAGTCGTTGTCTGGTTGATACCGATTTTATGCCACCCCGATGCCTTTAATTCTACTTAGAGCTGGTTTGAATTAAGAGGTTTCCTTCTCCTAGACAGGTTGCCCAACCAAGGTTAAAGAACACAGTATGCTTTACTATTTTGCCCTGTCTGCTAGGGCTGTAGAATACACCAACTACACTTCTGCAGAGGGGTAAAATCACCCCGATGGGGCCAGCTGTTGGACGGTGTTATCTGTGACGCTAGCTCCTATAGGATTGTCCCGACCCTATGGCAACCCTGAACCCTTTTATCTTACATATGATAGAAGGTGGGGATTGATGGTATTCATGTCCTGGGAATGACATTAAACTGCATCTAGTGGTGAAGTTTCAATTCTGGAACTCTGGGGAGTGTAGGGTACCCCTGCATTACCATTACTCCCCTTCCTCCCCTGACCCAGAGTGATAGTAGCTGTTAGGGTCCGATCTATGGGTTGAATAAAAACATTTTAATTAGTATTGAAAATGTTTTTTGTTTTTTTTTAATTAAGTTTGAAAAAAAAAGCAATACCTAACAAGAACGAATAAATCAGAATGTCCCCAGCATAAAATAACACAAGGTTTGACATGCCGTAAAATCCAACCAACCAGCTATTTGATTTACCTATAACTAAAAGGAGAACAGATGGAATCATGGCTTTCTCGAGGTCATTAGCTTCGTCCAGGATTTGAACTTGGGTCGCTTAAAATGGTAGACAAACACTTTAACCAGAATAATTCTCTACATAAGATCTTCAACAGGAAAACATTCAAAATTAGTTATTCCTACACCAACAACTTAGCAAAAATAACTAGTGCTATATACACAAATAAAGATATCTCCCGATTCACAAGATTCACTAAACCCGATACACCCACTCACCGACAAAAAATGTCATCAAGCTCATTTATCAGACTAAGAGAACACCAACCGAATGTTGCCAGTGCCATGACTTTTAACTAAATGAAAAAAAACTCGTTTCTGCGCATACGGATCAGTGCGCGCGGGAATCTTGAAAAGAAATTATCAAGATAAAATCAGACCTTTTCCTTTTTCGATCAGTCCGTGACTTTCGCGGTAAAAATAAAAAAAGCCAAAAGCTGATCCATTTCCTCGTCCCGAAAAAGTATAAAAACCCCGACTTCGAAAGACTGACTAAGAGTTTAGCGGTGACACAGGGCCGACAACACGGGAGGTGGGCGTTCGAACGCTAACCGCTACAAGACAGAGATATCACTCGTCACTCCTTTACCTCCCTTTCATCTTGACCCATTCGACCCGACCAAGCCTTAAAGGGGCGAACTACTACCAACGTTGACTATCAGTATCACAGTCGCCGGCCACCGAACCACCAACTAGTTTATACCGAGGTTTTTGTCACACCATTACATTGTCATAAAAGGAGAATAATATGGTTACCAAAATTACTATTACGAATGTCTGAATTTGAATTAGTATAGATATGTACTGTTATCCTTGTTAATATGATCATAAAATTTTAAAAAATAAAATAAAAGCTATTAAATAATGGTCTGTATAGAGATACTTGTGTATGTATCTGTGTGTAGATATATGGGCGGATATGTATGTAGGTATGTATATAAACATGTATATATGTGTGCTTACGTTTTTTATTTGTACGTATGGGTATATGTATGTGTGTATGTGCGACTCTTCATACAAAGGATATGTGGGTGTAGGCGTTATTTTCGTATTCGCCTGGGGAGTTGTCTGCCCGTTTAGTTTCGCCGGTTCCCGCTAAGGGCCTCTGGTGTATTTAAGCGGCTGATTTGAACTCCCCTCTCTCTCTCTCTTTTCCTGTTGCTCGACCTACGAGACACTATGGGTTAGACACTGGTCTACCCCCCTCTTGTTGGGGCTTTGCCCCCCCCTTACATTACTGTAAGTGATTCATACAGCATGGACTATTCTTAGTCTCATGTCTGTTGCTTTTATGTTTAGCCTTTTTACATCTAACTTCGTATTACTTATGTATGTATGTTTATGTACACCTCTATGTATTATGTACCCTGTTTATTCTGTGTGGTATATAAAATGTTTTGTCTATCAACCTTTGTCGGAGTTTTATCTTCAAGTATTATCACTTTAAATCTTACAACTGGTGACCCCGACGTGATGAAAACGTTTTGTGAAGGCTTTGTTTTGCATTTGGAACATTAATCCTTACATGGGAAACATGCATGAATATGTAATTGTGGATGTTTAAATGCAATGATTAAACCAGAATGTAAATAAAGTTGAATTTATATGATGTTGATTCTGTCCGTTAATTCTCAGGAGTAATGTTGCGTGGTATATACTGATATCTCCTCACATAATTACATTGTCCGAGAATGAGAATAATTCCGTTACCAAAATCATTATTCTGAATGCCTGATCTTGAATTGAGGTAAATGTGCACTCTTCTTTTTTGATTAAAAAGCTTGGTGAGCCGAGATTAATACTATATATATATATATATATATATATATAATATATATATATATATATATTTACCAACCCCTCCACACGAGCAGGATGCGACGCAAGGTCAATTTCTTAAGCGGAGTTTAACAGGTTTTGAATTCAGAGTTTTCCTTCTCCTATACAGATTACCTAGCCATGGTTAAAGAGTTCAGTCTGCCCTGCTATTTATCCATAGCTGGAGGGAGAGTAGGATTCATACCTTTCCCGAAGGTATTAGCGCTATGTGAAATGCCAACAGCTTTGTCCAGGAATTGAACTCGCGTTGACGAGTCCATTTCCTATGACTCTAACCTTTAGACCACGCGCCTCCCATATATATAAGTAATAAAGATCTCACTTTCTTACTATTGTTTCATACCACAAAGTTTCATATGTCTTCTATAAAACAGAAGACACAATCGTCGGATGAAATTTTATTTGGAAGAAATGGGAGATAGAATGAATTATAAATACAAAGATTCCTGGCTCAATACAGTAAAATGAATTACAGCGCATGACCGGAAGTGAGAAGTAGAAGGAAAGGAAGAAATACATTTTTTCCTGAATATTTTTATTTGTCGTCAATTCAATGTGGAATACTAAAAATCATGAAATAGTTGGTTCTTTACGAAGAAGTACAAGAACCAAATAGGTTGCGTTCGTATTAAATTGCCGCAAAACATAAAGATAGCAACATAGATGGAATCTTAAAATCCAATATACCGTCAACTTATCTCTTTCTTTCTTTCTTTCTTTCTTTCTTCTTCTTTCTGTTTCTTTCTCTCTCTCTTTCTTCCTTCTTTTATTTCTCTCTCTCCCTCTCCCCTCTCTATCTCCCTCTCTCTTTCTGTTTCATTCTGTTTCTCTCTATCTATTTCTTTCTTTCTTTCTTTCTGTTTATCTCTCATTTTTCTTTCTTTCTGTTTCTCTAATAATTATACTGAACTAACTGAACCTGTGGTTAGACCTCAATATGATAATTTATTTATTACAACGTTTGAGTTGTTTACTTAAGAGCTATTACGAAATAGTTCAATTTGTAAAAAAAATCTTGATTTAACTCTCTCTCTCTCTCTCTCTCTCTCTCTCTCTCTCTCTCTCTCTCTCTCTCTCTCTCTTTCTTCTTTTTATCATGTTTAATTGAAACAGAATAGCGTTATCACTTCCGCGCGCTGTCTCTCTCTTTCTATCTTTTCCCTACTCTCTTTCTTTCCTTCTTTCTGATTATATTTTTCTTCCCTTTCTTTCTTTATAAAAAAAGGAATGGTCCATTATTTGGCTGAGGTGACAACACTCATAAGAAATAAGAAATCGGTGGATAAGTAACACAAGATAATCAGGATTTACATTTTTGCATTTAATTTTGGGCGATTTGGACGGTCTCATTTTCAACCAGAGGGTGTTGCAAGATGATAACGTTCATACAATATATTTCTTATCGATTTCGTCACCCCAGCTAAATAATGGACTATTCCAAAGAAAGAAAGTGGGGGAAAGATATGCAGATGGGATGAACGCACGGAAGTGATAACGCTAATCTGTTTCAGTCGTACATATTTAAGATGAAAAAAAGGAAAGAAAGAAAAAATAGTGAGAAAGAGTTAAATCAAGAGTATTATATTTTTTACATATTGAACTATTTTAATAGCTCTTAAGTAAGCATATCAAACATAGTAACAATTAAATAATCATACTGTGGTATATCCACAGGTCCTGCTAGAATTTAATTACGTATTTAATTAAGTATGTTTATTTGCAATAAACTAATTTTCCTTCAAACTAAAGCATAATCATTTACTATTTCTTAAATTTTTGATATAATTCCTTTGCTTTTTTATTGGCGAAAAATAGAATAACAACCTTTTTTCTGTGAATTGACAATGGCGATCCACAAAAAATAATTAAGAGAATACCAGTCTGCACTCGTGCACCTTCGTTGCACAATGTCGATGACCCCACATTATAATCTTCTGTGCTGGCCGATTCGAAGGCTACGAGTTAGAGACAGGTTCACAAGGATGAAAAACACAACGCAAAAGTTTGATAACAGGACGCTAATGGAAGAGGAAGTTGTGACACTTTGTGCAGTTTGTAGTGGAGCAGAGAACACTTAAGTCTATGTTTTCAGCTGGCAAGAAAGTTGTCTTAACTATAAGTCGACTGCTGATTTCACTGAAGTGGGTCCCTGCCTATTTTCTATCTACTGCTACTGGGACGATTAAGGGGCATGAGCCGGCTGAATATAGGCAGATTCTATCCCTACATACCCCCATGGATTCGACCACCCAGAAGTAGAAACTTTTCTTTTCAGACTTCGTGTCTATGATTTCACCTAAAATTATAGCCATTACTTTTTTATCAGTCCCAGTGTCCCCACTTTTCAGACCATCCACATTTCAAGATCCATTTTCTCTTAAAACCAGCCACCTAAAGATATTATCTCTAACTGGCTTAACTTCATGGTGACCGTATAGTTTTTTAAAACTTTAGCTGACGGATCCTTTGTCTCCATAAGGATATACCCTACTCATATAGATATGTCTGGACCTTACATTCTATTTCCCTTCTTTTGTTTTTCTCTGACCGTATTCTCATTTAACCATTGTGTCTCAGGGGTCCATGTGTTGAAAAAGGTTGAGAACCACTGTTCTAAATGGAAGAGTTAAAACGGTGATATCTATCTATACATATACAAAGGGCAGTATGTATGTATGTATGTATGTATGAAACTATGAAACTATGAAAATACAACACTTGACAAATAAGTAAATATATATGCACATTAAATATCACCACTTCTTGCTTTTTGTGCAAAAATTATGAAAATTTGATTTCGACTTACGAAGATATCTAAAAATTGAAATATACATAATAATAATAATGGACGTGCGAGACTAACTCGCTAACCATTACACCAGGGTTGTTTTTGGGTTTGTTTGTTTTTTTTTGGGGGGGGGGTATGTGGTTCCACGCGTCTACCCAGGTGATGCTGAATAGCTGCTTCTAGTTATTTATAAAACACTCCAATAGTTTATTTAAAAATAGTTTTTTTCATAACGCCTCATATTTTGTGTTTGTAAATAATTTTAGAACAATAAGACAACGGAACTGGGTAAAAAAAATGTAACAGACATCAGCAGCAGTGATAACAGTTCTGGTAATGGTGATATTACTAGCGAACACACGGGCACACAGAGCATTTCGCATTACCAACAGCACTACACTTTTGTGTCTGTGTGTTCACAGTATCCATATATGCAGATTCTGATTGATTGGTGTGACACTTTCAACGTGAACAGACAAACATAATAAGTGACAATTTTAACAATCACCAACATACACGCCTTCAAATACACACACACACACACACACACACACACACACACATATATATATATATATATATATATATATATATATATACTAGAACAAACTTGACCCGTTGGCTCACCCGTTGAGCTCGGGTTAGATTGTTGGAAAAATCACGCGACAATGTTATTTCGTCAATCCTTAGGGAACATATAGTTGATTCGCTCAGCTTTAGTATAATAATAGATATATAAAGTCGTCGGGGTGGCCTAAAGTCGGTATCAGCATAATAGCGAGAGTGTTTATCCCCTTTTTACTAGCGCTACACCAAGGAGATTATTTTTGGCGTCTGTGGTGAAGCGCCACACCTATCATCAGTTCCTCACTTTACCGCACAGATCCCTGTGCTACCTATACGCTAAGTTCGCGAGGGCTGGTATCGAACCAGGAACCTTGCAGATCCTGGTGGATGTTCTACCTACTGAGCTAAACCGGCTTTATATATATATATATATATATATATATATATATATATATAATGTCTGTGTGTGTGTGTGTGGAGAAAGGTAGACAAACACCGGATGTTATGGAAACTGGATGTTTATTGTCGACGATGCAACGTTTCAGTCTCTTATTAGACCATCTTCAGGATCTCTCTCTCTCTCTCTCTCTCTCTCTCTCTCTCTCTCTCTCTCTCTCTCTCTCTCTCTCTCTCTCTCTCTAAAATCTATTTCACCGCTGACATTGAAGATACACTTTTTACCTCTAAAATGACTACAAGTAACCCTTTCTTTCTCTATATTTCTGAACTTTCTTAATACAACATATTCTACTGAACTTTGTGCAAGAACATTGAACTAATATGGCTATTTTAACTTTTATTGTTTTAATACAGGGCTTATTTATTCTTTCGTTGAACATTTGTCTTTCTTTTATTGATTATTCAGTTTATGGTGGTTTGGTCGTAACTATATATAAAATATATATACATACACCATATCTTCATTGTTTATCTCGCGTGTAATTTATTTATATATTTATTCATTTATTTATTTATTTACCCAATCCTAATTCCTTTCATAGTTCTAGAATTGCAACAATTGACTTCAGAATTTTCTTTAAAAACAAAAATGTTTCAACTAAAAAATCTTTAGTTAAATGGAAACTAAAAATAAATCTAGATCAGAAGTGTGTGATCAATATCAATCAAATAATTTTTTTTTAAATACACTGACAGAATAGAAAATTACAACAGCTGGAATATATGTTTCAATTTACTTAAAATACAAGGAATAAGGATGGATTACACAAAATGATCACACAATACAGGTGAAATATATGCACAGGTCTCAAAATAAGAGGTTTATCAACAGTACTCAAACCAAATATTGATATATTATCAATGGGTATTAAGCCAAGTCTATACTTTCAAATGCATACAAGATAGTGTAATGTCGAAAACTCGTCAGTTATGACACTCCTAAATCAAAATACCACTGTAAATACTAATTAAATGAATTAACCTGCTTGGTAATAAAATCTGGGTGTCACTAACACCTATATAAACATATACATCAGCCATACTTCAACCACATGGAAGCTGAAACGAACCGCCCCAAACCTGATAAAAAAAGAACCATTAGCCAGGTGCCTTCAACACAAAGACATAACTATATATATATATAAAAAAAAAAACAATTGAAGATACGAGGGTGGAGTCAAAATGTAATGCCATTTTGTTTAGGACAGATATAATTTCCAACACAGGAACATGTATTATACATCAAAATGAAGCTGCTCCTTTGTGGATTATATCCCTACTTCTCCACAGTAACCGTTTATTTCAATAGCAATGTTCCACATTCGAATGAGATCATGTATCCCTGCCCCGTAAAATTCTGTTGACTGTTCTTTGAGCTACTTTATCACTACAGATTTCGCTTCCTTGTCACTGGAATAATGTTTGTCTCTCTTTGGCCCTATGACAAAGGGTTTGAGAGGCAAGTTGGTAATTATACCTGTCCAAACAAAATGGCATTACTTTTTGACTCACCATCGTAATCTAATAAAAAATAAAAATTAAAAAAAAGATGTGTTTGCTTTTTGTCTGAAGAGGCTGCGACTAGGAGTTGAAATGAATTATTACATGAAGAAAGATTTTTTATTATAGGAAGCATATTTTTTTTAATATATTAGAATGTTAGTTAGATTCTTGGAGTGAATTAGGTTTCAAACGTCAGGCGAAGCAGTAACAATTTGACTTCTCACGATCCAGTCCCTACTGGGTACAAAAGAAAGAAAGATCGAGAAAAAACAATGTTTTTAAGTTTTGAAAAGAAAGAAAGAAAGAAAGAAAGAGAAAGAAAGATGGAGAAAAACAATTCTTCAAAAGTTAGAAACGGAAGAAAGAAACAAACAAACAAACAAAAAAGATCGAGAAAAAGACGATTTTTAAAAAGTTAGAGAAAAATGAATAAAGAAAGAAAGAAAGAAAGAAAGAATGAAAGAAAGATTTTTTTTTAAATTTTTTAAAAGATAGAAACGAAAGAAGGAATGAATAAAAGAAGGAAAAAGTATTTAAAAAGGCTTAATCAGAACATAATTAGAAACAAATATTAAGAAAGAAAGCAACAAAAAAAGAAAGAAAGAAAGAAGGAAAATGAAAGAAAGAAAGAAAGAAAGAAAGAAAGAACGAGAAAAAAGATATAAAAATAAAAGTATAAAAAAAAGTTTAATCAAAGAATAAAAATCCACAAAGGTAAAAAAAAAAAAAGGAAAAAAAGCGCGCTAATCTAGAAACAATCAAATTGTCGTTGATGTATTAAGACAATCGCCATTTATAATTGAACTATAATTATTAGTTAATAAGAGGGAAATTTTAATTTAAGCTATTTATTAATCGGTCTTATGAAGCAATGAAGCAGACAGCCATGCATAATTGCTCGACCAGCCAGGTTGCACCATATGTCCACATATACACACAATTAGTCGAATGTATACACACCTTCATATAAATTGGCTTTGTCGGCTGCGGCCGTAGAATACGCCAACTGCACCTCTGCAGAGGGGTAAGGCCCCCCGCCACACACACACACACACACAAGCCAATTAAGCCACCTGTTGGCCGTGGGTGGCAACCTGTGAAGCTTAAGGACGGAATCCTGATAACAGAGCTGCAACATGCAACACTCCACTTTGGCCCTGAGACTAGACTGGTAGTTGGAGAGATCCCTCCGATTGATCTACTAATAACGTCAAGTCCTAGCATCTATATGATTGTCCCGCCCTATTGCTCTTATGACATTTTTTTTCAACGGCAAAGGTGGTATGGACTGCGTTACTTCTTTTGTCGGGTTTTTTTCTTATCAGTGGCAGGGTCTTCTCCTGTCGGCAATGTATTTTTCTAGAATCAAATATTTCCGGCAGCAAATTAGAGAGCCATCTTTATTCTGGTCTGAGTTCCATTTACACTTAGATCTTTGCCTACTTAAACCGCTTACAGTTGCTCTCCCACGACTGCGCTCCCCCCTTACAAAAACTGTTGGTTGGTTCATTATGATTGATCACTTCACGTTCTAATGTATTTTATGATAAAATCATTTCTAATGCATTTTACACTAAAGATAATTTCCAGTTCATTTTATAATAAAATCATTTCTAATGCATTTTTATTACAAAATTATTTTCAATGCATTTTTACAGAAAATAATTTCTAATTCATTTTATAATGAAATCATTTTCAATGCATTTTACACTAAAATCATTTTCAAAGCGTTTCTATTAAAATCATTTTCATTTCCAATGCATTTTTCGAATAAAATCATTTCCAATGCATTTTTTGATAAAATAATTTCTAATTCATTTTATAGTAAAATCATTTCCAATGCATTTTTTGATAAAATAATTTCTAATTCATTTTATAGTAAATTCATTTCCAATGCCTTTTTATAAAATCATTTCCATTGCATTTTTATAATAAAATCATTTTATTTCATTTTTATAATAAAATCATTTCCAATGTACTTTTATAATGAAATTATTTTCAATGTATTTCTAAAGTAAAAATCATTTCCAATGTATTTTTACACGAAAATAATTTCCAATTCATTTTATAGTAAAAATCATGTCCAATGAATTCTTATAGGAACATTTTTGCAATGCACCTGCAATAATAATCGAGCAGAATTTGTTTGTCAATAAACAGCCAAACGTTTTCATATATAGCTACTAAATTTTTTCTACACTCTTATTGAAGCCATGAGTATGATTCAACATAATGTTCTTAATGGGGGGAAATTTCTCTAGTCAAGAAGCGATCACCAACAATAAACAATAACAATTAGAAAGTCATATTGTTGGAACATATAAATCAATGTACAGAATTTAAATGTCCAAACATCAAGATTAAAGAAAATTAACAAATAATTTTTCCTATTAAAATAATTATTCACATTTACTTAAACATTATTTAATAGATTTGTTGGTTGTTGTTTAAACTGCAGATATAAGATAATTAAAGCCATTTTTTAATTATTTCTTTTAATTCTTTAAATCTTAAATCTTTCCTTTTCACCCAATGAATATACATGCCATGTAAACTATGGAAAAATAACTATGTAAAAATAAACAAATAAATAAACTATGTAAAAATAAACAAATAAATAAACTATGTAAAAATAAACAAAACAAAAAGAAAAAAAAACAAAAAAAAACTTAGGTGGTCACTACTAGAATAGGCTCAGTCCTAATTAGTGATCATCCTCCACACATTACTACAACAACCAACATTACGTTTTTTTTTTGTTTTTGTTTTTTTTTGTTTTTTTTTGTTTTCTAGTCGGGTATGGCTGACCATATATGGAATGAGAAGGGAAACCATCTGTCCTTATGGGATGAAGTTATGATAATAGATAGGGAAGAACATTGGAAGAGAAGACGCCTCAAAGAATCAGCTCATATGATAGGCTATAGTAATCTCTTAAGTAGACCTAGAATAGAAATGAACCTATAATTAAAAAGGCCAGATTAGATTTTTTTTAAACACCCAATATGAGTCTAGGTAAAAAAATATATACATAATTGAATAGGTAGATATTCTAGGCAAAACAAGACATTAGGTTTATAAGCTCCCAAAATTCATACTGGATTGTCCAATTAGACACATAGCCTAGTGGATGAAGGTATTAGGTTAAGACAAGTGACAGTTATCTCTAGACTGCAGGTTCAATCCTGGTCATGGACAGCATTAACATAGAATAATAATTAACACAGCTTAACAGCTATGGTTAGCGGAATGAGAGCAGGATACCCCCGTGGACTGAATAAAGGGTTAGGTTCAAAGTTCCGTGATGGCTCCCGATTACGACAAGAAGGTTTCCGAGTACGTTCCTGAGTTCGAGAAGGTTCCCGAGTTCGACAAGAAATACCTGAAGAAGGCCGGAGGGCATATCGGCCGAAACATTGTACAAATAACAATGAAGATGAGGACAATAGTCCAAAAAATACTAATTGTTTTGTTTTGTTTTATATGACATTGTTTATAATGTATAATCTGGAGAAAATGTAGAACAAACACGGGGTGTTATAATGGATAAAATTTATAGTCAATGTTTGAACATTTCGGTTCTACAAAGAAAACCTTCTTAAGAAAATTGAAATTATTTATTTTATTTTACTTATTTTTAATAATTTAACGTTGATGACGTGGTTGCTGCATGCGAAAGCGAAAGCAAAAATCAATGTAATAGGAACACGTGAAGTCGAAAAGCCAAAACGTGATTGGCCCACGCGGAGATGTTGAAAAGGTGCAGCAACCACCTTTTCATCAACATTATATTATGAACGCCAATCAACAAACGGTAACGAACCTTTTTCTACACATTTTCCAAATTCAACGCATTCAAAACATCCATCATCTTTTTTTTATCCACATAAATCCTTTTTTAAATAATTTCATTATCCTGAAGAAGGTTTCCTTTGTAAACTGAAATGTTTGAACATCGACTATAAATTTCCATCCATTATAACATCCCGTGTTTGTTCTACATTTTCTCATCATACTGTCGGATTTATTCCCTCATATTACTCCCATTGTGTGATGCGTAAAAATAAACCATTGTCTTCTTCATACCAAATTTGGTAGTTCTTCATCAAACCGTTTCGCTGTCTATAGACAAAAGACAAACACTCTTCTCCGTTACCGCCCTGTCGGCTGGAACAGAAAAATACTCCGACTGCACCTCTACAGTGAGATAAAACCCACTCACTGGAGTCACCTATTCGCTGTGGATGGCGACCCATGATGCTTAAGGACGGATTCATGGTGGCTGAACAGTCTATGACATACAGCACTCAGCTTACACCCTTACTTAGGCGAGACGGACGATCGGAGAGGCCCACTTCGATACATCGGCTGGCCACATCAAACCCTAGCACCTATATGATTTTCCCAACCCTATTGCCCTCACGGCAATCACCAACCCTTTTTATGGTATATGTACTAGAAGGCGGTGACTGAGGGTCTTAATGTAGTTGATATGACGTCAAACTGCATCTAATGGAACTTTGAGGAGTGTGCAGTACCCTTTCATCACCATTACTCCTAGGTTCACTCTGAACTGATGTAATAGTACCTGTTAGTCCCATCTATGGGTTAAATAGAGAGAATGAGTTTGAAAAATGTGTTGTAAAAAATTGAGTTTTAAAAAATAATTGAGTTTCTTTTTAATTGAATACCTATTAAGAATGAATAAAACAAAATGTCTTTGGCATAAAATTACCCAACAACGGTTGACATGCCGTAAAATCCAACCAACCAACTACATTATTAGATCTTTTAAATAAAAATGTACTGCAAACAAGTTTTTACTATAGAATACTTTGGAAAGGATTTAGCTATAAGATCACAAGAAATTATTTTATAATGAGAATGCATTCGAAATCATTTTACTATAAAAGTGCATTTTGAAATTATTTCAAAATAAAAAAAATTATTTACTATACAAGTGCATTCGAAATGATTTTACTATAAAAATGCATTTTTAAAAATATTCTAACATAAATGTGCATTCAAAATTATTTTATTATAAAAGTTCATTCTGAAATTATTTTACAATAAAAGTGTATTTTGAAATTATTTTACTATAAAAGTGTATTCGATATTATTTTACAGTAAAAGTGCATTTTGAATTATTTTACTATAAAAGTGCATTTTAAATTATTTTACTTTTACACTGCATTCGAAATTGATTTACTATAAAAGTACATTTTGAATTATTTTACTATAAAAGTGCATTCGAAATGATTTTACTATAAAAGATCATTTTGAAAATATCTTAATATAAAATTGTATTCGAAATTAATTTACTTTGAATGTGGATTCGAAAATGTTGTACAGCAAAAGTGTATTTTGAAATCATTTTACTTAAAAGTGAATTCAAAATGATTTTGTCATAAAAGAGCATTGGAAATTATTTTACTATAAAAGTTCGTTCAAAATTATTCTATTCTAAAGTTACTTTGAGTGATTTTACTTACGAAATCATAGAAAATGATTTTTACTTGAAAATTCCGTTCGAAGTAATTTTACTATAAAATTGCTTCAAATGTTCAGACAATAAAAAAATACACTGGATATGATTTTACTATAAAATTCACTTCAAATGATTTTACTATAAAAATGCATTGGAAAAGATTTTTCTCGAAAAACAGATTAGAAATTATTTTACTATAAACATCACTTCCGCTGATTTTACTCCAAAATGTACCGGAGATGGTTTCACTATAAAAATGTATTGCAAAATATTTTATTATAAAAATGCATTGCACAATATTCTACTATAAGAATGCATTGCAATATATTTTACTATGAATATGCATTGCAAAACATTTGACTATAAAGATGCATTGCAAAATATTTTACTATAAGAATACATTGCAAAATATTTTACTATAAGAATACATTGCAAAATATTTTACTATAAAAATGCATTGCAAAATATTTTACTATAAAAATGCATTACAAAATATTTTTCAATAAGAATGCATTGGTAATTATTAGAAACTAGCAGGACCTGTCGATATATCACAGTATGATAATTTAATTATTACACTGTTTGATATGTTTACTTAAGAGCAAATGAAAAATAGTTCAATATGTCTTTCTTTCTTTCTTTCTTTCTTTCTTTCTTTTTCTTTATTAGCATTATGACTTCTGCACAGTCACCCCCTCTTTCTATCTTTACCCTACTCTATTTCTTTCTTTTATATTTTTCTGTGTAACATGTCCTTTTTCTTCCCTTTCTTTCTTTATAATAAAAACGGAATGGTCCATTACTTAGTTGAGTTGACGACACTCATTTGGACGGTCTCGTTTTTAACCAGAGGGTGTTGCAAGAATATAACGACCGTACAGTTTAGGAACACGAGTATTGATAAATACGTGATGTAGCTCTACATTAAACCGTTTGGCTGTCCAAAGAAGACGGACAAAAAATCAACTATTTATTAGTATGGATGTTTCATAGCAAACAAAGAATTCTTACAACTCGAGGCGAGGAGCGATTTTCAAACTGAAATAGAAGTAACTACAAAACTAATTTCCTACGGATCGACCTATAACGATAATATACAAAGAAACCTCGAAAACATATTCGTACGTGCTTCCATACTTCAAAGACTAATGATACCAGGGAAACCTTTGGCGATTTGGTGCAAAGGAAAATAGTTGCAACAAGATTGGTGCACCTGCCTATTTTCCTTGTAAAACTGGTCGAAATCTTGAATTAAACGTTTCCAGGCAGATGGACTAATCAAAAGAAGCAAGGAGGAATCCCTGCCGTGTTCGCCATATTCAACATCGCTTGATGTCCCTTTACGCAGGTGGCTTAAAGGTGAAATTCAAACCATAAAAGCCAATACAATGGAATGATCGAATAATTACAGATTGCAGCCAAACAGAATAGTCTTACAGTTACGAGTGATAGGTTAGCTGTACTTTGCTGAACTCAGCTTGGTAGCTCTGGTGAGTGTGTAGTACTCATTCATTGCCATTACTCCCAGTTCCACTCTAACTAATGAGTGGTAGTACATGTTAGGGCTCCCATCTATGGGTTAAATATATTTAAAAAAATGAGTTTAAAAAAATGTTAAATACCCAACAAGAATAAACAAAACGAAAACGTATTCGGTATAAAATAACCCAACAAGGGTTGAGATGTTGTAAAATCCAACCAACCAACCAACCAACCAGCCAACCAACCAACCAACCTGAAATTCAAACCATAAAAGCCAATACAATAGAATGATCGAATAATTACAGATTCCAACCAAACAGATTTGTCCCACTGTTACGAGTGGTAGGTTAGTTGTACTTTGCTGAACTCAGCTTGGCAGCTCTGGTGAGTGTGTAGTACCCCTTCATTGCCATTACTCCCAGGTCCACTCTAACCCGGAGTGATAGTACCTAGTTAATGCTCCCATCAATGGGTTAAATAGATTTAAGAAATGAATTTAAAAAATGAGTTTTAAGAAAATGTTGAATACTCAACAAGAATGAATAAAACGAAAACATCTTCGGCATAAAATAACCCATCAAGGTTTAACATGCCGTAAAATCCAACCAACCAACCAACCAACCAACCAACCAACCTAAAGGTGAAATTCAAACCATAAAAGCCAGTACAATAGAATGATCAATCAATTAATTACAGATTGCAACGAAACAGAATAGTTCCTCAGTTACGAATGGGGGGTTAGTTGTCCTTCGCTAAACTCGGCATGGCACGGCTCCCGAAATAGGGCACCTTCACTGGGAATCGAACTTACAAACAATGTTCAGCTAGGATTACATAACGAATAGGTCAACTATTCATTTTGTAATGAAGACTAGAACCCAAAAGTAGCTTATCAGAACCCTAACCCTGTCCTACTATTTACTCATAAAGGATAGAATAATTGGATTAGTACTTTTTTCAAAGGTATTAGCGCTATGTGAAATGCAAAGAGCCTCGACCAGGATTTGAACTTGTGTCACCGTGTACATTTCCTATGACAATAACCATTACACCATGCCTCCATATATGCTGGCAGATGGGTAATTCCTTGTCAAATCATCCAGGTTATGTGCCCCACCCCCTTCAATCTTTCTGAAATTTTGTCCAAGTGTGGATTATGTTAACTCTTAACATCCTGTTAAGAATTTTCTAAGTCAAGAGTACCATTCCTATAAGGATTTATCAAAAAATGGCTAAAAATGGCCTTTGCATCTAAAGGTATCTGTTATTTCCCTTAAATCAAAGACTTCTAAATATATTTAATATTACATTTAAACAAAGGCTATCATTTGGGTCAGATTAGAAAAATGAATGGGACTTCTGGATGGGCGGAAAGAGGCGGTATAGGACATTAAGAGTTAAAGTTAGACAATCCCCAAAATTTGAGCTTCCAATTCCAATAATGGCGGAGTTATATCGATTTTTAGCTCTCCAAATTTGATTGGGGTTCGCGAAAAATGGCGACTTTTTGTAATCTATTTTTGTTCCGCCTATTTTTGGAATTGGAAGCTAAAATTTGGGGGATTGTTTAACGTTGACATAGTCCACATCTGGAAAAAAAATTTAGAAAAAATTGAAATGGTGGGTGACAATTTTACTTTTTTCTGGATGATTTGATATGGAATTATCCAAAATACCGATAAGTTCTTGATCATACCAGTAATTCAAGAAAATATGTAAATCTTTGCCGATTTTTAAACAGAAGTCAGGCAATTCGTGCATTTTTCCTTTCTTTTCTTCGAAATGGAACTGGTATTTGGAAAAGGCATTTGGTCTTCGACCGGTTCCTTCCCACGCCGCTGAGTCGTGATTGGTCACAAGTAACGCCATCATTGATACAATCAGTCACGTTTTTATACCTCCCCCCACTCCTCATTCCCGTCGACCTGTACATGTTTTTTTTTCCTTTCTTCCCCTCCCTCCACTGCGCATGTGCAAATCAGGTGCACCTCAGCCAACCAACCAATCAATAGCACAGCAGCCATGCTTGATCGATTCTGATCGTCTTAGCAAAACTTCGAAGATTCGATCTCAGCTTGTCTGCATTTGGTTCAAAGTTGGTCACTGATCGAAATTCGATTACAAGTTTCATAGAAATATATATAATATATATATATATATATATATGTGTGTGTGTGTGTGTGTGTGTGTGTGTGTGTGTGTGTGTGTGTGTGTAAGGTAATCCAAATGACTAGTAAGTAAGGGATGATTCTATTTGGGATCATCAAAATCTCATTGTACAACCATACTGTATGATCTAGTAGGTGCAAACATATATACTCATACAAGGATTTTTACAAATCCTTAAAAAGAGCTCAATCTATAATAATCAATGAACTAAATTATAACTGTGCAATATATATATATATATATATATATATATATATATATATATCTATATATATATATATATATATATATATATATATATATATATACTAGATAAAACGTGATCCGTTGGATCACCCATTGACCTCTGGATAGATAGGGAAAAGTGAGTTTGAAAAGCGAATTAATTTTTTTAAGATAAATACGCCGGACAAAACATTAGAATCATTTTGTGAGATTTCTAAGCTACAGGTTGCTACTTATGAAATTTAACATACAGATACATTTCAAATTATTCTCCATCTCTCTCTCTCTCTCTCTCTCTCTCTCTCTCTCTCTCTCTCTCTCTCTCTCTCTCTCTCTCTCTCTCTCTCTCTCTCTCTCTCTTCCAGAGAAAGATACATATATAACGAGGAGGTAATCAAGATATACACAGAGGGGGAAAGTGATAGGTAGAATGTATAGTAAGAGACAGGACAGCTTTTTACTTAATTGCAAATTACGACTAATTAAAACCAATTAAAATGAATTTCTTTCAAATATAACTAAAAGTAAGGAATAATTTAGTATAGCTTTCTTTTCATTTAACTTAAACAATAAATAAACCCTTAAAATCATTCCTAGTGCATTTTTATATTACAAATGGTTCCTAATGCATTTTTATAGTATAAATCACTGCCTAGTGCGAGATTTTGCAATGCTTAGTAGATAATAAGAACTAACCATACTTTATTAAGAGTGTATGACTTGGTTGCTTTGACCATGCTAGAAGAAATCTCAAAGAAAAGTTTTGACCGTTTTCGTCATTGACAGAAAAACCAAAAAAGATTGTCTGATCGACAAAAGATCCAGTAATTAAATTACTGGCCGTGTTGGAAGTCTAATTACAGCACATTGTTAAAGACGTGACTTTTCTCATGTGGGACATATCATTACTTGGGAGAAGATTGTTTTTGGCTCAAATCCAAAGAGACCTGAAACCAAAAAAACATATTATTAAGACAGAATACATGAACAAAAGAAAGACTAGGGTAATGATATACAGTGTCTCTCGGTGTGTCGCCTAACGACACCTGTCAGATAGTTTCCAACAATCTGGAGACAATGTGGACATCACCTTTGATGAGATGGCTTTGGAATGGCGTTTTCATCTCAAGTAAAAAATCCTTGGCCAATGCTTTTTTGTAGTAAAAATCTTTGGCCAATGCATTTTTATAGTAAAATTCTTTCCAATGTATTTTTGTGATAAAAATTGTTCCTAATGCATTTTTATAGTAAAAATCGTGCCTAATGCATTTTATAGTAAAAATAATTTCTAATGTATTTTTATAGTAAAAATCATTTTAAGCGCATTTTATAGTAAAAATCATTTTAAGTGTATTTTATAGTAAAAATTGTTTCCAATCCATTTTATAGTAAAAATCATTTCCAATGCATTTATAGTAAAAAATCATTTCTAATGTATTTTTATAGTAAAAATCATTTTCAATGCATTTTATAGTAAAAAGCATTGTCTAATAGATTTTCATAGTAAAATTCATTGGTCAGTGCATTTGTATAGTAAAAAAGCATTGACCAATGCATTTTTATATTAAAAATCACTGGCCAATGCATTTTTATAGTAGAAACTATTTATAATGCCTTTTTTCTCGCTATTTACAACTTTCTGAATATGGCGACTTTTCGTGGAGATTGGAGAGTTGAAAGCAATTGTTTATGACAGATTATGGAAGTTAAACAGCGATGAGCCAGTTCATTACTTACATTAGTGAACAATTAGTAACAGCGTCTCTTGCAAACAACCTGTATACCAGTCGATCGATTTTAACGGCACGTCAACTTGCCTGGGGTAATTTTGTGCCTAGAGATTAGGGAATTACGTTCCAACTACTCTTCCTCCAGACTGGGATCTTTAACCTTGGCCGCCCTGTCGGCTGAGGCGTTAGAATGCACCAACTGCACCTCTGCAGAGGGGTAAGACTCCCCCAATGGGGCCACCTGTTGGCCGTGGGTGGCGACCCGTGATGCTTAAGGATAGCCCAGGTGGATGAGCAGTTCATGACATGCAATACTCCACTTTGGCCCTATCTTGGGCTAGACGGGCGGTCGGAGAGGCCCCCTCCGATCAATCGGCTGGTCATGTCAAGCCCTAGCACCTATTTGATTTTCCCACCCTATTGCCCTTATGGCAAGCCCCAACCCTCTTTTATCATATGGGTGCTAGAAAGGTCTACATGTCCTGAGAATGAGGTTAAACTCTATCTGATGGTGAGTTTCCAGTTTTGGAGGTTTGGGGAATTGGAGCACCCCTTTATCACCACCACTCTGACCCGGAGTGGTAGTACCTGTTAGGGTCCCATCTATGGGTTAAATAGAAAAATGTATTTATAAAAAAATTGTATTATCCATTAAGAATTGATTTATTTCAAAACTTTATCGGCATTAAATGACCCACTGAGGTTGATATGCCGTTAAACAAAACAAGCCAAACTTTAACCTTGGCTAAGTAACTAGTCTAGGGGAAGGAAAACTCTGGAAAAGTGCTCGATACCTAAGTAGAGCAAATAATAAAGTTAAACCTAATGAGTCAGATATACCCACTAATAGTTTCGCTTAGAAGCTCATCAGGGCAAGAATCGTGGTAAAGTCAGATTCTTGCCCTGATGAGCTACTAATCGAAACTATTAGTATATATATATATATATATATATATATATATATATATTATCCAGCCTGGTTATAGTTGTTTACTAAGCTTAGCTTAGATGTGGCACAAGGCCGGAAGTATGGAGCACCCAGTGAGAATCGAACTCACTACGAATGGTCAGTTAATCGAGATCGCAAACCATTACACCACGTGAGGTGCCCATCCAGCCTGGTAATAAAATGTGGATGTCACTAACACCTATATAAACAAATATATTAGCGACTGGTCACCCATATCTAACTTGAAACTAACCAATCCCAAACCATTAGCCATGTGCCTTCACCACAGAGACATACGTATATCTTATTATAATGGGGAGTGTTTTTTTCTGTCTGTAACCGAATATTTCTCCCATTACGATTTAAGTCACAATTCTCTTAGTTATTTACGTAGTATTGTCTATGATTTTATTTTTATTTAAACCTCATTTATTAATAAAATTGTCTCATATTATTGATACTGTTGGCTCTATCTACATACTAATTACATTTATATATACAACAAAATAGCAGTTTGTAGTATGAATGGAAAAGCTAATTTGCATATTGATATTAAAAATTTGATTTTGATAAATATTGATTTCTAATTGTTTGGTTTTATCTTAATGAATATGAGCAAAAATCTCGGGGATAAATCTTAAAAGAAATCCATTAACTAGAAGAAATAGCTGTAATTTTATTCTTTACTTCCTATTTTAACTAAATAGTTAAATTAAGAAAATTTAGCAATGAAAGACGGGAGTAATGGAAGAGTAAGTTGCACTTGGGATATTTTTCGATTATACCCACCCCCTGTTCTTTTTATCTGCATTCTTTATTTAGTTTCATTAGCCTTTCTAATTTAATATAATATTTTATTACATTAAAACTTAAATACTTACAGCCGGAGGGTGCATAAAGTTGCTCGTGTAAAAAAGTGATAATTTAAGCATAATATAGTTTTCACTCCACAAATGAAAGTGAAAAACCAATTCATCAGTACATCCTCGTCCTTTCTATTATGGCTTATCAACTATCAACTACTTGTATTTTTTTTTACAACTTTCATTTTTTTTTTTTTTTCACAAACATTTTTTTTCATCTAAGGTCGAAACTTGTTGAATACAAATACAAGATTAATAGCATGAACTAAAAATAAACATTTTTCTCATCACTTTTCATTTTCTCATATATATATATATATATATATATATATATAAGTAAGAAATAACAAAAGACTTAGAGATTTAGCGTTATAGTCTATTTCAGGGAGCTTAGACAAAGTGTCTAACTCTTCCGACTTCGCATCTGATGAGTCGGGAGAGTTAGACATTTTGGCTAAGCTCCCTGAAATAGACTATAATGCTAATCTCTAAGTCTTTTGTTATTTCTTTACTTATATATTTGCTCTGTGACTCTAACATTAAGAGCACACATTGACCTCTCAAACTGCGACTGTTTTTTTTTAAATAAGACTCTTGTGTCGTAAGGAAGATTTCTTGTCTGGACTTTTGGATTATATATATATATATATATATATATATATATATGTGTGTGTGTGTGTGTGTGTGTGTGTACATATATATATATATATAGAGAGAGAGAGAGACGGACAGACAGACAGACAGGCAGACACACTCTGTCTGTCTGTCTGTCTGTCTCTGTCTGTCTGTGTCTGTCTGTCTGTCTGTCTGTCTCTCTCTCTCTCTCTCTCTCTCTCTCTCTCTCTGTGTGTGTGTGTGTGTGTGAATCTTTAAAGATGTTTTAATGTTTAAATTTGTTTTGTTTACATATTATACGAATAAATTGATGATTCTAAAACCTCCATTTACTCATAATTAAATAAACAGGTAACCGGGATTCAGTTTAGCTCAGTCGGTACTACATCCGACTAGAACCAGAACGTTCGGGGTTCGGTGCCAACCCGCACCAACTCTGTGCATGAGTAGCAGAGCTTGGATCTGGGGAGCTGATCGATGGTGTAGCGCTCCATCTCAGACACAATAATCAATCTATTTGGTCTCACCCATAGCTGCAGGGAGAATAGTTGTATGAATAAATTTCTCAAGGATATTAGCACTTTGTGAAATATAACCTGCATCGTCCCCACCCTAAAGTCAAACCCATCCTCACCGTAGCAATATGGCGACAACGTGGTAAGCCGTCCGGAACTCAATTTGCTGATAGAACCTCTCAAGGTTGATTGGTCTGTCATCCAGTAATATTAGGGCCACAACTCAGCTAAAGGGGCTCTGATGAAAATGCAAAGGATGTCTCCATTATCGTTAAGAATCAATGGCTTTTGGCGTACTTATCACTGCGTCTGTGGACAATTTGCAGCAAACAAGGGCATTTCCTTCCCCTCACCTGGATATGCATGCGGGGTTTGAGGATCATTTGTGAATTTTCTATTCCCTTGTTACCTTTTCAATGAATTCACTATCTCGTTCATTCGGGATACGATGAATTCGTCAGATGGAAACAGATTAACCGACCCAGGGTGAATGCCGTCCCAACAACAAACAATAACAATAACAACAACCGGCCTCATCTTACGTAATGGGCGTGACGTGGAGCCATGAGAGTGGCCTGATGTGTGGATTAGAATGGAAAAGTTTAACTGATGATTTGGCATGGACGCATGGCGTGGTTTGATTGGACGATCGAATAGTGCGTGGCGAAGGGGGGAAAGGAGGGGTGAAAGGTCAAAGGGTAAATTAAGACTGGGAGAACGCATGGCATGGTTTGATTGGACGATCGAATGAGACGTAGCGAAGTGGCAGAGAGGAGACGTGAGAAATCAGAGTGTAAATCAAGTCTGAGAGAATGCGTTAACGGAGTAAGACATGTATTTCTTGCACTCGGCAGTTGTAATCTGGGGAAAATAAAATATAATCATGAGTAAAAAGGAGCGTCCTTGTGTTATTACTAAAAACTCCAAATGGCACAAGGCAAGATAAATCTCAGCCCCAAATTGATCCAGACTCCATAATATAGAATTGCCAGTCAACAGAACAACAGCCCAGCAACAAGAATTTCACCCTTCTCCGGTGTAGTACCAGTACAGAGATAAGTATATTGAATATTTCTTTATCCACACATCGTTCACTCCATTAGAAGGAATTGTCGTACCGTAAGCAACGTGGACACATCATCTTTCCATTCGGAAATGAGTGCAAGACGTAACGAAGGGTTGACACGTCATCATCTCAGCCATTCTGACTAGGAGAGGGTAAAGTAACAAACGTATTTAACACCTCTCCATTCCAATTAGGAGAGCGTAGGGATTTGAACTCGGATCACCGTGTCCATTTCCTACGACGATGACCATTACACCCGGGCTCTTCCCAAAATTTATACACGAAGGGATCGACCTCGCACTATGTTTTGTCATTGCGGAGTGGTGAATAAATACCAGGTTGTGAGATTACTACGCATCGCTTTAGAGTAGACAGTTAAATACTAATGTCGTGATAATGGGATAAATACCGCTTACAACAGGTCAGTCACAGGTCAACCTGCAGTAAACTCTCTTTCCTTTCACAGGCGGGTACTTACAGCAAAATGTTTTAAATAACCCTTAACAAGACAATAATAGATCTCGTGATAATATATAAGTTTCATTCTTGCACGTAGTAGGGTTGTACATTATGAATGTTATCTTTAATTTTCCTATTTAAAAGGACGTACACACGAAGTATATATATATATATATATATATATATATATATATATATATATAGAGAGAGAGAGAGAGAGAGAGAGAGAGAGAGAGAGAGAGAGGGGGGGTAGCGGAAACTCAACGGAAATAAAAGTTAAAAAAAGAAAGAAGAACTGAACTGTTGGAAAAAATAAAGGTAAACGAAAGATTCGGAGGCATAAATATTGTAAAGCGCTTATTACATACTTGCATACCCGTTTATATATATATATATATATATATATATATATATATATATATATATATATATATGGGGGGGGTAAAAATTGAGGAAAAAGTTGATATAACAACACAACAACACAACAACAAGACAAATGCTTTTTACAGTCTACTTTTATACTGAAAAGGTAATTTTGGGGACGGGTAGGAGATGGAATGATGGTTTGGATGTATGGTATAGAGAGGGGAACACAAATTAAACCCATCCCTTCCTTTTTCACTTCCCACTATTTACGGAAATAAAATTATTTAAAAAATCTTGAAGAATCGTCTAAAAGCGACTAAAAGATACTAAAAATTTTTTACAAGGATGGATGGGAGGAAAATTTGGAAATCAGTAAAATTAGATTTTCCCAAGGAAATCTAAATTTTTAAAAAAAATAAAATCCTTACATTTTTGTGTAATTATTTAAGAGGGTTTTTTTTGTTTTGTTTTTTTGTTGTTGTTTTTTTTTTTTTGTTTTGTTTTGTTTTTTTCACACTGTTCTATCGAATACGGATATTCTTTTAAACATATCTACGAGGGAAAATAAAAAAAATATCTTGGTTTGGTGGTTGGTTTTTAAAGGCTATCACAATGCAAATGTAAATAAAAATAAGATAACTATGGTGTTGTTTGTTAACCTGTTATTTTTTAAATTAATTCTTAATATTTCGAGATAAAATTCACATCTACAGAAGATCTCCGAAACTGGAGTTGTTGCTAGTATCTTTCCATTTGGTTCTGTCTCATGTCTTCCAAACTCTGTGTGTGTGTGTGTGTGTGTGTGTGTGTGTGTGTGTGTGTGTGTGTGTGTGTGTGTGTGTGTGTGTGTGTGTGTGTGTGTGTGTGCCTGTTCAACAGTGTCGGATTATAATTCCAGGGCTGGCTCACCCTCCAAGCATAAAAACATTATCTGCACTTACATCATGATAAGTTAAAGCGACAATTCTTCTAAGCTGTAGTTATATCAGTGCTACTGTATGGCTTCATCATTTGGACCTTAACGAAGAATAAGTTAGATGGGAGCTGCACAAGAATGCTCTGTGCGATCTCAAACAAATCGTGGAAACAACATCCCACAAAGAAGCAGCTGCACGGCCACTGCCTCCTGTCACACAAATCATCCGAGTGAGACGAACCAGACATGCTGGAGAAGCAAGGACGTCCTCCCATGTAAACCAGCACATGGGCACGCCAGTGCTGTCCGTCCAGCAAATACATACATTGACCAGCTCTGCGCAGATACCGGATGCTGTGCAGAAGACGTTCCGAGGGCAATGAATAATAGGGACGGTTGGCGATAGATTGTCATGGATATCCGGGCTGCAAGCATGATGATGATGATGATTCCTGTCGCACTACGTTCTTCGCATGCATTTTAGTTGCCACTGTTAGGGTCACATTGAGCTTGGTCGCACCATTTTGCATGCTGTCTTTACTGTTTAAAAATGGCCTTTTCACTAGCAGTATACCCCAAGGAGGTAACCATATTTCTCTGGTCGGAAGGAGTGTCAGGAACTGAAATTCACCAGAGGCTTTTAATACAATACGGGGACAGTTCACTACCGCGTAGAAGTGTGTATGAGTGGATGGAGAAGTGACCGGAAAGCATGATGCACGAAACGTGATGAGAAGATTCAGCAAGCTCGAGAGATGGTAATGTCGAACTGGCGAGTTATCATCGATAAAGTTGCTTGTTCTTTGCAGATTAGTCATTATTGTATTATCTTGTGGTATAAGATGTATGCCAAATTCCCGCTCATATCTATGAACTTTCCCAACATCAGCAGCATGCATTCCCGGTTTTAAAAAAATAGCCAATCGGAAACAATATAAAATGTGTTTAAGGTCGTTGGTATTTATCCTGAAATCACTTGCAAATCGAAATTCCTAAAATTACATGATTTGAACTCTAGTCGGTATGTCCATTTCCTATGACTCTAACCATTACACCATGTGCCTTCATATTCCCTTTATAGGGGCACCTCTGGCATTAGGTAAATAGTTGTACTATATGAATGCATTGGAAAGGATCATACTATAGGAATGTATTGGAAAGGATATTACTATAGGAATGCATTAGAAATGGTTTTACTACAGGAATGCATTGGAAAGGATCTTACTATAGGAATGCATTGGAAATGGTTTTACTATAGGAATACATTGGAAGTTGTTTTACTATAAGAATGCATTGGAAATGGTTTTACTATTGGAATGCATTGGAAATGGTCTTACTATAGGAATGCATTTGAAAGGATCATACTATAGGAATGCATTGGAAAGGATTACAGAGGAGGATTACAGGGAATACTACAGACTTTCTGCTACAAGGAAATGAATAAAGATTTACCAACAATCGAATTAAACGCCTAAAATAGCGACCAGAATTTTAACAGTCATAGTTATGCCTATCAACGCATCAACGACGAGTTCAGCTTCCATAAAACAAAGGTGCGGGTAATTTTTGAATATCCATCGTATTTAACCCCATAGATGAGACTTTGACAGGTACATCCAGTCCAATACAAAATACAGTCAGCGTATTTTAAGCCCCACCAATGTCTTGGGTAACAAACTGCCCGGGCCACATCTATTTTAATCTTTGAATACTTTTCTACTTGAATCTGTATATCAGCTTGTACGCTGGCGTTGTAGACGGTTTTGAACTCGGTCATTAATATTCTTTTTTCCTTTCTTTTTAACAAAAATGTTTTTTTGATATGTATTCATTGGCTTTTAGTTGAAAATAAAGAAATTAATGATAGCAATTACTACTTTGTTCTGTTTATGTAGAAAAAGGATTTAAAGACTTAGTTGTCATGTGCGGCCCTCACAACATATATATGTAATCCATGCGACCTTAAGGGGCTACTCAATTTGACATGCCTGGTCTAAGGTATATCCACAAACTGCCCGAACCATATCTATTTTAGTCTGTGAATATTTTTCTACTTGGATCTGTATATCAGCTTGTACGCTGGTGTTGTAGTTAGACGGTAAGCTCTGTGGCATTTTCATGTTTGCACGAACGCGTCGGAAGGGGAGAAAACAACAGGCGAAGGTATAATCGTGAGTGTCTCATACGGAAACAAACCTTGCGGGTATATGACAAATTAGATTAAGTCCGGATAGACGGCGGTTTGTATGGATTCCACCTGGAAATCCGTGGAAAATTGAAATAGCATTTGTTATTTTCATATCTTAATCATTTATTCTGCTCGCCCCCCCTTCTCTCTCTCTCTCTCTCTCTCTCTCTCTCTCTCTCTCTCTCTCTCTCTCTCTCTCTCTCTCTCTCTCTCTCTCTCCCAATTCCGTATCGTTTACGGATCTCACTGATACCTGAACAGCGACTAGATTAGATCACAAAATTAATCCGACCGGCAAGCAGCCAATTTGAATGGTTACCTCCCCTAACATTACCGGTCATTAGAACATCGCCAGAGGGCAGTGCTGTTCATTATTCAGCTTCTGATTCGGGCGGGATTTTATTTACACCTGTAAAATCGAAGAGGATTGTTGAAGAATTTGGCTTTGGACTCTTGTAATGCTATTGGATCGGAATTGTTCCTTAGAAAATTCCTTCATTGACCAATCCCCTTCTCTTGTGGGGCTAAACTTGCTGATTGCTAAGAAACGATAATTCTTGGGAATATAAGGAATTTTTTTTCAACGCGAATGAGAAACAAAAATATTTGCAACAATTATAGGAAAAAAAATGTGCATAGGAATTCTTGGACCATATGACCTTAAGGCACCCATTTCTGATCTCGATTAAGAAAGGACATGTTTTTCATTTACATCGTCAATATCCGGTTGTTTTAACAGGCGGTTTTTAAATTTTTTAAATTATAAAACTAACCCCTAACCCCTAACCCTAATCCCTAACCCTAACCCCTAACAAACAACCGGATATTGACGGTGTAAATGAAAAACATGTCCTTTCTTAATCGAGATCAAAAAGGGGTGCCTTAAGGTCATAGTCCGATTTCTTCTGGTTGGTTTGATGGTTAGATCCCATGTCATGTAGGAATAACAGGAAATAACAAAGTAGATTCAGCTGCAAAATGTCTGCTGAACAAAGAAGTGGACCCAAACTTTAAGATGTCATATACAGATCTAAGGAACCAAATAAAAATATTTATCAAACAAAAATGGCAACAACGTTGGGACTGTAAAATCATTAACAATTACCGTATTTGACGGCATATAAGACGCACCCACATTTCAGCAGTTCAGATTCAGGAAAAAAAAAGGTTTTTAGTGTATTTAAGCATATATTGTTGAAAACGGTCTAGCTGTGCATTACACAAACAGAAACATAGTTGTATAAAAGCAATTTGGCAGTTTAGGGTAGGTAAAAAGTACTGAGCGTAAAGAAGATTAACCTAGGCCTACGGGGGGTCTCAAACTTCACCTACAATGTATAAGACGCATGGCAATTTTTTTAGCCAAAATTTTTGAAAAAAAGTGCGTCCTATATGGCGTCAAATACGGTAATCCAGCACTAGTAGAATGGAAATCGGGATATAGAAAATCCCGAGAGGAGGGGGTAGTTTTAGCATGGTTGTGCATTGGCCACTCAAAACTTACGCATTTTTTATACTTAGTCAAAGGAACAACCACGATGTGTAACATGTCAAACAGCCTGCACTGTTAAACACTTCCTCATAGAATGTGAATTTTATGCTCCGCCAAGAAAAAGATTTTTCAACGCAAATAACATGAAAAATTTGTTTGAAAATGTCAACGTAGATATCATTTTGTCCTTTTCGCGAGAAATAAAAATATATCGAAAATTATGAATCGGATATGAAATACGTCCACAATACCCCTTACGGGAACGCATCTGTAAGGTAAAATAGATTACTAACTGTAATCTCGCACCTTAACAATTTATCTTTAGAAAGAAAGAAAAAAAAACTTACCACAAAATGATCTTTTACAAAACATATATATGTATGTGTGTATATATATATATATATATATATATATATATATATATATATATAATCCAAAAGTCCAGAGAAGAAATCTTCCTTACGACATAGGTTTTTTTTAAAAACAACTTGTCGCAGTTTGAGAGCTCGATGTGTGCTCTTATTGTTAGAGTCACAGAGCAAATTTATATTTAAATAAATAACAAAAGACTTATAGATCTTGCATTATAGACTATTTCAGGGAGCTTAGACAAAAATGTCTAATTCTCCCGACTCATCAGATGCGAATGATGAATTCTTTATTTTTAAGGCATTTGAAAACAGATTTTTTTTTTTTTTTTTTTTTTTTTTTAAATTGTCCTGTCCTGCTCAGCTGTAGAGTAATAAAAATAGGAATAAACATACAAATAATAGTAAACAATAATAAAACCAAAGACATCTGACCGCTTGTCAGTAATTTGTTAGGAGTTACTGTTAATTCAATTAATTCAGAATTCAGGGACACCCCTGTTCATTTATTTAGTAGTTTTTGTTTGACTTAATTTATTTTCCTTTCTTTCCATATCGCTTCAACTGGGTATAGTTGAAGCGATATGGAAAGAAAGGAAAATAAATTAAGTCAAACAAAAACTACTAAATAAATGAACAGGGGTGTCCCTGAATTCTGAATTAATTGAATTAACAGTAACTCCTAACAAATTACTGACAAGCGGTCAGATGTCTTTGGTTTTATTATTGTTTACTATTATTTGTATGTTTATTCCTATTTTTATTACTCTACAGCTGAGCAGGACAGGACAATTTAAAAAAAAAAAAAAAAAAAAAAAAAAATCTGTTTTCAAATGCCTTAAAAATAAAGAATTCATCATTCGCATCTGATGAGTCGGGAGAATTAGACATTTTTTGTCTAAGCTCCCTGAAATAGTCTATAATGCAAGATCTATAAGTCTTTTGTTATTTATTTAAATATATATATATATATATATATATATATATATATATATATATTTACATATATATAATATTTGGGAGAATATGTGCTTAATTGAAGTCGTACCTAATTTTGAAAGTTAATTGATTAATAATTAATTAATTAGGCGCGCATACCTAATTAATTAATTATTAATTAATTAACTTTCAAAATTAGGTTCGACTTCAATTAAGCACATATTCTCCCAGAAATTGTCGGCTAAAAAAAGCCATGTCATAAACACATCGCTGTTGTATTTACTTCTCATATAAAATATATATATATATATATATATATATATATATATATATATATATGTGTGTGTGTGTGTGTGTGTGTGTGTGTGTGTGTGTGTGTGTGTGTGTTTGTGTGTGACTAGAAGAGGGATAGTATATTTGCCAAAATTTGGCTATCACGTGGGTGACAGAGCCTATTCCGGAGATGATGGGTATGTTGGGTTCGCGAGTTTTGGGAAGGCCATAGATTTTGGGCATGGTGGAGTGGTAATTAAGGAAGACCATATGTTGTCTTCTTTCGTAATTAGTTTCTTGTAGGTCTTGTTGAAGATTTCAATGTTTTTTTGTGATGGTGTCTGGGGAGATTATTTCATATATGTTGTTGGACCTACTACTCGACAATAACAACAAATAATAATAATAATAATAATAATAATAATAATAATAATAATAATAATAATAATAATAATAATAATAATAATAATAATAATAACAACGAGAATACAAAGCTAGACACGACTGGGTTGGGAAGGGGATCCACTGGGAATTATGCAAGAAATTAAATTTTGACCACACAACAAAATGGTATATGCATAAACCAGAATCTGTTCTTGAGAACGAAACGCACAAAATTCTCTGGGACTTTGAAATTAAAACGGATCACCTTATCCCAGCAAGAAGACCAGACCTAGTGTTGATTAACAAAAAAGAAAGAACTTGTCAACTGGTGGATTTTGCAGTGCCGGCAGATCACAGGGTGAAGTTAAAGGAAAATGAAAAAATTGACAAATATCTGGACCTTGCCAGAGAACTGAAAAAGTTATGGAATATGAAAGTGAAAGTGATACTACTTGTAGTTGGTGCACTTGGAACAGTCCCAAAAGGATTAGAAAAGGGCTTGGAAAGTTTGGATATCAGAGGAAGGATTGAAACCATTCAGAACACTGCACTGCTGCAATCTGCCGGAATACTCAGAAGAGTCCTGGGGACCTAAGGATACTTGCTGTCACTCAGACTCCAGTGAAAGACCATCAGCTAACACTGATGTGAAAACTCAAAAGGAGTAAATAATAATAATAACGAGAATACAAAGCTAGACACGACTGGGTTGGGAAGGTGATCCACTGGGAATTATGCAAAAAATTAAATTTTGACCACACAACAAAATGGTATATGCATAAACCAGAATCTGTTCTTGAGAATGAAACGCACAAAATTCTCTGGGACTTTGAGATAAAAACGGATCCCCTTATCCCAGCAAGAAGGCCAGACCTTGTGTTGATAAACAAAAAAGAAAGAACTTGTCAACTGGTGGATTGTGCAGTGCCAGTAGATCACAGGGTGAAGTTAAAGGAAAATGAAAAAATAGACAAATATCTGGACCTTGCCAGAGAACTGAAAAAGTTATGGAATATGAAAGTGAAAGTTATACCAATTGTAGTTGGTGCACTCGGAACAGTCCCAAAAGGATTAGAAAAGGGTTTGGAAAGTTTGGATATCAGAGGAAGGATTGAAACCATTCAGAACACTGCACTGCTGCAATCTGCCAGAATACTCAGAAGAGTCCTGGGGACCTGAGGAGACTTGCTGTCACTCAGACTCCAGTGAAAGACCATCAGCTAACACTGATGTGAAAACTCAAAAGGAGTAAATAATATACATACACACACACACACACACACACACACACACACACTTATAACAAATCCTACTACCACTTCCCTCTCTTAGATTCACAACAAAAGATTAAGATGAATAGTCGAAGCTAGCACCAAAGGCAACACACCAAATATTAATTATAGATCCGGGAAAAAAACAATAATAAACATACACACACACACACTTATAACAAATCTTACTACCATTCACCATTTGTACA
The DNA here is from genome assembly GCA_023376005.1 of Doryteuthis pealeii. Lineage (NCBI taxonomy): Eukaryota > Metazoa > Mollusca > Cephalopoda > Myopsida > Loliginidae > Doryteuthis > Doryteuthis pealeii. The sequence continues at coordinate 20,099,507 of CM042168.1, forward strand.
TGACTTATCAAACCCGGCGCATATGATCCACCTACGACCTCTTCCAACACCTAACACCTGTGGCATCATTAACAGGACTTACTAGCTACACACACCATCAGAAAGAATAAATAAATAGAACTTCCACTACCAACACTCCTGTTAACACCAAACATTGACCACCCCTACCCTATTCACGACCTCCTAACTCTCCAGTATGAAAATGTTCACTGTTGAAGCAAGAACTCAATCCATCGTCCTGAAGAAGGTTTAACAGACCGAAAAGTTATAACGTCGACATCACTACCTACAATAAACATCGATTTTGTACAACATCCCGTGTTTGTCTAACTTTCTCCACATATTGTCGTATTAATTTCTTCCTATTTCTCCCATATATATATATATATATATATTATATATATATATATATATATGAAAAATGAATATATGAAAAATAAAGGAAAGAAAATGTTGAATGGATCAAATAGATTTAATATGAGTTACAAACTCCTGGCCGAAACACGTGTTAGTAACTCATATCAAAACTATTTTATCCATTCAGCATTTTCTTTCCTTTATTTATTTTTCCTTTCAACATATTCTCGGATTCATTTCCATTTTCATTTCCATTTTCAACTTACATACGAACCAGTAGCAAGCTGATGTTACAGTTTCCCTGGGAAGGGTCTCAAAAACTACCTTAATTCTGTCGAACAGCGCCACATACATAATACTCCATGGGTTAAGATCTGGGGAGTTCGGAGGCCAAACATTGGGACTTGTGTAGTCGGAAAAATTCGCCGACAACCATTTTTTACTTTTCCCAGAGGTTTGACAGGGGGCTGAATCCTGCTGCCATACATATGCCTACCATTGGCTACCCTTGTTATCCAGGGCCTGACTACAGTGTTTAGCAACTCCACGTAGGTATCTAAGGGTCATCCAACACTTTTTTCTGTAGATTTTAGAGGAATTCTGCTGTACGTACGCAATCAGTTCGTCTGTTATGTTGCTTTCTTCTAGCCACAGCCTCGTAGTCTCCATTGTAATTCTCCAGTTCATACCTGATTGCTTTTACAGTGTTCAGGGAGCATTGGGCAGCAACCATAATCTCCTTATTTTGATGGCCGGCGTAGATCATCATAATACAAGTTATTCTCTTCCATGATTCAGGTGGATTCCAGCCATTCATTCTGTCATCACGTATATGAATGAAGAAGGGTCCAAGCTTTTAAATGATGCGTAGTGTGCGTTAATACCTCCAACCTACGGAGAAAAATAACCAAATACGAATATGTCAAATTAATCCCGAACACCCTGTATATATATATATATATATATATATATATATATATATATATATGTGTGTGTGTGTGTGTGTGTGTGTGTGTGTGTGTGTGTGATAAGTTATATATATATATATTAAGTTGTTTTAGATAGTTATGTTATATTATACTAGAAGTGGCTACCCGGCGTCGCCTGGGTAGATGGGGAGGGGTTAAAGTTAGTCTTGCATATCCATTATTACTTATCACAAATTAGATCCTCACTGGATGCCCCATAAAATCCCCATGTAAATATATAACAATATTGTAAGGAATTTTAATTCAATAATTTACAATTAAAAAAAACAATATAAATGAGGCGATTAATTCAATCAATCAACATCATATTTCAATTACCTTCTGTTACTATACAAATTTTAATTTTTAAATATCTTCCCAAATATAAAATAAAATCTTCATTATGTTTGCTCAAAAACCAAGACCTGGTGATATTTAATATGTATATATTAAATATATATATGTTTGTCGTTAATTGTTTTACTTTTGAAATTTCTTCCGGGCATACATATACACACTACTGTCCTTTATATATGTATAAATAGATGGATTGTATATTTTATATATATTATAAAGAGTTGGCACTAAATAACCGACAGGGTTGATGTGCCATTAAACCAAACCAAACCATATCATACGTTATGTTATATTATGTGTATATACACAGGGAAAGTTTGATTTTGTTTGGTCTAGTTTCGTTCGGTTTAATGATATATCAACCGTGTGTGTGTGTGTGTGTGTGTGTGTGTGTGTGTGTGTGTGTGTGTGTGTGTGTGTTTAGGGGTCTGAATATTGTATTTTGGGATTTTAGGCCATTCAAACATACGAGGATAATCTCAAAGGTAAGGTCTCCAAAATATCAAGAAAGTTTAATGTTTATGGTCGATGGTGTTTACCTCCCTTGGCTCTTAAGAAGAAGGTTAACCCTTTCCGTATTGAATCACTTTTTAAACGTTATAAGTTTTGAATTTGAAACATCTTTAAACAAATTTATCAAATAAAAACCGCCCTGTCGGCTTCGGCGTTAGAATGTACCGACTGCACCTCTGCAGAGGGGTAAGACTCCCCCAATGGGGCCATCCGTTGGCCGTGGGTGGCGACCCGTGATGCTTAAGGATAGAGCCCAGGTGGATGAGCAGTTCATGACTTGCAATACTCCACTTTGGCCCTACCTTGGGCTAGACGGGCGGTCGGAGAGGCCCCCTCCGATCAATCGGCTGGTCACGTCAAGCCCTAGCACCTATATGATTTTCCCAACCCTATTGCCCTTATGGCAAGCCCCAACCCCTTTTTATCATTTGGTTGCTAGAAGGCGGTGGCTGCGGGTCCCATCTATGGGTTAAATAGAAAAACGTTGATAAACAAAATTGTATTATCCATTAAGAATGAATTTATTTCACAACTTTGTCGGCATTAAATGACCCATCGAGGTTGATATGCCGTAAAACAAAACAAAACAAATCAAATAAAAAGCAAGTTTCAAATAAATTTGCAGTATCATATTGCGACGAGAAATAAACGCACGTGTTTTGCCGATCCCGTCTGAATAGGGTTAAATGTGTCGACTTATGAACAGGACAGATAAAAAGAAAATAAACGAAATTGAAAGAGGCAGGTGTGGGTCAGATAAAAGGTCAAATTGTTGACCTCATGTAAAAGTACATGTGACCCGTATTAAAGGATTGGTTGGCTGGAGGAGGCAAAGAAATGCCGACATAAATTTATATCTGCACCAAGGTATCCATATATTTAATCATTCATGATACTCTGTATATGTAAAATCATATTCGCCAATCTTTATATGTACGTTTGAGTTCTCAATTTTAGTTGAATCCCATCAAAGGGACACTTGATATCATCCATATATATATATATATATATCATATTAGTATCAATTACCACTTTAACTTTTTCGTTGCAGTGGTATCAGTAAATAATCCCAAAGTGCTCAATATGTTAAAAACATAGAGCAGTAATAATAATAATAATAATAATAATAATAATAATAATAATAGACGTAAAATTAAGGATCTACCATGGTAGACCCTTAATTTTACCTCTACTATTATTATTTTTATTTTCACTCCTTTTGAGTTTTTCAAATCAGTGTTAGCTGATGGTTTTTCACTGGAGTCTGAGTGACAACAAGGTTTCTCAGGTCTCCAGGACTCTTCTGACTATTCTAGCCGATTGCAGCAGTGTAGTAGTCTGGATGGTCTCAATTCTTCCTCTGATTTCCAGATCCACCAGTCTTTTTTTTCCAAGTTTATGGGGACCGTTCCAAGTGCACCAACTACAATTGGTATTACTTTCACTCTCATGTTCCACAACTTTTTTCAATTCTCTGGCAAGGTCCAGGTATTGATCCATCTTTTCATTTTCATTCAGCTTCACCCTATGGCCTGCTGTGACCGCAAAGTCCACCAGTTGACACGTTCTTATAATATATTCAATTATAATAAATGAAAATAGTGTCCTTTTAAAATCGGAAATAACCCGACACAAACACAATTGACTCTATATAAAGATAACTTTCATAATGCACAACCTACTACGTGCAAGAATGAAACTTATATATTATCACGAGATCTATTATTGTCTTGTTAAGGGTTATTTAAAACATTTTGCTGTAAGTACCCGCCTGTGAAAGGAAAGAGAGTTTACTGCAGGTTGACCTGTGACTGACCTGTTGTAAGCGGTATTTATCCCATTATCACGACATTAGTATTTAACTGTCTACTCTAAAGCGATGCGTAGTAATCTCACAACCTGGTATTTATTCACCACTCCGCAATGACAAAACATAGTGCGAGGTCGACCCCTTCGTGTATAAATTTTGGGAAGCGTCCGAGTGTAATGGTCATCGTCGTAGGAAATGGACACGGTGATCCGAGTTCAAATCCCTAACGAGTGTAACACTACGCTCTCCTAATTGGAATGGAGAGATGTGTTAAATACGTTTCTTGCTTTACCCTCTTCTAGTCGGAATGGCTGAGATGATGACGTGTCAGCTCTTCGTTACGTCTTGCACTCATTTCCGAATGGAGAGATGGTGTGTCCACGTTGCTTACGGTACCACTCATCCTTCTAATGGAGTGAACGATGTGTGGATAAATAAATATTCAATATACTTATCTCTGTACTGGTACTACACCGGAGAAGACTGGAATTCTTGTTGCTAGGCTGTTGTTCTGTTGACTGACAATTCTCTGATATTATGGAGTCTGGATCAATTTGGGGCTGAGATGTATCTTACCTTGTGCCATTTGGAGTTTTTAGTAATAACACAAGGCCACTTCTTTTCACTCATGAGTATTTTATTTCCCCCTAAATTACAACTGCTATTATACAAATTATTCTATTACTAATAGAAATGAATGCTATTTGAATTTTTCTTGGTAATTATCATCCAACTTAGGAAATGTAGGAATTTTACACCTACAATTGTAGCATTGATTTGATCATATTAAACAAGGTTGTTAGTGATATGCTGGTGTGTTATAGGTTGGAGAAGTTTGAGAAAGCCAGGATTACTGGTTGCTAGGCAGTTGTTCTGTTGTTTGCAGTTTTATGGTGTCAAGGAATCTGGAACCAACTTGGGGGCTGAGGGACATCTTACCTTGAGCCATTTGGAGTTTTTAGTAATAACACAAAGCCGCTTCTTTTCACTCATGAGCATTTTATTTCCCCCAAATTACAACTGCTGAGAGCAAGAAATGCCATGCCTTGCAAGATCGATTCCTTCTTGCCTAATGGATCTATTTGTCTGTATTTTTGAGATGAGGATTGATAATTTGTATTATTTGGATCTATTGGATTGTTGTCATCGTCTTCATTTGTTATATACACAATGTTTCGGCCGATGTGAATGCACCCGATTGTGACATGAAGGCTCCCGAGTTCGATGAAAAGGTTCCCAAGTTCGACAAGAAACACATAAAGAAGACCGGTTGCACATCGGCTGAAATGTTGTGTATCCAACAATAAAGATGAGGACAACACTCCGGAAAATTCAAATAAAGCATAAAGAATCTATATACGCCCACTCCCATGAATGGTCAAGGGCAGTGACGCTGATGGTAGATGTGATTTTTTTAAATTTATTGCGTCCTGGGGCACACAGATTTTATTTGAATGAGTCTCCTGGAAATTTGATGTGTTCCAACTAAATTTTCATAATAAATTCTAGTTTTTTATTTATTATGAACTGGGGAAAGAGGGAGGGAAAATTTTCTTTGATGAAACAAGTAAAACCGTCTAACCCCTATCTGCTCCAATCTTGTATTTCATTTCTAAGAAAATATTGGAATTTATTTACAATTAGCTTAAAATAGTGGGGGGAAACAACAAAAATAACATAAGTATTCACAGCAGGGTCGGAAAATACCCGAGTTCGGCCAGATAAAAAAAAGCTACTTTCTGACATTTAACAGAGAACTTACATCTCTGAACTGTTACGGGCTGGTTGTGTGCAATGTATCGTGATTTTTTATGGAGAAATTGCGTCCGTAGGTGTGTCTGACAATACCCGGTCAGCATTCATTCACCATCGTTGTACAATGTCTATGATCCTGACGTTGTAATATTTTGTGCTGACTGATTCGAAGGACACGAGTCAGAGACAGGTTCACAAAGATGAAAGCACAACACAAAGTTTGTTAACAGGACGCTAATGGAAGATTATGTTGTGACACTTTGTGCAGTTTGTGGTGGAGCAGAAGTCTATGCTATCAGCTGACAAGAAGTTGTCTTAACTCTAGTCGCTTGCTGGCTTCACTGATGTGGGTCCCTGGCTATTCTCTATCTACCGTTACTGAGACGACACTATCACTCCGACTACCGGTCTAGAACTAACTGCATAAGGGCCGGCTGAATATATGTAAATTTCACACCTACACACCCATGGTTTCGACCACCCAGATCCTCGGCACTTAATTTTATTCTCAGACGTTTTGTCTGCGATCTCACTTAAAATTAAAGCAATTACTTTTTTTTTTCAGTCTCAGTGTCCCCACTTTTCAGACCATTAATTTTTTCAAGGCACATTTTCTCTTAAAACTAGACCCTAAAGATATTATTTTAACCGGCTCAACTTCATGGTGGTCTTACTTATTGAACTTTATCTTACTGATCGCATTCTATTTTCCTTCTTTCTTTTTTAAAATCTCTGACCATATTCTCAACCATTGTGTCACAAGGTGCCTCCCAAGGATTTTACTGCATCCTTTTAGATTGTTATGCGTCTGGGTCGCAAGACGCGTACCTATCAGCATATCTCCATGGTATTTGCAATACGAGCAGACATCAGAGTACCAAATGCCGAATGGGGGGGGGCAACTGTCACGTGTCTGGCTGGAGGTACATCTGTCGTTTTGTAGGTTGCTGCTTCTAGCATTCTAAACATAACAGCACGCAGCATTCTTGTGTAGTTTCTATGTAGCCTTTTCTCCAAGCATTTCCAAGTGGTGCAGCCATACATTATCACTGACACGGCTACAGTTCAGAAGAGTTTTTGTTTTATCTTATATAAAAGTAAAAGTAAAGTAGACGTAGTGGCCTATTGTCGGTATCAGCCAGATAGCAAGGAAGTCTACCCCCTTTTCACTTGTGCTAGACGAGGGAGATTGTTTTTGTATCTGAGATGGATCGCCACTCCTACCATCAGCTCTGCACTTTACCGCACAGATCAAAGTTGGACTACTAATGCGCTGAGTTGGTGAGGGCAGTTATCAAGTCCGGAACCTTGTGGTTCCTATGCAGATGAAACCGTATGTAGCTAGTTTAACTTCTTTACTCTCTTTCTGTTGTGTCGCTATTCAAAACCTCTCTTCTACCCTCGCCGGATTGTAACAGCCAGAGTCTTAACACTTCCCATAAACCGAGACCTTATAGTGGATGCTCCACCGACTGAGTTAAACCAGCCCCTTATGATAATGAGACCGTCCAAATCATCCAAGATTAAATGCAAAAATGTACATCCTTATTATCTGATGTTGATTATCCGCGAATTCTTATTTCTTATGAGTGTCTTCATCTCAGCTAAGTAATAGACCATTCCGTTTTTATTATAAAGAAAGAGAAGAAAAAGTACATGCTACACAGAAAAAATGTAATAATAAAGAAAGAAAGAAGGAAAGAAAGAAAGAGATGTTGGGAAAGATCTGCCCTCGCCAAATCCTAACAGCCAGAGTCTTAACATTTATCATAAACCAGGACTTGTGGTTCCGAGGGGGATGCTCTACCGACAGAGATAAACCGGCCAGTTCGATGTGACTATGCAGTTCAATGTAGTCAATGTACATCCTGGTTTTTACAATGCATCCTCCAAAGTAAATGAAAAATGCGAAAATTAATTAAACTGATTAAAGTTGTCGAAATGATAAAATTCGTCATCGTGCCAGGCCGAGAGAATAATTCGGATTGGGTGCTTGTTTCCCGTTTTATGACACACATAACCAATCTAGCTAAACTTTCCCTCCCTCATTTTTACTATAAAAAGTACATTGGCAAATAATTCTTACTATAAAAATTCATTGGAAATCGTATTCACTATTTAAAAAATGCATTGAAAATGATTTTTACAATAAAAATTCATTGGAAATGATTTTTACTATAGAAAATGCATTGGAAATTATTTTTACTATACAAATGCATTGGAAATGGTTTTTACTATAAAAATGCACTACAAATAAATTTTTACAATAAAAATGCATTGGAAATTATTTTTACTAAAAAAATTATGGGAAATGATTTTTACTATAATATTCCATTGAAAATGATTTTTACATTGGAAATTATTTTTACTATCAAAATCCATTGGCCAATGATTTGTACCGAAGGGCTAACACACATTATTACCAGGAACTTCCAACTTTGTTATCATCATCATCATCATCATCATCATCATCATCCCTGTCAGGTGTACTGCAGGTGTACACAATGATATGTCTATGTGCAGGTTTCCGCGGGAGAAAGTCACTTATGAGTTCGTCTTTACTTCTTCAGCAGTTCTCAGCATGTCTTGTTCGTCTTACTTCGATGTTTTTGTGATAAGCAAGTGGGCGTACAGCTGCTTTTTATGGGGTGCAACGCATGAGTAGTACAGCTTGGATCTGTGCACTAAAGTTGTGAGCTGATGGTATTTGTGGCGCTCTATCTCAGATGCAAAAACAATCTAGCGCTAGTGAAAAGGGAATAGACTCCCTCGCAATCTGGGTTATACCGACAATAAGCCACCTCGTCTACTTTACTTTAAACCTTCCGAGTTTTTCACAACTGCGTTAGCTGGTGTTCTTTTTTTTTTTTTTTTTTTTTTTTTTTTTTTTTTTACTGAAGTCATTGATTTGGTTTGGTTCGTTGGATTTTACGGCATGTCAACTCTTGTTGGATTATTTTATGCCGAAGACGTTTTGCTCTATTCATGCTTGAAGGGTATTCAAAGTATATTTTTTAAATCAACTTTTAACACATTTTTAAAACTGATTCGTAGCTTTAAAACTGGATTTTTAAAGACTTGGATTTTTTAAAACTCATTTTTATAGGAGTAGTCCACACTCCCAAAAGCTCCAGAATTGGAACTTCACCATTAGATGCGTCATACTCGGACACGCTGAAAGTCTGAGTGAAAGAGAGCAAGTCATCTCAGATTAGTGAGAAGAATGGAATTTGGACTCGGCTCGCCGATTTCTATCCTCCATACCGATAATTTCCATATTTACTACTCGTATTTTCCCACCACGTGATGACCATGGTTTCATTCTCCACTTTAAAAGTTAGTATTGGATGTCTGCTAATGTTGAAATACAATGAATATTAACGTAACTAGTTTTAAAAAGCACTACGCCATTCGTAGCTTTATAATTGGCTACTAAAAATGCTTGCCTTTTTAAAGTTAAATATATGCCACTCTTGAAGAAAGTGTGTGGAGTGACCGCTTACTGACCCCACTCTCAAGCTACGTCACTGAATAGGCTTAGGCTAGCTGTCAAAATAACCTTAGGGTGATTTTGAGAAATAATATAATCAACACGCTTTACCCCTGGGATTAAAATCCAGAAATAACCACGAATTGACCAGTATAATTCTGTATCATGAGGGGTGGGACGGAAGTCTCTTAGGGGATTCCACCAATTTGATGGATGACCTTGTACTAAGACACAAACAATCTGTATGCTTTCAAGGTTGTTTTTATAAGAGTCAGTACTTAACCACTTCCCTTCCGGTGTAGTATGCGACACCTGCTCAATTTAATGAGGCGGGGGCAATGCGCGCACGCATAGGCCAAGTAAAAAAAATAGACACGGACCCTGCGAACAGTATCATGGGGTCAAAGTCCGCCTAATTTTTAAATCCTTTAAAATGTTTATCCTGTCCGAATATCCTCGGTATGACATTAAACTGCATCTAGTAATGAGGTTCCAATTCTGGAGGTCTGGAGAGTGTGGAGTAGCCATTTATTGCCATTACTCTCAGATCCACTCTGAGAGTCTTAGTGTCCGAGTTATGACACTAAACTGCATCAAGTAGTGAGGTTCCAATTCTGGAGCTCTAGGGAGTGTGAATTACCCCTTCATCGCCATTACTCCCAGTACCTGTTAGGTTCCCATCTATGGCTTAGATAGAAAAAAATGATTTTAGAATATCGTGTTTAAACAAAAATTGAATTTAATTTTTTTTTAATGACTACCGGATGCCTGGTCATCTAGATGCCCAACTCAAAACCTTGGCAAGTAAGGGAGATAATCCCAACAACCTCATCAAATCTTGCTCTTGAGATGATTTTTCAGTTAAGGAAATAAAAATTGGTTCATGGAGCTGGATGTCAGTGTAGAACGTGCAACACTTGCACAAACCTGTATTTCACCCTCAATTGCTGACCAGTTGGCACTGTGTCGTCTAGACTGCTGTCAAGGTTTTAAATTTAAAAATCCAGTCTCGATAGCTTTTTATCGAATTCTGATTGGTTGGCTGGCTGGTTGGTTGGTTGGTTGGTGGTTGGTTGGTTGGTTGGTTGGGTTTTACGGCATGTCAACCCTTGTTGGGTTAATTTATGCCGATGACGGTTGTTTTCATTCTTGATGGGTATTCAATTTTTTTAAAACTGATTTTTTAAACACGTTTTTATACTTTTTTTCTATTTAACCCATAGATGGGACCCTAACAGTTACTACCACTCCGGGTCAGAGCGGACCTGAAAGTAATGGTGATGAAGGGACACCCCACATTTCCCAGAACTCCAGAATCGAACTTCACCATCAAATAGTTTAACGTCATGCCCAGGACACTAAGACCCTTAGCCACACATATTTGATAAAAACGGTTTTGGGATTACCATAAGGGCAATAGGATTTGGACAATCATATGTGCACTGGGACTTGACGTGACCTGGCGATTGATCAAGTGGGCCTTTCCGACCGCCTGTCAAAGCCTAAGGGCCAAAGTGAAGTGTTGTATGCCATGGAATGCTCAGCCACTAGGGTTCCATCCTTAAGCATCACGGGTCGCCACCCACGGCCACCATGTGGCCCCGTTGCGAGAGAGGGGGTCTTACCTATCTGCAGAGGTGTAGTCGGTGTATTCTAAAGCCCCAACCGACAAGGTTAATATTGTATGATAGTCATAAAATACCACTCACATTGATGAAGAAAGAACAGGGGGAAAATTGAAACATTAAAAATAAACAAGCTTTTAAAGAAATAGCCTTAAGGTTTATTAGTTTAGAAATAACTCAATTAATATCCGCATTTTTTCTTTTCTTTTTTAATTACTTTCATTTTTAAATCCGTTGGATTAATTGCTTGGTAACGGTATTCAGAAGAATGAGACTATTTGAAAACGTTTTAAAATTCATTTGTCTTCTTTCGACAGTGGAAATTTCCATTTGTTATAATAGAATAGCGTGCGGAAATTTCCATGTCATTCAGCTTATAGAGTGAGTGGAAATTTCCGTTCAATCAAGTCTTTGTCACCACATTCACGTCACGTCTCGTCTAAACGTGATACTTAAACAAATTAGGTCGTTTCAATTGGAAGTCAATGAGTGTGTCAGAGACGCTGTCTGATTCTTTCTTTTTTATTCTTCTTTCTTTTTCTTTGTCTTCTTTCCTTCACATCGAAATTTTCTTCTTTCCTTTCTTTATTTTTTTTTATTTCGCATTTTCTTTTCATTCCCCCTAAATTGTTTTCTTTGCTTTTCTTCATTTATTTTCCTTCGCTCTATTTCTTCTTTCTTTTTCTTCTTTGTAATTTGCCTTTTGTCTTCTTTCCCTCTCATCGAAATTTGTTTCTTTTCTTTCTTTTCTCTTTTCTTATCTTTTCATTCCTCCTGAATTCTTCTTATTTTATTTCTTTTTTCTTCATTTATTTTCTTACACCCAATTTTTTTCTTTCTTTTTATTCTTTGTAATTTGCCTTTGTCTTCTTTCTTTCACATCGAAATTTTATTCTTTTCTTTCTTTTCTTCTTCATTTTCTTTTCTTTCCCCCTGATTTTTTAATTTTCATTCTTTTTTTTTTCTTGTTCATTTATTTTCTTTCTTTTCTTCGGCATTTATTTTCTTTTATCCCGGTTTTTACTTTCTATATTCTTTCTTTATTTCTTTTTCTTATTTTTCATTCATTTTTTTTTCTTAATTATTCTATCTATTTTTTTATTTTCTTTCTTTTTTCGTTCTTTTTCATTTATTTTCTCCCCTCTGATTTTTGCCTGTATTTTTTTTTTTTTTTTTCATTCATTTCTTTCCCCATATTTTTCTTTTTACTTTCTTTAATTTTCTTTCTTTATTTTTTCCTTTTTTCTTTTTTCATTCATTCTCTTTCCCCTGATTTTTTTTTATTTTCCTTTCCACACCATTCTACATCTATCTTTTTCTTTTCTTTTCACACACACCCTCTCTCTCTCTCTCTCTCTCTCTCTCTCTCTCTCTCTCTCTCTCTCTCTCTCTCTCTCTCTCTCTCTCTCTCTCTCCTACTTCCTTCCTTTCTCTTTGTTTCTTAATTCATTTTCTAGAATTTTTTGCTTGCTTAACTTCTTTTTCTTTTATTCTTTTTATTTCTTTTTCTCTTTAGTATTTCTCTCTTTCTTTCTTCGTTTTTTTTTTTATTTTACTTCTCTGCAAAGTACATTCATCTTTCTTTCTTTTGTTGTTTCTTTCATAAGTTATTTATTCTTTTTTGCTTATTCATTTTTTTCTAGTATTTATTTATTCTTCTTTCTATCTTGCTTTCATTCTTTCTCTCGCACTTCTTCCCTTCTTTCTTTGTTTGCTTATCTTAATTATTTCAAGATTCTTTCTTTGCTATATTTTTCTTTTTGCGTTAGATATTCCCCCCCCCCTCTCTCTCTCTCTCTCTCTCTCTCTCTCTCTCTCTCTCTCTCTCTCTCTCTCTCTCTCTTATCCATTCTTTTTTTATGTATTCCTTTCTTTCTTTAGTCTTTTTATTTCAATTATTTCTTATATTTTTCTTTCTTAATTCTTTATTTTCTTTTCCTTCTTTCTAACTATCTTTCCTTCCCTTCATTCTTTCTTTCTTTGGTATCGATCTTTTCACTTTCTCTAGTCGTTTATATATATATATATATATATATATATATATATATATATAAACGACTTATAAATATATACATATATATATATATAAACGACTTATATATATATATATATATATATATATATATATATATATAAATATATATATATATATATATATATATACAGACATTCTCTCTACTTTTCCCATTCGACGACTTCATCATTCTGTGTGTGTGTGTGTGTGTGTGTGTGTGTGTGTGTGTGTGTGTGTGTGTGTGTGTGTGTGTGTTTACCCAAGTTTAATGGGCGATAGACCCACCATCCACTTCTACGAATAAGTGACTCAGTTGTCCTCCAGGACATGACTCTAACTGAGATCGTCTCGAGGTTTGCTGCCAACGAATACAATATGCTCTCAGCTCTTTCCAGGGTTCTTTTAATGCAATCGCTCGAATATCGTCGATGCTTCTAATTGCATATAGACGACAAGAACACACGAGCAAGAAAGCAATTGAAAAATAATTTCTTTAAGAATAGAGGAGTTGATACCGCGAGTTTATGAATGGCTTCTGCGGAAAGTCTCCGGAAATATACGACTTCTTTTAAAATGAAATTCGTCGCATACTGTCTTGCTCCAAAGAAATTTTCAATTTAACCGATAGCGTAATGTTTAAATTAATATTGCTTATGTTTAATTTCGATGTGTTTAAAAATCTAAAACACTGTCGAAATGTGATTATTGCTACGTTCTAATATGATGACTTGATATCGACTAGCATAGATAGGAGGCAGAAGTGCAGTGGAAATCACCCCATTGTCGTTGGGTGCAGGTTGAATAAGTGCAAGTGCAAGTGCGAATCGAAGACATTTGTAGAGAAGTTGAAGAGTGAACAAAATGCCCCGTTGCCGGAGTCTGAGCCGCCATGAATATGTGCGAGGGAAAGAGAAGGCGATGCATTAAAAAAAAATCTAAAATAATGTAGATATGTGATTATTGGTACGTCTCTCATATGATGACTTGAAGATCGGATGCAGAAGCGCAATGGAAATGACCCCATTGTCGTCGGGTGCAAGTGCCTATCGAAGACGTTTGTAGAGAAGTTGGAGAGTAAACAAAATGTCCCGTACCGGAGTCCGAGCGAATATGAATAATTGCGAGGGAGAGAAAATGCGATGATGGCTCGAGAAATAAGTTAAGGATACAGGATGGTAGATATTCTCAGGTTTAGAATTATCTTTTATGTTTTTTATTTATTTATTTCAATTCCAATTTATTTTTTCAATATTTCTATTTCTGTTTGTTTATGTTACATACCATTCTAAAAATGACGAGTAGTTATCTTTCTTCATATACAGTATATCTGTATACCCGTGGTTGTACACACATTTACTTGTCTTCTTCGATAATTTTCTTGTATTTATTCCATCTTAACTTGGGCTACTCTGTCTATCTCTGAATGGTCTGGGCTGGTATCTTCTTAGCTGGATCTTCTCAATTAGCTGGATCTGTCTGTTTTTGGATCTGGTGGATGTTCCTTAATCTTCTGTACTTGTGTTGTTTGTTTGTTCTTAGTAACAACACAAGACATTGCTTGTTTTCATTGGTTATGGTCTACACTCAAGGATTTCCTTTGTTGATCATTGGCCATGAGTAACACCTATGCATTTCCTGTGTTTATGTGTTGGTTATCACACCTGTCTTCTGGTAGTCACTTTGTTGATTTTATCCATGGCCGGATGTATCATCCAAAATCACTTCGGTCAAGGCAATATATTACATTTTGAGGAAACTAGAACAAGTACATCATCATCATTATCAGGTCGCACTAGTAGCACGGATATCCATGACAATTTCTCACCAACCATGTTACGTTACGCTCTCATTTCTGAATGGAGAGATGACGTGTCAACGTTTGTTACATTACGGCACTCATTTCTGAATGGAGTGATGATGTGTTGATGTAGAAATAATTAGTTGTATACTTATCTCTGGATTTGAACTCAGGTCGATAGTCATTTCCCACGACTCTAACCATTACACCACGCGACTCCATCGTATATAGTGGTATATAACACACCCATGTATTTCCTGTGTTTATCCTTGGACATGGGTTACACCCACACATTTCCTGTGTTTATGTGTTGGTTATCACGCCTGTCTTCCGGTAGTCACTTTGTTAATTTTATTCATGACCGGATGTATCTTCCAAGGTCATTTCGGTCATGCCAATATATATATATATATATATATATATATATATATATATAGTCAGATTTTTTTCTTTAAAACAAAAACATCTGATCCCCACCTTAGAACATTTCATTTGTCAGTGTGGCTTCATAACTCACAGCAAGTCTGGGCTGCTATCACACTCGAGGAAACACAAAATGTCTTCTTGATAGCATGCACAACATGGGAGGAGACACATCACTCACTGCTGACCCTCATATACCGTTTACGATAGGAGAGTCCAGAATATATATATATATATATATATATATATATATATATATATATTAGTTCGTGTGTGAATTCTATTTATTCATATATCTTATTTATTTTATCTGACTTTATTTTTATTCTATTTATTTTTTCTTACAACCACCATATTCCCAAATCTCATCCTGGAAAAATATTTTACAAAATTGACAAGGCCCGAAATGCAGCATTGGTCCAGCACCCCAAACAACCCGTTCGTCTATCGATTCGTCCGTCTGTGCATCCGTCTTGGAGACTCCCTTTGGTTTGAAAATCTGGTGAAAATCCTAAGGGCATCTACGTTATCGTTAGGAATCAACGACTTTTGGCATACTTGTCAGTGCGTCTGTGAAAAATTTGTATCAAACAAGGGCGTCTCCTTCCACTGATCGGGATATGCATGCGGGGTTTGGGGATTACTTGTGAATTTCCTATTCCCTGTTACTCTTTTCAATGTATTCACTATCTCGTTCATTCGGTATAGGGTGAATTTGTTGGATGCAGCCTGCCCAGGGTGAATGCCGTAACAACAACAACAACAACGTCCATCTACAAGGCACTATTACATTGTAAGCTGTTTCTCTTAGTCCTATTTTCAAGAATACTGCAAACTTTATACAAGGGTGAGTCAAAAAGTAATGCCATTTTGTTTAGGACATGTATAATTACCAACACAGGAACATGTATCATACATTAAAATAAAGCTGGTCCTCTGTGGATCACATCCCTACTTCTCCACATAGTCATCGTTTCTCTCAATAGCAATGTTCCACCTTCGAATGAGAGCATGCATCCCTGCCCCGTAAAATTCTGACAGTTCTTTGAGCCACTTCTTCACTACAGATTTCACTTCTTCGTCACAGGAATAATGTTTGCCTCTCAAACCCTCTTTCATGAGGCCGAAGTGATGATAGTCTGAGAAACATTATTATCTTCTCTCTCTCTCTCTCTCTCTCTCTCTCTCTCTCTCTCTCTCTCTCTCTCTCTCTCTTGTATGCACTTTCACTTCATTCCTTTTCTCACATACTCATTTACTCTCTCTCTCTCTCTCTCTCTCTCTCTCTCTCTCTCTCTCTCTCTCTCTCTCTCTATGCACTTTCACTTCATTCCTTTTCTCACATACTCATTTACTCTCTCTCTCTCTCTCTCTCTCTCTCTCTCTCTCTCTCTCTCTCTCTCTCTTGTATGCACTTTCACTTCATTCCTTTTCTCACATACTCATTTACTCTCTCTCTCTCTCTCTCTCTCTCTCTCTCTCTCTATCTATCTATCTATCTATCTATCATCTATTCTCTCTGTCAGTCTGTCTCTCACCCCCTCTCTGTCTCTCTGTCTGTCACTTTTGCGCGCGCACACACACAGACGCACACACATACACGCATACACACTCACTCATTCACCCATTCTTTCTCTCAATCACTCACTCACTCACTCAGTCTTCAATGTATAAGTCTCTAAAAAAGAATGAATTCACTTCTTCATCCCAAAATAAATAATTCACCTCACTAAATCCTAAGTGTCACATGTCGTATTGGATTCAACAAAAAAAGATATATTGCCTTGTCCTTTCAAGTCTTGAGCGATTATGGCTCTTCACAGCTTCCTTTATCATTAAACTATGAATTACTCTGAATGTACTTGGGAGAGGGGGTGAGTAGGCACACAATAAGATAATGTCCGCTTGATAACACGCTCCGACGAAATGAGCCCTTTTGACAACAGCATCTCTAACTTGGCTATTTGTATTCAACAAGAAAAGAACTGGGTGGCTGTAATCGAGTCCGGTCAAGTAAAGAAGTGGAAAGTTCAAAGGTCAAAGGTCAAAAGGTCAAAAGGTTAAAAGTTCAGTCTACTCAAAAGAATCTATGTATTTACTAAACCCCTCCACCACGAGTAGGATGTGACACAAGGTCCATTTTTAAAAGAAGCTTAGCAGGTTTGAATTCAGAGTTTGTTTTCGGTTTTTTTTTTTTGTGTTTTGTTTTTTTTACCCGAGACCGGTTGCCATACATAGGTTAAAGAGCCCACTCTGCCCAACTATTTACCCATAGCTGTCGGGAGAATAAATGGATGCATATCTTTCCCAAGGATATTAACGGTGTGAAATGCAGCTAGCCTCGTCCGGGATTTGAACTCGCCGTGCCCATTTCCTATGACGATAACCATCCCAGATCTCCCTTGGGCGAAGTATGCGATATAAGGTCTGCTTGATGAGAGAATCCGTGCCGTACCCATGCCGTATCCATTTCCTATGACGATTGATCAAAGGGGGCCTCTCCGACCGCCCGTCTAGCCCAAGAAAGGGCCAAAGTGGAGTTTTGCAAGTCATGGACTGCTCATCCACCTGGGTTCTACCCTTAAGCATCACGGGTCGCCACCCACGGCCAGCAGATGGCCCCATTGAGGGAGTCTTACCCCTCTGCAGAGATGCAGTCGGTGCATTCTAACGCCCCAGCCGACATAAGGTCTGTTTGATGAGGGGACCCCTACATGTACACACGGGCAAGACCAAAAATAGCCCCAGTTCCAGCAACCATTTTTACCCTGGTATCGGACTACTACAATAACCCCTTTTTGGTGGAGGAGGTTCTGCAAACAGACTCGTCCAGGATTTGAACTCGTTTCGCTGTGTCCATTTCCTATGAAGGTAGCGATACACCAAGCGCCTCCTTTTTTCTAGATATATGTTATTATGAATTTCTGTATTAAGGACAATTATGCAGTATTATGTATTTCTTTTTTAGTGTATCTTTTGTTTTTAGCTCCAAATTCTTTATATGTATAATGATTAGCAGAAACGCTTGCAATGCATAACTAAAAAGCCAAGACGTAGAAAAGATGCTTTTTTGAGAATTAGCAAAAATAATAAAAATGAACAACAATAAAAGCAAAATAAGCAACAAAAAGCAAAATAAAACAAAAATAAGATAAGTAAGCAAAAACAAACAAACTAAGCAACCAAAAAAAGGAAAATAAGAAAAAAAAAAGTAAAATTAAAAAAAAAAATAATTATAATAATAATAAAAATAAGCAAAATTACAAAAAAAAATTAAAATTAAAAAAATAAACAAATAATAATAATAATAATAATAATAATAATAATAAATAAAAATAATTAAAAAAAAAGAAAGAAC
Source organism: Doryteuthis pealeii (assembly GCA_023376005.1). Classification (NCBI taxonomy): domain Eukaryota; kingdom Metazoa; phylum Mollusca; class Cephalopoda; order Myopsida; family Loliginidae; genus Doryteuthis; species Doryteuthis pealeii. Next base: position 20,117,975 of record CM042168.1, read on the forward strand.
TTGTCAACTGGTAGATTTTGCAGTGCCAGCAGATAACAGGGTGAAGTTAAAGGAAAATGAAAAAATAGACAAATATCTGGACCTTGCCAGAGAACTGAAAAAGTTATGGAATATGAAAGTGAAAGTGATACCAATTGTGGTTGGTGCACTTGGAACAGTCCCAAAAGGATTGGAAAAGGGTTTGGAAAGTTTGGATATCAGAGGAAGGATTGAAACCATTCAGAACACTGTACTGCTGCAATCTGCCAGAATACTCAGAAGAGTCCTGGAGACCTGAGGAGACTTGCTGTCACTCAGACTCCAGTGAAAGACCATCAGCTAACACTGATGTGAAAACTCAAAAGGAGTAATAATAATAATAATAATAATAATAATAATAATAATGATAATAATAATAATAATAGTAAATAAGCAAAATTAGCAAAAATGTAAGGCTTTTAAGTTCAAGAGTCATTAACAGATTAGTTTTACATTTGAGTTGGATTTTGGCAACGTCCTCAAAATTACGAAACTATCCAAGTAAAACTGAAAAGTTGTAGTATCTATGGTATAAGATGTAGGAAAAATTCCCACTCATATTTATGAACTTTCCAAACATCAACAGCGTGCATTTCAGCTAAAGATGGGCCAATCAGGAACGAACTCAGAAAAGCATTTCAGCATGTAAGATCTTTTGCATCTGTCCTTGAATCAGTTGCTAACGGGATTTTCTGTCTAAAGGAACATTACAGACAAGGAAATCTACTGAGACTATATCGTTTTCAACTTGGAATTTCAATAAATACAACAGACTTTCTGCTACAAAGAGCTATACTATTTTCTACCATTGGATTTACCAACAGGGGAACTAAACACCTAAAATTGGTGACCAGAAACGACGTTGTCCTATGGACTCCTGCAAAAAAAGTTTAGTGAGATTTCTGAAACTGAAGTGTGCCTTATCGTCAATGTTTGGTTTGAGATTGCTACATTCAATCAAGAGAATTGCTTTCAAATGTTTACCAGTCAATTTCGTTTGATGGGTTAAGTCCATGAAGATTTAGTAAGCTTAACATGATATTTAAATTTAAATGGTATCAGAATGTCTCACGTTTCGTACGTTTTGACAAATAAATTCAAGTACCATCAGCGGGCCATCGCGGGTTGGCACAGGCCCGCCGGTCGTAGTTTAGTGACCCCTGGCGTAAACAATGGATGCTGTCTAAGGGATCTGCTAAGAGTGATGGCTGATAGTGACAGATGGCTCTCAGCACGACTTTATGATGATAATGATTTCTCCCAAAAACAGTATTGTCAGTGTCAATAACTTGAATAGTCATTTTTTGGGCGGTGGGGTAGATAGATACGAACAAAAGGAAATAGAAGAATAGGAACGAATTATATATATATATATATATATATATAATATATATATATATATATATAAACAGATAGGCAGATGTATACGAACAGGGTGACATAGATAGATAGATAGATAGATAGATAGATAGATAGGAAGAGAATGAGACAGGAAGATATATAGATAGGTGTGAACGGAATGAGATAGATAGATAGATAGATAGATAGATACAAGCAATCTGAGATAGATAGATAGATAGATAGATAGACATGAAGAGAAAGATTAATATATAATATATATATATAATATATATATATATATATATATATATATATTGAGAGAGAGAGAGAGAGAAGAGAGAGAGAGAGACGAAAGACAATGATTTACGAGAATGGAAATTTCCATCCTTAGCTTTCTTTTATTCAGTTTAACGCAAGTGGAATTTTCCATTCACTTAAATCCCTCCCCTTATTCTCCCTCTTTACGGTTCAAATAATAAAAGGCTTTAATAAATCACCTCGGCACCAAGAGATTATTTATAGATAAATATTTCCGCTTGAACTTTTCACCCCGTTTGAAAACAAGCAAGTTTGGACGATGAGTCTTTAAAATGCTTTATTGTGTGAAGGTTGAAAGATATCAAAGCTGATCAATATGTACGTAGCTTTGTACAGTTATGAGATGAATTTTGAATAATAATAATAATAATAATAATAATAATAATAATAATAATAGTTATTGTTGTTGTTGTTGTAGTAGTAGTAGTAGTAGTAGTAAAAGTTTAGAAAACATACTAGAGGAACTGGGAATCAGAGGAAGAATTGAGACCATCCAGACTACATCATTGTTGACATCGGCTAGAATACTCAGATGTGTCATAGATATCTGAGGAATCTTGCTGTCACTCAGGCTCCAGTGAACCACCAACTAAGGTAGGTGGGAAAAACTCTCATGGAGTACCAGACCTAGTATTAATTAACAAAATGAAGAAAACGTGTAATCTCGTGCATTTTGCCGTTCTGAGTGAAGGTGAAAGAAAACAGAAAAGATAAACAAATACTTGGACCTGGCCAGAGAAATAAGAAACTGTGGAACATGAAGGTAAAAGTTATGACAATATAAATTATATACCCAATTATATACACTATAATTTTCCTTCCCGTCAGAAATAGTATTACCTATTTACTATTTTTCTGTTAGAATTACCCCTAAAACAAGCTTGAACAAAAAATACTGAAAACCAAAAAATCACAAAACCCACCACAACGAGATCAATGTTAACGCTAGATGAAAGAAACAATGTAGAGTTAATAGAATAAATCTCAACCCTAAGGAATTGGGATTGGAAAAAAGTTAGAAACCGAAATGTTAAAAAAATTATTACAGAATATCCCAACAGACAACAGCTAAACGAGCTAATTTATAATGGAGCCAAACCAATCAGTGATAACATTATTGTTTCATTATGGAACCCTAACAGAAATACAAAAGCCGAATAGAAAATGAAACTAGAAGAACAAATAAAGAAACTACGAGAAAAAGGCGAAAGCACTAAGGAAGGAAAGAGATACAATGACACAAAGGAATGGAAACAGCGAAAATAGACAACAGCAAACAAAACTGACTATTATGGGGTTGTGGGAATTTAAATAAAATTGAAATAAAAAATAAATAATAACTCCCATAAGCCTACACACCGGAAGAACCCTCCAAGCATGTACGGGGAAAAAAACACTTCCGACACCCAAGATAATCTCTTGGTCATTTGGATTTAGGCCTTATTTGGGCGAGACACGACTACTGGTCAGGAAGGAATTTTCTTACCACGTGGTGACTACGACCCGAGAATAAAGCCAGAATCATAAAACTACCTTTTGTCTTTGTCTCTTCTTTTTTTCTTCCCTTGAATTCCTTTTTCAGTGCGACCACCAAATAAGATTGGGTTAACACCAAACCCTAGGGACACACACCAGGAATAACAAACCTCTTGCTATCCAACAGGTAAAGGATTTTAGTGTGGGGTTTGGCTTTGGTTATTTGGTGGCTGTTGCAGCTAGTTTCTTTTCTTTAACCCCATTATACATGGTTTCCCTTCTTGTGGTTTGTCACACTGAAAAGGAATTAAAGGATGGAAAAAGAAGAGACAAAGACAAAAGATACTTTTAGGTTTCAGGCTTTATTTCTAGGTTCATAGCTATTTTGTGGAGAGGAAATTTCTTACTGTGCCAGTCGTAGCGTCTGTTCCCAGTAATGGACTGCATTGGAATGGCCAAGGTATCTTTTTGGTGCTAGGTAGGGGCCTTTCTCTGTGTAGTATCCGGAGGGTTCTTCATGTCTGAGGGCTCTTGGAAATAGTTATTTTTTATTTTTTAATATTTTATTTTATTCATTTTAATTCCATGATATACAATTGAAAAGAAATAAACCAAAATTTATTGTCGAAAGAGCAAAGTTTACTCGGAAAGAAACAAGCAACAATACAAAGCAGGACCTTCCAAAATGACGAAGAAAATTTTACAATCAAATCCATGGAAAAGTATAAGATACATGAACAACCGAATGCAAAGGGAATTAAAATCTGTAACAAGAGATGGGATTAGGCTTTGGTCATTTGGTGTTGCTGGCTGGTGTGCTAGTTTCTTTTTTCAAACCCCATTATTATATATATTACCAACCCCTCCGCACGAAGCAGGATGTGACACAAGGTCAATTTCTTAAGCGGAGTTCAACAGGTTGAATCAGAGTTTTCCTTTCCTAGACTGGTTGCCTAACCAAGGTTAAAGAGCCCAGTCTACCCTATATTTATCCATAGCTGGAGGAGAGAGTAGGATTCATACCTTTCCCAATGGTATTAACGCAAAGTGAAATGCAATTATCACATCCAGGATTTGAACTCGGGGCGACGAGTCCATTTTCCATGACTTTAACCATCGCACCACGCGCTTCCCCATTATATGTGATCTTCATTCGGTCGTCGAACTGAAAAGAATTAATGAATGGAAAAAAGAAGAGACAAATATACTTTTAGTTTCAGACTTTAATTTCTAGGTTCATAGCTATTTTTGGAGAGGAAATTTTCTCCTGAGCCAGTAATAGCATATGTTCTCAGTAAAAGTCTTGCGTTGAATGGCGAGTGATCTTTATTTGATTCACAAGAAGGTTTTTTTTTCTCTGCGCATGCCCAGAGAGTTCTTCCTTATTTTTATCCCTTACTTATTTTATTCTAATCCCCACAGGGAAAAGAAAGAACAGAAAGGTCTGAATGGATAAAAATAATTGCAATGGCTTGTGGAAAGACTCGAGGTTGATATACTCCTGGACTCACTAAGAGCAACACTCAGGAAACTGGAAAAAACACCTAGTCATGAATGCATACATGGATTCTGGTTTGTCTTAGCAACTGAATAAATGTCTACAATGAACAATCATACCCGATTGGCTGACCGAAAGGGGAAACTACCCAGATCCAGACAGACGCTGATGTCGATTCTTGTCCTTCTTTTTAGATATGAATAGATAGATAGATAGATAGATCGGGAGAGAGAGAGGAGAGATGGGGGTAAACAGAATGAGATAGATAGATAGATAGATAGATAATAGGAAGGTATATAGATAGATGTGAAGGGAATATATATAGATTAAGCGCGTGGTGTAATGGTTAAAGTCATGGGAAATGGACTCGTCGCCCCGAGTTCAAATCCTGGATGTGCGAATTTGGCATTTCACTTAGCGTTAATACCCTTGGAAAGGTAATGAATCCTACTCTCCCTTCAAGCTATGGTAAATAGAGGCAGACTGGCTCTTTAACCTTGGTTAGGCAACCGGTCTAGGGGAAGGAAACTCTAAATTCAACCTGTTGAACTCCGCTAAGAAATTGACCTTTGTGTCACATCCTGCTGTTGCAGAGGGGTTGGTAATATATATATAGAATAAGTAAATAGATAGATAGATAGATCCATCGATATGTTATGTAGATAGATATCAACAGAATGAGATAGATAGATAGATAGATAGATAGATAGATAGATAGATAAGCATGATGAGAACGAGATAGATAGATAGATAGATAGATAGATAGATAGAAAAGACAATGATTGACGAGAATGGAAATTTCCNATAGTATTCATATTAACGTAAAGCAAAAATATGTGCCCTCCAGCGTAAGGTAATTGTAGTTTTGATGTAATGAATATATTGAATTTAGAAGACTAACGAAATAAATAAAATGCATATTAAAATTACACTTAGCTTAACCTAATTAGATTTAATGGTTTTAATATAGAATCATTCATAGGAGAATTAAAATGATATTATGATAATAATACATAAATAAATATTCGTAAAAACCCAATTTGTTAAAACGCAGTATGCAAATTAACCATACCTATCTATTATTAGACCTTTATTTCCTTATGATATATGAGATATCTTGCCAGGGATTTAAGCGTATTAATACAGGGCTGTTTTGGGCTGAATCTAACCCGATGTTTATAAGAGACATATCGAAATAAATAAGATTATAAATGATTTTACATATAAATTCAATTACTCTTGTTAAACTTGCAAATTCTGAAGGGTTGTGACGTAAGCAGAGACGTAATTTCGATACAGACAGAGGCGTTGGTGTAATGGTAGAGTCGTAGGAAAGGACTCGTCGACCCGAGTTCAAAATCCTGGACGAAGCTACATCTCAATAAGCGCTAAATACCCATTGGGAAAGGTATGCACTCCAACTACTCTACCTCCAGCTATGGGTAAATAGTAGGGCAGACCGAGCTCTTTAACCTTGGTTAGACAACTAGTTCTAGGAGAAGGAAAATCTGAATTCAAACCTGTTAAATCCGCTTGGGGTGGTCACTACTAGAATAGGTTCAGTCCTAATTAGTGATCTATTTCACCAACACTAACTAATAACAACAACGAATCTCCATTATAATAAGATGTTTTGCCTTCATCAAAAGCTATCTTTCACCACTTATCCCTTGACTTTAGACAACGATAATCTCACTCCATGTGGTTGATTAGTGACTTGGTAGGATGATTGGATGATGTTGGTGATTGATGATAGAGTGTTGCTGATGACTGATGACTGGCGTAGGACTTTAGGATATTAATAAAAACCCAGCTATTACCGTTCCCCAATTTGTAAAAAAAAAACAATGTCCACATCTATATGTAACGAAGACTCGTTATCTATCAGTCTGTACCGAAACTACATCACTGCTTATGTCAACAGTAACTTCAGAAATTTAGTAAGTTTATTCAATGAGGGGTTTAATCTATAGGTCAACGTCATTATCAATGTAGAGGATGTGTGTCTTTACCCATTATTCAACAGGTAGAATATATGTGTCTTTTCCAACTTATCAAGGTGAGTATGTGTATCTTTTCTATAACCAAGGTAGAGATGTGTGTTTTATCCATTATCAAGGTAATGTATGTGTGTCTTATCCATTAACGAAGGTGGAGTAACGTGTGTCTTTTATTCATTATCAAGGTAGAATATGTCTTTATCCATATCAAGGTTGTATGATGTGTCTTTATCCATTATCAAGGTAGAATATGTGTTCTTACCCATTAATCAAGGTAACGACGGATGTGTTCTTTATCCCATTATCAAGTTGAGTATGTGTGTCTTTAATCCATTATCAAGGTAGAATATGTTTGTTCATTACCCATTATCAAGGTAGAGGGATGTGTGTCTTTACCCTTTATCAGGGGTAGAATATGTGTGTCTTTATCCATATAAAGGTTGAGTATTGTGTCTTTTATCCATTATCAAGGTAAGAATAGTGTGTCATTACCCATATCAAGGTAGAGGATGTGTGTCTTTATCCATTATCAAGGTTGAGTATGTGTGTCTTTTATCCTTATCAAGGTAGAATATGTGTTTGTCATTACCCATTATCAGTCAGACAATAGTGGTCTTACCATATCAAGTTGAGTATGTGTGTCTTTTATCCATTATCAAAGTAGTAATATGTTGTTCATTACCCATTATCAAGGTAGAGGATGTGTGTCTTTACCCATTAAAATCAAGGTAGAATGGGTCTTTCCATTATCAAGGTTGAGTATTGTGTGTTTTTATCCATTATCAAGGTAGAATATTGTGTCATTACCCATTATCAAGGTAGAGGATGTGTGTCTTACCATTATCAAGATAGAATATGTGTGTCTTTATCCATTATCAAGGTTGAGTATGTATGTCTTTATCCATTATCACGTTGAGTATGTGTGTCTTTCATTATTAAAACTGTTTAAGTAATGTTAAATAATGTCAATGTAACTGTTAAAGTAATTGTTTTGTTTTTATCACCAAGGTTACGCTAAGCAACAGCGGCAGTTTATTTTTAAATTTTTTAAAAATATTAAAAAAACATGACCCGTTGGGTTACCTATTCAGCTCTGGGTAGGTAACTGTGAAAAAAATAAACACTGCAGAAAAAAAAAAGTAAAAAAAACATTAAAATTAGTTTGCTAAAATTTTCAGTTGAGTCAAAAACTGACCCATCTATCTATACATATTCAAGGGCAGTTGTGTGTATGTGTATGTCCGGAGGAAACTTCGAAAATAAAACAATTTAGCGACAACGTAAATATATATATACATTCACTATCACCAGGGCTTGGTTTGAGTAAAAACAATGAAGATTTTATTTATAATTGGGAAGATATTTAAAAATTGAAATTTGTATAGTAACAGAAGATAATTGAAATACGATGTTGATTGATTGAATTATTTGCCTCATTTATATTGTTTTTTTTTTACATTATAATTGAACTAAAATTTCTTACCATATTGTTATATATTTACGTGGGATTTTATAGGGCATCCAGTGAGGATTTAACTTGTGATAAATAATAATGGATTTGCGAGACTAACTTTTTTAAAAATCCACGATTTACCTAGTCGACGCTGGATAGCCGCTGATAGTACATATATAGAGGACAGTTGTGTATATCCGTATGTCCGGATGAAACTTCGAAAACAAAACAATTAACGACAAAGTAAATATATATATACATTAAATATCACCAGGGCTTGGTTTTTGAGCAAAATTAATGAAGATTTGATTTATATTTGGAAGATATTTAAAAAATTCACATTTGAAAAGTACAAAGGGAAGTCATGTTATTTTGTTTATCTTTTTTTGTATGTTTTTTTTTTCGCTTTGATTGATTGAATTAATTGCATCATTTATATCTTATTTAAAAAAAAATGTAAATCATTGAATGGAAATTTCTTACTATATTGTTATATATTTCCGTGGGATTTTTATGGGCAAACCAGCGAGGATCTCACTCGCGATAAGTAATATAAGTTCCGTAAGACTAACTTTTAAAAAATCCCCTTTCTTCCTAGGCGACACCGGGTAGCCGCTTCTAGTCTTATATATAAGCCAGTCGTAAGCTACAGAAAATTAACATACGAATAAAGTGTGAAGTTCAGTATATCACTCACACTCTCCAATCTCACTCTTTATGCACACAGACAAAACTAACATATATATATTTGTTAACCAATATATATATATATAAGTAGTTAACCAATATATATATATATAAAGAGGAGGAAGTGACAGACAGGATATGAAGTAATAGACGGGTTGGTTTTTGATTCAATTGCAAATTACGACTAATTAGAACCAAATAAAATGGAATTCTTTTCAAACCTAACTTAATACCAAAACTAAGGAATATTTTAGGATGTATTTTATGTCATTAAACTAAATGGGAAGAAAGCATTAGCAAACAATCATGGATTCACTCTGCTTTGGTATAATATTGATATATTATATATTACACACGCGCATTCGTGTGTGTGTGTGTAATATATAATATATCAGTATTATACTAATGTATACTAGTGTGTAGTAAATCTGAAAATAAAAAATAGTTTAAAGTAAAGTCGTATAGAATAATCCTAATTCCTTTTATTCATTTTTGTATTTCGAATGTTTAACACTTTCCAGACGAACTGGCCAGGCCGACCAAATACATTTACAATCGAATCTATCACGACCAATTACCTATAGAGCGATATACGCAAAATGTAAATTTGTTTCAAATGCTAAATCAAATTTGTTTATAGACCTGTTTCAAATTGAAATTCGAGTTACCTTAAAACTGATACAATTTAGAAATAGATTATATCTGGAATGGACTAATAAAAAATATTCTTGTAATCTAAAGATAAAATCAAAATTTTAAAAATTGAAATATGAAAATTGAAATTGAAAAACAAATTAAAATTGAAAATTTGATTTGAAAATTCGAAAGAAAATAGTTTGAGAAAAGATAATTTTACTATTTTTGTCTGGATTTCTAAAATAAGGAATGATCAGTATTATAGGTTATACTAACACATTTTTATTCAGTGAAGCCGTCAGTTAGTTCCTAACTAGTTATATTAACACGTTGTTATCTAGTGAAGACGACAATAGCAGTTGGTTTCTAACTAGTTATAATAACACGTTGTTATCTAGTGAAGACGACAATAGCAGTTGGTTTCTAACTAGTATACTAACACGTTGTTATTTAATTGAAGACGAACAACAGCAGTTGGTTTTTAACTAGTTATAAATAACACGTTGTTATCTAGTGAAGACGACAATAGCAGTTGGTTTCTCTCTATAATAACACGTTGTTATCTAGTGAAGACGACAATAGCAGTTGGTTTCTAACTAGTTATACTAACACGTTGTTATTTAATGAAGACGACAAGAGCAGTTGGTTTCTAACTAGTTATACTAACACGTTGTTATCTAGTGAAGACGATAATAGCAGTTGTTTCAAACTAGTTATACTAACACGTTGTTATCTAGTGAAGCAATAATAGCTGTTGGTTTCTAACTAGTTATACTAACGCGTACGAAATAGCAGTTGTTTAACTAGTTATACTAACACGTGTTTCTAGTGAAGCCAATAATAGCAGTTGGTTTCTAACTAGTTATACTTAACACGTTGTATCTAGTGAGACGACAATAGCAGTTGGTTTCTAATAGTTATAATAACACGTTGTTATCTAGTGAAGACGACAATAGCAGTTGGTTTCTAATAGTTATACTAACACGTTGTTATCTAGTGAAGACGACAATAGGCAGTTGGTTTCTAACTAGTTATACTAACACATTGTTATCTAGTGAAGACGACAATAGCAGTTGGTTTCTAAACTAGTTATACTTAACGCGTTGTTATCTAGTGAAGCCGATAATAGTAGTGGTTTCTAACTAGTTATACTAACACGTTGTTATCTAGTGATATTGAAAGTTAACTAACACGTTGTTCTATAAACTAGTTTAAACTAACTTTATACTAACACGTTGTTATCTAGTGAAGACGATAATAGCAGTTGGTTTCTAACTAGTTGTTATCTAGTGAAGACGACAATAGCAGTGGTTCTAACTAGTTATACTAACACGTTTTTCTAGTTGAAGCCGATTAGTAGTTGGTTTCTAACTAGTTATACTAACACGTTGTTATCTAGTGAAGACGACAATAGCATAGCAGTTGGTTTCTAACTAGTTATATAACGCGTTGTTATCTAGTTAGCAGTTGGTTCTAACTAGTGATACTAAACGTTGTATCTAGTGAGGCCGACAATAGCAGTTGGTTTCTAACTAGTTATACTAACACGTTGTTATCTAGTGAAGCCGATAATAGTAGTTGGTTTCAAACTAGTTATACTAACACGTTGTTATCTAAGTGAAGACGACAATAGCAGTTGGTTTCTAACTAGTTATATTAACACGTTGTTATCTAGTGAAGCCAATAATAGCAGTAACTAGTATACTAACGCTGTATCTAGTGAAGACGACAATAGCAGTTGGTTTCGTATACTAACACGTTGTTATCTAGTGAAGCCGATGATAGCAGTTGGTTTCTAACTAGTGTTGTTATCCATGAGGCCGACAATAGCAGTTGGTTTCTAACTAGTTATACTAACACGTTGTTATCTAGTGAAGACAACATAGCAGTTTTCTAACTAGTTATACTAACACGTTGTTATCTAATGAAGACGACAATAGCAGTTGGTTTCTAACTAGTTATACTAACACGTTGTTATCTAGTGAAGACGATAATAGTAGTTGGTTTCTAACTACAGGGTGATTGAAAAGTAACTCCCTATTTTGAATTGTTTATAATTTTTTATATACACTTGTCAATACTTGGAGAATATTTAAGATTTGATTTTTATGCAAGATAGTGCTCCTCCACATTTTGCTATTGTTTTCGTGAGTGCTGAATCACGCATGCGTGGTCGACCAAAAGCCCTAATTTAACTTTTAACTTTTTTCTTTAGGGTCGATTGAAGGAGCAAGTCTCCTCTACGAAAACAACGACTTTAGAAGAACCTGAAAGACGAATACGAGAATTCATTTGTCATTCCACAAAAGTGCCTAGGAAGATCAGTTGATACGATCCCAGAGCAGCTTGAGAGGCTTGAGACGAATGCTGGTGCCCATATAGAATTTTTAGATAAACTTCCATGTTATGTGTGTTCTCATATTAATTCTTTTGTAAAAATAAGGATTCAGAAATGAATTACAAGATTCTTAAAATAAGGAGTTACTTTACGATCACCCTGTAGTTATACTAACACGTTGTTATTTAGTGAGACCAGCAATAGCAGTTTGTTTCAAACTAGTTATACTAACGTGACTAGTTGTACTATTTAGCGTGTTCACTTGCTTTGGCTTTTAGTGCAGAGAAAACGGATTTCAGATACACATCAGATTTGGGTCTTTTTTTTACTCTTTTACTCGATTATAAAGAACTACCGTTGAAGTTAATTTTAATTTAACCAATTCTCAACATGACACAAATTGGACCAAAATTTCTATTTGTGGAATAAAGCCAAAATTATATAGAACTCGTAAACAATCTCCTTGGTCTAGCGCTAGTGAAAAGGGGATAGACTCCCTCGCTGCTGGCTGATACCGACTTTAAGTCACCCTCACGACTGTACGTTTTTAGTAGGACTTGTGGATATACCACAGTATAATGATCTAATTATTAGAACGTTTGATATGTTTACTTAAGAGCTATTGATAAATAGTTCAATATATAGAAAAATATAATAATCTTTTTTCTTTTTTCCTTTTTTTTTTGATCTTTACATTATGTTCGATTGAAACAGATTAGCCTTATCGCTTCCACGCGCTCACCCCATCTCTTTATCTTTCCCCTACTCTCTTTATTATTTCTTTCTTTCTTTTCTTATGTTTTTTCTGTATAGCATGTCCCTTTTCTCCTCTTTCTTTATGATAAAAATGGAATAGTCCAGAATCTAGCTGTGGCGATAACACTCATGAGAAATAAGAATTCGGTGGATAAGCAACATCAGATAATCAGGACTTACATTTTAGCATTTCATCTTGGACGATTTGGACGGCCTCATTTTTTAACTAGAGGGTGTTGCAGGATGATAACAGTCGGAAGATTAAGGAACAAGTATTAATATATAGAATAAGATATACAGGAGGACAGGGCGATTGAAAGAATGAGTGCTTATGCTAAGTTATAATAACCACCTCATTAGACTTAATTGGTTGGTTGGATTTTACGGCATGTTAACCCTTCTTGGTTATTTAATGCGAAGACATTTTGTTTTATCATTCTTGTTATTTAATTTTTTTAACTCAATTTTTAAACACATTTTAATACTCATTTAAAAAAAATCTATTCAACCTATAGATGGGACCCTAACAGGCATTACCACTCCGGATCAGAGTGGATCTGGAAATAATGGCGATTAAGAGCTACTCCACATTCTCCAGGGTTTCAGAATTGGAACTACACCCCTTGATGCAGTTTAAAGTCATAGCCAGGACACAGAAGACTTAGTATATAAAAATAAGGGCACAAGTCCGACCTAACTATGAGTTAAATAGTACCATTACCGTTCTTTGTTTTATTCATTCTTGTGTATTCAATTTTTTTTTCAAACTTAATTTTTTATAAACAGATTTTGAATACTCATTTTTTAACTATTTAACCTATAGATGTGACCCTAAAAAATATTACCACTCCTCGTCAGGATGGACCTGGGAGTAAAGGCGATAAAGGGGTATTCCACATTCCCCAGTGTTCCAGAACTGGAACTTCACCACTAGATGCAGTTTAACGTCATACCCATGGCATAGTAGATTTAGTAAGTAAATATAAGGACACTAGTCTGACCCAGGTATGGGTTAAATAGTACTGCAACTGTTCCTCTTGAAATATAATTAGCATTAGATAATCCTCGAAAATTGATATGCCATTAAACAATCAACCAGACTAAACACATCCGAGTAAATCAACGTATAATAATAGAATTGGAGGCGCGTGGTGCAATGGTTAGAGTCGTAGGAAATGGACTCGTCGACCCGAGCTCAATTCCTGGACGAAGCAGTTGGCATTTCCCATGGCGCTAATACCCTTGGGAAGGGTATGAATCTAATCTCCCTAGTTATGGGGTAAATAGCAGAACAGACTGAGCTCTTTAACCATGGCCAGGTACCAGTCTAGGAGAAGGAAAAACTCTGAATTCAAACCTGTTAAACTTAGCTTAAGAAATTGACCTTGTGTCGCATCCTGTCGTCGGAGGGGTGGTAAATATATATAATAATAAAAATTAACCCTTTGTCATCTTTACATCGCTCAAACGGCTCCCCCATCAATGCGATCCACTTGTTAACACTGAAAAAATCACCACCTGAACATCCTTGCTATCTTTTGTTTTCTGTGAACCAGCCCATAGCCTGGTATTTGATTCTTTGCAGTAGGAACCGGCAATATTCGCCAATTTATTTTCTGTCATCGAGAATCACGGGGGAAATTTGGTAGGCAAAGAATTAAAATTTAAAGTTCAGTATCGACGGAAGGAAAACAGCCCCAATAATATTTGCATGCTGTAAAATAATGAGATGTAGAAAGACCCAAAATTATGGTTGAAGAGAGAAGATGAGTGTCTGTTCTCCAAGGCAATTTTACTAGGGATAAAATAAAATATGAGCTCTGAATAAAACAAAACAAAATAAGAACGTTTTTTCGTTATTAGAAACTCTATATGGAGGCGCGTGTTTAATAGCTAGAGTAATAGGATATGGACTCGTCGACTCGAGTTCAAACCCTAGACGAGGCTGTCTACATTTCACATCTGCTAATACCCTTGGGAAAGGTATGCACCCACCTGCTATTCCTCCAGTTATGGGTAAATAGCAAGACAGACTTGGCTCTTTAACCTTGTTAGCAACTACTCTAGGAGAAGGAAAACTCTTAATTCAAAACCTGTTAAACTCCGCCTAAAAATTACCTTGTGTCGCATCCTGCTCGCGCGGAAGGGTTGGTAAATATTTATGTTAAGGTTTGGAAAGAAAGTCTGATCCCATTATTGACATGATTCAATTTGAAGGTTCCTTTCTCAATACTTATGAAAAATAAACCATTAACGTTACGTTCTGATCTTTTTTTTTCTCTTTTGTGTATTACTTAATATTAGAGTGAGTGAATTTGTATCGATTTAACCCTTTTAGTATGAGTTTAGAGGAGACATTGTATGCTGTATGAATTGAAAAAGCAATCTTCAGCAATCAAAATGCCAATAGATATTTCTATGGAAATGAAGCTTTAAGTGTGCAGACATGCCAATGGTGTTTAGTCAATTTCAATCGGAAATTATTCTCACAAAGATTATGTTAGATTTATCTGTGGGTATAAGCTGTACAAAAGGTCACCACTTGTATTTCTGAATTTTGCCAACATCAGGATTTGGCATTGACCAATCAAAAACGACATAGAATGCATTTAAGATCGGGTAATTGTCTTAAAGTCAGTTGATAACTTAACTTAATATCTGCAAGACGACGACTGGATTCTCTGCTACAAGTACACTATTGTTATATCTAGGATTGCTACGGCTAAAACTGAATTTAAACAACTGAGACTACAAACTTTCTACAATTGGATTTACCAATAGGAGACTTAACGCCTAAAATGGTAACAAGAATTGTAACAGACTCCGCTCGATCTGGACGACCAATTTCTGTCAATATTGAGTTTCTACAAACCGTTAAAATTCTTGTCGTCATGGTAGGGTCAGTTGGATAATTCTTTAATTCTTCTTAGTATTCCTTGAAATCATGAGTAGAAAGAGTGTAGTATCAGTAGGTCCCTTGCAATCCTAGTCTGTAGTGTTTTTGAAATTCGAGGTGGAAAAGAGTGTGTAGTGTAAGGAGGTCTCCTTGCGATCCTAGTCTAGGTTCCTTGAAATCCTAGGTAGAAAAGAATGTAGTATCAGGAGGTCTCCTTGTAATCCTAGTCTGTAGTGTTCCTTGAAATCCAGGTGAAAAGAGTGTAGTATCAGTAGTCTCCTTGCAATCCTAGTCTAGTTTCCTTGAAACCTAGTAGAAAAGATGTAGTACAGGAGGTCTCCTGTAGTCCTAGTCTGTAGTGTTCTTTGAAATTCGAGGTAGAAAAGAATGTAGTGTCAGAGGTCTCCTTGCAATCCTAGTCTGTAATGTCCTTGAAATCCTAGGTACAAAAGAATGTAGTATCAAGAGGTCTCCTTGTAGTCTAGTCTGTAGTGTTCCTTGAAATTCGAGGTAGAAAAGAAGTAGTGTCAGGAGGTCTCCTGCAATCCTAGTCTGTAGTGTTCCTTGAAATCCTAGGTAGAAAAGAGTGTAGTATCAGTAGGTCTCCTTGTATCCTAGTCTGTAGTGTTCCTTGAAATTCGAGTAGAAAAGAATGTAGTGTAAGAGGTCTCCTAGCAATCCTATTCTGTAGTATCCCTTGAAATCCTAGGTAAAAAAAGAATCTAGTGTCAGGAGGTCTCCTTGCAATCCTTGTCTGTAGTGTTCCTTGAAAATTCTAGGTAGAAAGAAATTTAGTGGTAAGGAGGTCTCCAGCAATCCTATCTACTATCCCTTGAAATCCTAGGTAGAAAAGAATGTAGTGTAAGGAGGTCTCCTTGCAATCCTATTCTGTTGTGTTCTTGAAATCTAGGTAGAAAGAATGTAGTGTCAGGAGGTCTTCTTGCAATCCTAGTCTGTAGTTTTCTTGACATTCGAGGTAGAAAAGAATGTAGTGTTAGGAGGTCTCCTTGCAATCGTTGTCTGTAGTGTTCCTTGTAACCTAGGTAGAAAAGAATGTAGTGTAAGGAGGTCTCCTTACAAATCTATTGTGTAGTGTTCCCTGAAATTCTAGGTAGAAAAGAATGTAGTATCAGTAGGTCTTCTTGCAATCGTAGTCTGTAGTGTTCCTTGAAATACGAGGGAGAAAATAATGTAGTGTTAGAGTGGTCTCATTGCAATCCTAGTCTGTAATGTTCCTTGAAAGCCTAGGTAGAAAAGAATGTTAGTGTCAGTGGTCTCATTGCAATCGTAGTCTGTAGTGTTCCTTGTAATCTAGGTAGAAAGGAATGTCGTGTCAGGAGGTCTTTTTGCAACCCTAGTCTGTAGTGTTCCTTTACATTCAAGGTAGGAAAGAATGTAGTGTAAGGAGGTCTCCTTGCAATCGCGTAGTCTGTAGTGTCCTTGAAATCCCTAGCTAGAAAGAAATGTAGTGTAAGGAGGTATCCTTACAATCTTAGTCTGTTGTGCTTCCTGGAAATTCGACGTAGAAAAGAATGTAGTGTTAGGAGGTCTCCTTGCAATCCTAGTCTGTAGTGTTCATCGAAATTCTAGGTAGAAAAGAGTCTAGTATCAGTAGGTCTTCTTGCAATCCTATTCTGTAGTGTTTCTTGAAATTCTAGGTAGAAAAGAATTTAGTGTCAGGTGGTCTCATTGCAACCAAAGTCTGTAGGTCCTTTACATTCAAGGTAGGAAGAATGTAGTGTTAGGAGGTATATTTGCAATCCTAGTCTGTAGTGTTCCTTGAAATCCTAGATACAAAAAGAATTGTAGTGTCAAGAGGTCTTCTTGCAATCCTAGTCTGTAGTTGTTCCTTGACATTCAAGGTAGGAAAGAATGTAGTGTTAGGAGGTCTCCTTGCAATCGTAGTCTGTATGTTCCTTGAAATCCTAGCTAGAAAAGAATGTAGTGTAAGGAGATCCTTGCAATCCTAGTCTGTATTTTCCTTGAAATCCTAGGTAGAAAAGAATGTAGTGTCAGGAGGTCTCCTTACAATCTTAGTCTGTTGTGTTCCTTGAAATTCGAGGTAAGAAAAGAATGTAGTATGAGGTCTCCTGTAGTCATAGTCTGTAGTGTCCTGAAATCGAGGTAGAAAGAAGTAGTGTCAGGAGGTCTCCTTGCAATCCTAGTCGGTAGTTTCTTGAAATTCTAGGTAGAAAGAATTAGTATCAGTAGGTCTCCTTGTATTCCTAGTCTGTAGTGTTCCTTGAAATTCTAGGTAGGAAATAGGTAGTGTCAGGTGGTCTCATTGCAATCCTAGTCTGTAATGTTCCCTGAAATCCTAGTAGAAAAGAATGTCGTGTTCAGGAGGTCTTCTTGCAACCCTAGTCTGTAGTGTTCCTTTACATTCAAGGTAGGAAAGAATGTAGTGTTAGGAGGTCTCCTTGCAATCCTAGTCTGTAGTTTTCCTTGAAATCCTAGGTAGAAAAATAATGTAGTGTAAGGAGGTATCCTTGCAATCCTAGTCTGTAATGTTCCTTGAATTCAAGGTAGAAAAAAATGTAGTGTTAGGCCAATTTTTACTATAATTTTCTGCTGTTGTTAGGAAAGTTCTTAAATATGAGTGGCGATTCGGCATACCTCGTATACTAATATCATCCAAACAGAGGGAAATCCGAAGCAAACTACATGAAAATTAGTCTGTTCAAAAACAAGTCAACTGAATTTCTATGTTGCCCTGGATCTTAATTCAGTTTTTGTTCTTTTTAGGGCGTGGGAAGTTAGATCTAGAATGTTGTTGGCATCCTTCCGTTTGTAAAGATGATGGATTGTTGTCCTTCTGGCTTTCTTTTCTCTGTGGCCCCTTTCTCTCTTTTTCACTACTTTTCTCCTTTGTTTGACAAGGAGGCGCTAGAATAAAGTAAAGTTAGCGGAGTGTCCTACTGTCGTATCAGCCCGACAACAAGGGAGTAATTCCTTTTTCTCTAGCGCTAAACCAGGAGATTTGTTTTTGCTGAGGTGGAGCGCCACACCGACCGTCAGTACCCTATTTTACCGCAACATATCAGATTACTGCGGTATGTTGCTATTTATACACTGAGTTGCGGGGACCGTATCGAAGCCAGAACCTTAATAATTGCCGAGGCCGATGCTCTACCACCTGAGCTAAACCGAAAAAGTGTTTTTTTTTTTGTAATTAAGAAAACAGTTAGATGAGTTTCAAGTAAATACGTTTTTAGAATAATGCATGTTAATGCCGTGAAAATGTACAATTTCATTTGTCCCGTGGGGCGTGACTGCAACCCCTACTAACCCTCGACTCGTACGCCTAAGTTAAAGTCTGATTTATGATAAATTTGTAATTTATGTATTAAAGTAAACATATACAAAGTGGAATTTCCAAGAGAAAAAGCTAGTCATTATTATGAGGTTTTCACCGGTCGTAGCCCTGGTTCACCGGAGCTGAGTGATAGCAAGTCTCCTCAGGTCTCCAGGACTCATCTGAGTATTCTAGCTGATCTTAACGGTGTTATAGTTTGGATGGTCTCGATTCTTCCTCTGATTTCCAATTCACCCAAATTATTATCTAGAGCCTTGGGGACCGTTTCAAGGACACCAATTACATTGTACGACCTTCACCTTTATTATTATTATTATTATTATTATATTATTATTTATGATTATTATTTTATTATTATTATATTATTATTATTATTATTATAACTATTTACTAATCGTAATTCAATAATAAAATCTCCCCGAGGATGTGTATGTATGTTTCCTTTAAGCTTAGCTTAGTTTGGTTCAGGTAGAAATATGGTGCTCTCAGTGAGAATCTAATTCGCTAACAACGGTCTGCTAATAACCTGCTAACCATTTCACTATGCAAAGCTATAGATATTTAGAAAGCTGAAGTCAGATTGGCACAAGGCTGAAGATAAATGGAACACCCGGTGAAAATCGAATCACTAACAATAGAAGCATATTCGCAAACTCTTATAAAGTGCCCAGATATTTAGTAACTTTTATTTAAGTGACACAAGGCTAGAAGTATGGGAGCACCCATGTTTTGTAGTATACTAATAATAGTGACTGATGCTAACTTATTTATTTCCGTAAACTATTTATTGTCAAATATAATATATATATAAATATATAATATATTATATATATCATAATATATATAATATATATATATATATAATATATATATATATATATATTATATATATTATATATGCACACACACACACATATATATATATGTATTATATTATTCATAAATATTCACATATATATATATATCATATACTATATATATATATATATATATATATGACATTATGTGATATATTTGAACAAACACACACACACACACACACACACACACACACATATATATATAATATATATATATTTGACAATACCTATGTGTGATGTGTGTGTGTAGAAAAGGGAAAACCTCGTGTTATCTATTTTCTACATACTGTATGATTTAATCTCCTTATTTACTCAAATATATATATATATATATATATATATATATATATATATATTATATATTATATATATATATATATATATATATATAATTCGAAATAACATGTTCTCTGGTAGCTGCGTTAAAAACAAACTTCTCCCTCAGTCGCGTGTAAGTAGTAAGTAACTTTTTAAGTGCTTTTATTGGGGAAAGAAACTTTTCAGCCCGCTGTTGTAACTACTAAGCCCAATCTGCAATGCATTGTGAGTGTCAATATGCAGTGAGGGTGGCTGCGTAAGAAAGAGAGAAAGAAAGAAAAAGTTTGCCGTTAATAGGCTGCAACGTAATCTGGTTATCTCCCTTGGAATGCAAATTGAACAACGTTGTTCATTGATTAACATACGAAATAAAGTGGATTGTGTGAAAAGTCGGCCGTGGAATAAATAAAAGGAGGAAGAAAAAATCAGTAAATAAACAAATAAAATAAAAGACAAGGTGGAGGATCTGCTGTTTTTTTCTCTTCTGAATCCTGCTTTCCTTACCCCTTTCACTGATCAGTAAATCGTAGCTACGGCACCCGGCCCATTACCCTTTTTCTAGCACACCATACTCCACTTTCTTCTTTTTTCTCATTTCTCTTTCTTTCACTCTCTCTCTCTCTGTTCGGTCGTCACCGCTAAAAAGAAACAACTTTTTTGCGGTTGTTGTCTCCCTTTGGCACATGAAAAGATTGCAGCCGCACGTGTATTTCAGTAGTAACTTTCAAATGTGCCTGGATATTATATTTCTATTTTAATTTTAAGATTATTATTATTATTATTGTTATTACTATTTCAGGCGGTGCGAAAATGACCCAGGGACACGTAGAGTACGCGTGTACCTACATTTTAAATATCCATTTTTTTTAATAGTCATTGTTCAATATATACTTATGGCGATATTTACCGTTAGTTATCGTTTATTTAGGTACCAACAATAAGCCGGCATAGACGTAATTACAAAATCAAATCAGTACCCCACATTGAAAAAAAAAAAAAAAAAAAAAAAAAAAAGAAAAAAAAAAGGGAATTATCCGATTTTAATGAAATTTTCAGTGTTGATTTATCAATGAATGAATTTTATAATGCATAATTTAAAACTTTTTTGATTTTTTTCAGGTCACTTATTTTTGGGGCCTGAAAATTTTCAGTGGGGTTGTTGGCATCCTTCCCGTCTACGAGAGACGATGGAGTTGTGTTTTTTTTGGCGGGGGGGGACTACATAGCCTGGGTGGTTCATATGGAGGATGAGTTGTTGCCCAAGCAGCAAAACCCCTCTCTACATTGCCGCTGTGATCCAAAGAAACGTAAGGAACCAAATGCAGTTTGCAACGGTAGTGCACCACACTACCTTAGGGCACTCAGCTCCTGGTTATATATTATTGAATTTCATTATTTATCTTATTATATTATATATTATATTATTATTATCATTATAATAATATAATTACAGTAAAATAAAAACAAAAAAACGAGTTTAGGTTAGCTTATTTAACAGCATAACAATCCTTTTGGTTATTTAATGCTGAAATTTGTTGTTGGTTGGTTGGTTGGTTGTTTTTACGGCATGCCAACCCTTGTTGGGTTATTTTATGCCGAAGACGTTGTTTTATTATTTATCTTGATGGGTATTCAAATTTTTATTTAAACTCAATTCTAGAAAAAAAAAAATAAAAAACATTTTTTTTCTATTTGACCTAGATGGGACAACTAACAGCACAACACTACGGATCAGGTGACTGGAGTAATGATGATGAAGGAGTACCCACACTCCAGAGCTCCAACGATTGGAACTTCACCATTAGATGCAGTTTTTTTTAAACGTCATACTTCAGGACACGAATGTGGTTTTTTGTTGATGGTTGTGGTTGATTTACGCATGTCAACCTTGTTGGATTTATTTATGTCGAAAACATGTTTGAATAATTCTTGTTGGTAAATAATATTTTGTTAAAACCAATTTTAAACACCATTTTTTAAACTAATTTTTCTATTTAACCCATAGATGGAATCTAACAAGTATACATCCGGGCCATGCGATAAAAGGGGTACTCCACATTTCCTGCAGTGCCAGAATTGGAACTCACCACCAGAGCAAACGTCATACCCAGGATACTAAGACCCTTCAACCACCGCCTTCTAGCACATATGGTAAAAAAGTGTTTGGGTTTGCCATAAGGCGATAAGTTGGGAACAATCATATAGGTACAGGGTTGAAATGACCAGCGAATAATCTGAGGGGGCCACTCCGACCACGCTCTAGCCTAATATAAATGCCAAAAGGTGTGTTGATGACCATAGACTGCTTAGCCCCAGGATTCCATCCTTAAGCATCACGGGTCGCCACCAGGCCAAACAGGTGGCTCATCTGGGTGTGGTCTTTACCCCCTCTGCAGGGGTGCATCAGTGTATTATACAGCCCCAGTCGACAGGGCTGGGAAAAAAGAACATAATAGAAAGGCGAATGAAAATGATGTGAAAAAAGAATTGCAAGGACTTGAGAAGGACCTGAGACCAAACATACACCTAAACTTGTTCAGAACAACTCCCAGAAAGTACCATACTGGGGGGAACGGGCCCAGAGGGTATACATGGATCCTGGTTTTAAAATTCAGTCATCTACGAACAGATGGCCCACAACTGAGAAGAGTGCCACAAGAAGAAAAACCACCGAATGCATAACGAAGGTAAAAACTACCTGCATTCCGCCCCCAAAAGAAACCGTTTCCCAGCAACTATAGCCGATACGTGCCTGCCTAATTGATATGGAAAATGCTAAACCCACACAGATTAAAAGAACAAATATATTACTCGCTTAATTACCGCGACTATTTCCGGAAAGAACATAAACTATGATTTGGCATCTAAAGTGGTTTCCTGCTCATTATGAAAGGGGGGGGGATAATGGAGCGAATAGTACTTACTAGACCAGGAAATATTGAACAATGGAGAAAAAGAGAATTACAAGTACTTGGATACTGGAGGTAGACATCATCAAAAAGTGATTTTTTTTAAAAAAGGGTCCTACGAAGAGGCAAGCTCTACGAAGTATTCTTGTCAAGAAAACACTTGGACTGTCCCTCTTTAAGATACTCCGGACCATTTAAAAATGGACAAGGGATACTCCAACAAATCGATCAAAAGACAAGGACATTGATGACAATGCATGCATTACACCCAAGAAATAACATTAGAAGACTATATGTATCAAGAAGAAGGAGAATATTTCGACAGGATTGCGTAGATACGACAAACAGGGACCCGAGAATACGCTACAAAGAGTAAAAGAACGATTAACGGAGTTGTCAGACTGGTGTACTGCACGTAGGCCTTGCGCCTTTGGAGCCGGCGCCTCTGGGACCGTGAAAAAAAACCCTCCACGCCTGGGTCGTCGAACGCTCGCAGTATACCAGCTGGAACGGGTACTTAGCACTCAAGACCGCGGTCCTCAGAGGAGAAGATCTCCTTTAGGCAAGTATTTCGCCCTTAACTCCTGATACTCTCGGAGGGTCGGGCCACATCCGCATCATGAGTACCGGATGTCCATCCGCTGTCCGTTTTAGTACACCTTGGTGGGATTGGCTTCTCTGGTTTCTAGCACTGTCGTGGGCTGCGGTCTTGAGATGGCTAAGTACCCGTTCCAGCTGGGTATACTGGCGAGCGTTCGGACGACCCAGGCGTGAGGGTTCTTTTTCACGGTCCCAGCAGGATCGCCGGCTCCAAAGGCGCAGGCCTACGGTGAAGTACACCAGTCTGACACTCCGTTAATCGTTCTTTACTCTTTGTAGCGTATTCTTCGGGTCCCCT
>CM042168.1:20146692-20156548 GCA_023376005.1 Doryteuthis pealeii
AGGGCCACCAGAGAAAAGAAAGGCCAGAAGGAAACAACAACTCCATCATCTTTAGCAAACGGAAGGATGCCAAAACATTCTAGATCTAACTTCCCACGCCCTAAAAAGAACAAAAACTGAATTAAGATCCAGGCAACATAGAAAAATTCAGGTTGACTTGTTTTGAACAGACTAAATTTTCATGTAGTTTGCTTCGGATTTTCCCTCTGTGATGATTATAGTATACGAGGTATGCCGAATCGCCACTCATATTAAGAACTTTCCTAACAACAGCAGAAAATTATAGTTAAAAATTGCCTAACACTACATTTTTTTCTACCTTGAATATCAAGGAAACATTACAGACTAGGATTGCAAGGATAACCCTCCTTACACTACATTATTTGCTACCTAGGATTTCAAGGAAAACTACAGACTAGATTGCAAGGAGACCTCCTAACACTACATTCTTTCCTACCTTGAATGTAAAGGAACACTACAGACTAGGCTTGCAAGAAGACCTCCTGACCACGACAATTCTTTCTACCTGGATTTAGGAACTTTACAGACTTAGATTGCAATGAGGGACCACCTGACACTACATTCTTCCTACTAGAATTTCAAGGAACACTACAGACTAGGAATACAGGAGAACCTACTGATACTACATTCTTCTACCTAGAATTTCAAGAACACTACCGACTAGGATGCAAGAGGACCTCCTGACACTACATTCCTTCTACTTCGAATTCCAAGGAACACTACAGCTATGACTACAAGGAGACCTCCTGATACTACATTCTTTTATACTCGAATTTCAAGGAACACAAACAGACTAAGATTGTTAAGGAACCTCCTGACACCTACATCTTTCTACCTAGGATTTCAAGCGAAAACTACAGACTAGGATTGCAAGATACCTCTTACACTACATTCTTTTCTAGCTAGGCATTTCAAGGAAACACTACAGACTTACGATTGCAAGGAACCTCCTAACACTACATTCTTTTCATACTTGAATGTCAGAAAACTAACAGACTAGCGATTGCAAGAAGACCGCTTGACACTACATTCTTTGTATCTAGGATTTCAAGAACACTAGCCAACTAGGATGCAAATATACTCCTACACTACATTCTTTCCTACCTTGAATGTAAAGGACACTACAGACTTTGTTGCAAATGAGACACCTGACACTAAATTCTTTTCTACCTAGAATTCAAGAAAACACTACAGAATAGGATTGCAAGAAGACCTACTGTACTAAGACTCTGTCTACCTAGAATTCCATGAACACTACAGACTAGAATTGCAAGGGACCTCCTACACTTAATTCTTTTACTCGAATTTCAAGAACACACAGACTAAGCATTGTAAGGATACCCTCCTCTACACTCATCTTTTCTAGCTAGGATTTCAAGGAACACTACAGACTACGATGCAAGGAGACCTCCTTTACACTACATTCTTTCCTACTGAATGTAAAGAAACACTACAGACTAGGGTTGCAAGAAGGACCTCCTGACACGACATTCTTTTTCTACTAGATACAAGGAACCACTTACAGACTACGTGCATGAGACCACCTGACAACTACATTCTTTCTACCTAGCTTTCAAGAACATTACAGACTTAGGAGCAATGAACCACCTGAAACACTACATTATTTCTCCCTCGTATTTCAAGAACACTACAGACTACGATTTGCAAGAAGACCTACTGATACTACATTCTTTTCTACCTAGAATTTCAGGGAACACTACACAATAGGATTGTAAGAGACCTTCCTTACACTACATTCTTTTCTACCTAGGATTACAAGGAACAACTACAGACAACGATTGCAAGGAGACCTGCTAACACTACATTCTTTTCTACTCGAATGTCAAGGAAAACTACAGACTAGGATTGCAGAAGACTCCTGACACTACATTCTTTCTACCTAGAATTTCAAGGAACACAACAGAATAGGATTGCAAGGAGAACCTCCTACACTACATTCTTTTCTACCTAGGATTTCAAGGGATAGTACAGAATAGGATTGCTAGGAGACCTCCTTACACTAAATTCTTTTCTACCTAGAATTCAAGGAACACTACAGACAAGGATTTGCAAGGAGACCTCCTGACACTAGATTCTTTTTACCTAGGATTTCAAGATACTACAGAATTAGGATTGCTAGGAGACCTCCTTACACTACATTCTTTTCTACCTCGAATTTCAAGAACACTAACTAGGACTACAAGGAAACCTACTGATACTACACTCGTTTCTACCTAGGATTTCAAGAACACTACAGACTAGATTGCAAGAGACTCCTGACATACATTTTTCTACCGCGAATTTCAAGGAACACTACAGACTAGGACTACAAGGAGACTTCTTGATACTACATTCTTTTGTACCTAGGATTTCAAGGAACATTACAGACTAGGATTGCAAGGAGACTCGTTGACACTACATTCTTTTCTACCTCGAATTTCAAGGAACACTACAGACTAGGACTACAAGGAGACCTCCTGATACTACATTCTTTTCTACCTAGGATTTCAAGGAACACTAGACTAGGATTGCAAGGAGACCTACTGATACTACACTCTTTTCCACCTAGGATTTCAAGGAACACTACAGACTAGGATTACAAGGAGACCTCCTGATACTACATTCTTTTCTACCTAGGATTGAAGGAAACACTAGACTAGATCGCAAGGAGACCTCCTTACACTACACTCTTTTCCACCTCGAATTTCAAGAAACACTACAGACTAGGATTGCAAGGAGACCTACTGATACTACACTCTTTTCTACTCATGATTTCAAGAATACTACAGACTAGAATTAAAGAATTATCCAACTGACCCCCTACCATGACGACAAGAATTTTAACGGTTTGTAGAAACTCAATATTGACAGAAATTGGTCGTCCAGATCGAGCGGAGTCTGTTACAATTCTTGTACCCATTTAGGCGTTAAGTCTCCTATTGGTAATCCAATTGTAGAAAAAGTTGTAGTCTCAGTTGTCAGAAAATTCAAGTTTTAGCGTAGCAATCCTAGAATAACAATAGTTTACTTGTGAGCAGAGAATCCAGTCGTCGTCTTGCAGATATTAAGTTAAGTTATCAACTGACTTAAGACAATTACAACGATCTTAAATGCATTCTATGTCGTTTTTGATTGGTCAATGCCAAATCCTGATGTTGGCAAAAATTCAGAAATACAAGTGGTGACCTTTTGTACAGCTTAATACCCCACAGATAAATCTAACATATCTTTGTGAGAATAATTTCCCGATTGAAAATTGACTAAACCCACCATTGGCATGTCTGCACACTTAAAGCTTCATTTCCATAGAAATATCTATTGGCATTTTGATTGCTGAAGATTGCTTTTTTCAATTCATACAGCATCAAGTCTCCTCTAAACTCATACTAAAAGGGTTAAATCGATACAAAATTCACTCACTCTAATATTAAGTAATACACAAAAGAGAAAAAAGATCAGAACGTAAACGTTAATGGTTATTTTATCATAAGTATTGAGAAAGGAACCTTCAAATTGATCATGTCAATAATGGGATCAGACTTTCTTTCCAAACCTTACATAAAATATTTACCAACCCTTCCGCGCGAGCAGGATGCGACACAAGGTAATTTTTAGGCGGAGTTTACAGGTTTGAATTAAGAGTTTTCCTTCTCCTAGAGTAGTTGCCTAACAAGGTTAAAGAGCCAAGTCTGTCTGCTATTTACCCATAAACTGGAGGAATAGCAGGGGGTGCATACCTTTCCCAAGGGTATTAGCACCGTTGAAATGTAGACGCCGTCGTCTAGGGTTTGAACTCGAGTCGACGAGTCCATATCCTATTACTCTAGCTATTACAACACGCGCCTCCATATAGAGTTTCTAATAACGAAAAAACGTTCTTATTTGTTTTGTTTATTCAGAGCTCATATTTTATTTTATCCCCTAGTAAAATTGCCTTGGAGAACAGACACTCATCTTCTCTCTTCAAACAATAATTTTGGTCTTTCTACATCTCATTATTTTACAGCCATGCAAATATTATTGGGGCTGTTTCCTTCGCGATACTGAATTTAAATTTTAATTCTTTGCCTACCAAATTTCCCCCGTGATTCTCGATGACAGAAAATAAATTGGCGAATATTGCCGGTTCCCTACTGCAAAGAATCAAATACCAGGCCTATGGGCTGGTTCACAGACAAAACAAAAGATGGCAAGGATGTTCAGGTGGTGATTTTTCAGTGTTAACAAGTGGATCGCATTGATGGGGGAGCCGTTTTGAGCGATGTAAAGATGACAAAGGGTTAATTTTTATTATTATATATATTTACCAACCCCTCCGCACGAACAGGATGCGACACAAGGTCAATTTCTTAAGCTAAGTTTAACAGGTTTGAATTCAGAGTTTTCCTTCTCCTAGACTGGTTACCTAGCCATGGTTAAAGAGCTCAGTCTGTTCTGCTATTTACCCATAACTAGTGGGAGGAATTAGATTCATACCCTTCCCAAGGGTATTAGCGCCATGGGAAATTGCCAACTGCCTTCGTCCAGGAATTGAGCTCGGGTCGACGAGTCCATTTCCTACGACTCTAACCATTGCACCACGCGCCTTCCAATTCTATTATTATACGTTGATTTACTCGGATGTGTTTTAGTTGGTTTGATTGTTTATGGCATATCAAATTTTCAGATTTATCTAATGCTAAATTATATTTCAGAGGAACAGTTGCAGTACTATTTAACCCATACCTGGGTCAGACTAGGTCCTTATATTTACTTACTAAATCTACTATGCCATGTATGACGTTAAACTGCATCTAGTGGTGAAGTTCCAGTTCTGGAACACTGGGAATGTGAATACCCCTTTATCGCCTTTACTCCCAGGTCCATCCTGACGAGGAGTGGTAATATTTTTTAGAGGGTCACATCTATAGGTTAAATAGTTAAAAAATGAGTATTCAAAATCTGTTTATAAAAAATTAAGTTTGAAAAAAAAATTGAATACACAAGAATGAATAAAACAAAGAACGGTAATGTGTACTTATTTAACTCATAGTTAGTCGGACTTGTGCCCTTTATTTTTTATATACTAAGTCTTCTGTTCCTGGCTATGACTTTAAACTGCATTCAAGGGGTGTAGTTTCCAATTTCTGAAAACCCTGGAGAATGTGGAGTAGCTCTTAATCGCCATTATTTCCAGATCCACTCTGATCCGGAGTGTAATGCCTGTTAGGGTCCCATCTATAGGTTGAATAGATTTTTTTTAAATGAGTATTAAAATGTGTTTAAAAAATTGAGTTAAAAAAATTAAATAACAAGAATGAATAAAACAAAATGTCTTCGCATTAATTAACCCAAGAAGGGTTAACATGCCGTAAAAATCCAACCAACCAATTAAGTCTAATGAGGTGGTTATTATAACTTAGCATAAGCACTCATTCTTTCAATCGCCCTGTCCTCCTGTATTATCTTATTCTATATATTAAACTTGTTCCTTAATCTTCCGACTGTTATCATCCTGCAACACCCTCTAGTTAAAAAAATGAGGCCGTCCAATCGTCCAAGATGAAATGCTAAAATGTAAGTCCTGATTATCTGATGTTGCTTATCCACCGACCGAATTCTTATTTCTCATGAGTGTTATCGCCACAGCTAGATTCTGGACTATTCCATTTTTATCATAAAGAAAGAGGAGAAAAGGGACATGCTATACAGAAAAAACATAAGAAAAGAAAGAAGAAATAATAAAGAGAGTAGGGAAAAAAAGATAAAGAGATGGGGTGAGCGCGTGGAAGCGATAAGGCTAATCTGTTTCAATCGAACATAATGTAAAGATCAAAAAAAAAGAAAAAAAGAAAAAAGTTTAATTTTTCTTATATATTGAACTATTTATCAATAGCTCTTAAGTAAACATATCAAACGTTCTAATAATTAGATCATTATACTGTGGTTATATCCACAATTCCTACTAAAAACGTACAGTCGTGAGGGTGACTTAAAGTCGGTATCAGCCAGCAGCGAGGGAGTCTATCCCCTTTTCACTAGCGCTAGACCAAGGAGATTGTTTACGAGTTCTATATAATTTTGGCTTTATTCCACAAATAGAAATTTTGGTCCAATTTGTGTCATGTTGAGAATTGGTTAAATTAAAATTAACTTCAACGGTAGTTCTTTATAATCGAGTAAAAGAGTAAAAAAAGACCCAAATCTGATGTGTATCTGAAATCCGTTTTCTCTGCACTAAAAGTGGCCAAAGCAAGTGAACACGCTAAAATAGTACAACTAGTCACGTAAGTATAACTAGTTTGAAACAAACTGCTATTGCTGGTCTCACTAATAACAACCGTGTTAGTAAACTACAGGGTGATCGTAAAGTAACTCCTTATTTTAAGAATCTTGTAATTCATTTCTGAATCCTTATTTTTACAAAAAGGAATTAATATTGAGAAAAACACATAAACATGGAAGTTTATCTAAAAATTCTATATGGGCACCAGCTATCGTCCAAGCCTCTCAAGCTGCTCTGGGATCGTATCAACTGATCTTCCTAGGCACTTTTGTGTGGAATGACAAAATGAATTCTCGTATTCGTCTTTCAGTTCTTTCAAAGTCGTTGTTTTCGTAGAGGAGACTTGCTCCTTCAATCGACCCTAAAGAAAAAAAGTTAAAAAGTTAAATTAGGCTTGGTCGACCACCGCCATGCGGTGATTCAGCCACTCACGAAAAACAATAGCAAAATGTGGAGGAGCACTATCTTGCATAAAAATCAAATCTTAAATATTCTCCCAAGTATTGACAAGTGTATTATAAAAAAATTATAAAAACAATCAAAATAGGGAGTTACTTTTCAATCACCCTGTAGTTGAAACCAACTACTATTATCTCTTCACTAGATAACAACGTGTTAGTATAACTAGTTAAAACCAACGTGCTATTGTCGTCTCATTAGATAAACAACGTGTTAGTATAACTAGTAGAAAACCAACGGCTATTGTTGTCTTCACTAGATAACAACGTGTAGTTAACTAGTTAAGAAACCAAACTCTATTGTCGGCCTCATGGATACAACGTGTTAGTAATAACTAGTTAGAAACCAACTGCTATCATCGGCTTCACTAGATACAACGGGTTAGTTATAACTAGTTAGAAACAACTGCTATTGTTCGTCTTCACTAGAAACAAAGCGTTAGTTATAACTAGTTAGAAACAACTGCTATTATTGCTTCACTAGATAACGAACGTGTGTAATATAACTAGTTAGAAAACCAACTGCTATTGTCGTCTCAGATAACAACCGTGTTAGTATAACTAGTTGAAACCAACTACTATTATCGCTTCACTAGATAACACGTGTTAGTATAACTAACGCTATACTAGATAACAACAGTATAACTAGTTAGAAAACCAACTGCTATTGTCGTCTTCACTAGATAACAACGCGTTAGTATAACTAGTTAGAAACCAACTGCATTATTGGCTTCACGTAGATAACAACGTGTTAATATAACTAGTTAGAAAACCAACTGCTATTGTCGTCTTCCACTAGATAACAACGTGTTAGTATAACTAGTTAGAAACCAACTACTATTATCGGCTTCACTAGATAACAACGTGTTAGTATAACTAGTTAGAAACCAACTGCTATTGTCGTCTTCACTAGATAACAATGTGTTAGTATAACTAGTTAGAAACCAACTGCTATTATTCGTCTTCACTAGATAACAACGTGTTAGTATAACTAGTTAGAAACCAACTGCTATTGTCGTCTTCACTAGATAACAACGTGTTAGTATAACTAGTTTGAAACCAACTGCTATTGTCGTCTTCACTAGATAACAACGTGTTAGTATAACTAGTTAGAAACCAACTGCTATTGTCGTCTTCACTAGATAACAACGTGTTAGTATAACTAGTTAGAAACCAACTACTATTATCGGCTTTCACATAGATAAACAACGCGTAGTATAAACTAGTTAGAAACCAACTGCTATTGTCGTCTCAACTAGATAACAATGTGTTAGTATTAACTAGTTAGAAACCAATCTGCTATGTCGGCTTCACTAGATAAACAACGTGTTGTATAACTAGTTAGAAACCAACTGCTTATTGTTCCGTCTTCACTAGATAACAAACCGTGGTTAGTTAAATAGTTAGAAACCAACTGCTATTGTCGTCTTCACTAGATAACAACTGTTAGTATAACTAGTTAGAAACCAACTGCTATATTGGCTTCACTAGATAACAACTGTTAGTATAACTAGTTAGAAACCAACTGCTATTGTCGTCTTCACAGATAAACAACGCGTAGAATAACTAGTTAGAAACCAAACAGCTATTATTGGGCTTCACTAGATAAACAACTGTTAGTATAACTAGGTAGAACCCAACTGCTATTATCGTCTTCACTAGATAACAACGTGTTAGTATAACTGTTAGAAACCAATGCTCTTGTCGTCTTAATTAAATAACAAACGTGTTAGATAACTAGTTAGAAACCTCAACTGCTATGTCTTCTTCCACAGATAAACAACGTGTATATAACTAGAGAGAAACCAACTGCTATTGTCGTCTTCACTAGATAACAACGTGTTATATAATAGTTAGAAACAAAACTGCTGTGTCGTCTTCATTTAAATAACAAAACGTTTAGGCTATAACTAGTTAGAAACCCCAACTGCTATTGCGTCTTCACTAATAACAACGTGTTATTATAACTAGTTAGACCAACTGCTAATTGTGTCTTCACTAGATAAACAAACGTGTAATAAACTAGTAGAACTAACTGACGGCTTCACTGAATAAAAATGTTGTTAGTATACCTGATAATACTGATCATTCCTTATTTTAGAAATCCAGACAAAAATAGCTAAAATTATCTTTTCTCTCAAAACTATTTTCTTTCCGAATTTTCAAATCAAATTTTCAATTTTAATGTTTTCAATTTCAATTTTCATATTTTCAATTTTTAAATTTGTGATTTTATCTTTAGATTACAAGGAATATTTTTTTATAGGTCCGATTCCAGATATAATCTATTTCTAAATTGTATCAGTTTTAAGGTAACGTGGAATTCAATTGGAACAACAGGTCTATAAACAAATTTGATTAGCATTTGAAAACAAATTTACATTTTGCGTATATCGCTCTATAGTAATTGGTCGTTATAGATTCGTATTTGTAAATGTATTGCGTCCGGCCTGGCCCAGTTCGTCTGGAAAAGTGTTAAACATTCGAATACAAAAATGAATAAAAGAATTGGGATTTTTCTATACGACTTTACTTTAAAACTATGTTTTATTTGTTCAGATTTACACCACTATATACATTAGTATAATACTGATATATAATATATTACACACACAACACGAATGCGCGTGTGTAATATATAAATATATCAATATTATACCAAAGCAGAGTGAAATCCATGATGTTTGCTAAATTGCTTTCTCCCATTAGTTTAATTGACATTAAAATACATCCTAAAATATTCCTTAGTTTGGTATTAAGTTAGGTTTGAAAAAGAATCCATTTATTTGGTTCTAATTATCGTAATTTTGCCAATGAATCAAAAAAACAAACCCCCGTGTCTATTACTTTCATATCCTGTCTGTCACTTCCTCCTCTTATATATATATTATATTGGTTAACTACTTATATATATATATAATTGGGTTAACAAATATATAATGTTATTTGATCTGTGTGCATAAAGAGTGAGATTGAGGAGGAATTGGAGTGCATAGAACTGAAACTTCACACTTGTATTCGTATTGTTAATTTCTGTAGCTTACGACTGCTATATATATAGACTAGAAAGCGCTAACCCGGTGTCGCCTAGGAAGAAAGGGATTTAAAAGTT
>CM042168.1:20156648-20349148 GCA_023376005.1 Doryteuthis pealeii
ATCGCACCACGCGCTCCCCTATATGTATTCTTCATTCGCGTGTCGAACTGAAAAGAATTAAACGAATGGGAAAAGAAGAGACAAATATTACTATTTACGGTTTCAGACTTTATTTCTATGGTTCATAGCTAGTTCTTGAAGGAAATTTTCTCCTGGCCAGTAAATAGGCAATGTTCTCAGTAAAGTCTGCGTTGAAGCCCAGTGAATCTTTTTGATTCCAAGAAGGGTTTTTTTTTCTCCTGCGCATGCCCAGAGAGTTCTTCCTTATTTTTTTATCCCCACTGATTTTATTCTAATCCCCACAGGGAAAAGTAAGAACAGAAAGGCTTGAATGGATTAAAATAATTGCAATGGCTTTGGAAAGACTCGAGGTGATAACTTTTTTCCTTTGGACTCACTAAGAGCAAACACTCAGGTAAAAACTGGAAAAACACTAGTCATGAATGCATACATGGATTTCTGGTTGTTCTAAGCAAACTGAATAAATTCTACAAGAACAATTTCAACCCGATGCTGACGAGAAGGGAAAACTACCCAGATTCCAGACAGACGCTGATGGATCGATTCTGTCCTTTCTTTAAGATATGAATAGATGATAGATAGATAGAGATCGGGAGAAGAGGGGGAGATGGCGTGAACAGAATGAGATAGATAGAGATAGATAGATAGGAAGGTATATAGATAGATGTGAAGATCAATATAGATAAGGTGTGTTTGTAATTGGTTAAAGTCTCCATGGGAAATCGGACTCGTCCAGCCCCAAGTCAAATTCCTGGATGTGCGAAATTTGTATTTTCACTTAGCGTGTAATTACCCTTGGGGAAGGTATGACATCCTCCTCTCCTCCAGCTATGGGTTTCAGAAACCTTGGTTTAGGCAACCGGTCTAGGGGAAGGAAAACTCTAAATTCAAACCTGTTGAACTCCCGCTAAGAAAGATTGACCTTGTGTCACATCCTGCTGGTGCGGAGGGGTTGGTAAATATATATATAGATAAGTAAATAGATAGATGAGATAGAATCCATCGATATGTATGTAGATAGATATCACAGAGATGAGATAGATAGATAGATAGATAGATAGATAGATGAGCATGACGAGAACGAGATAGATAGATAGATAGATAGATAGAAAAAGACAATGATGAAGAGAATGGAAATTTCCATCTTTAGCTTTCTTTTATTCCGTTAACGCAAGTGGAATTTTCCATTCACTTAAACCCTTCCCTTATTCTTTCCTCTTCGCAGTTCAAATAATAAATCACCTCGTCGACAAGGAGATTATTTAAGATAAATATTCCGCTTGAACTTTTCACCCCGTTTGAAAACAAGCAAGTTTGGACGATGAGTCTTTAAAATGCTTTATTGTGTGAAGGTTGAAAGATATCAAAGCTGATCAATATGTACGTAGCTTTGTACAGTTATGAGATGAATTTTGAATAATAATAATAATAATAATAATAATAATAATAATAGTTGTTGTTGTTGTTGT
This sequence comes from Doryteuthis pealeii, assembly GCA_023376005.1. Lineage (NCBI taxonomy): Eukaryota > Metazoa > Mollusca > Cephalopoda > Myopsida > Loliginidae > Doryteuthis > Doryteuthis pealeii. The sequence goes on from CM042168.1 coordinate 20,158,139, forward strand.
TGTTGTTGTTGTAGTAGTAGTAGTAGTAGTAGTAGTAAAAGTTTAGAAAACATACTAGAGGAACTGGGAATCAGAGGAAGAATTGAGACCATCCAGACAACATCATTGTTGACATCGGCTAGAATACTCAGATGTGTCATAGATATCTGAGGAATCTTGCTGTCACTCAGGCTCCAGTGAACCACCAACTAAGGTAGGTGGGAAAAACTCTCATGGAGTACCAGACCTAGTATTAATTAACAAAATGAAGAAAGCGTGTAATCTCGTGCATTTTGCCGTTCTGAGTGAAGGTGAAAGAAAACAGAAAAGATAAACAAATACTTGGACCTGGCCAGAGAAATAAGAAACTGTGGAACATGAAGGTAAAAGTTATGACAATATAAATTATATACCCAAATTTTTATACACTATAATTTTCTTCCCGTCAGAAAATAATATTACCTATTTTACTATTTTCTGTTAGAATTACCCCTAAACAAGCTTGAACAAAAAATACTGAAAAACCAAAAAATCACAAAACCCACCACAACGAGATCAATGTTAACGCTAGATGAAAGAAACAATGTAGAGTTAATAGAATAAATCTTAACCCTAAGGAATTGGGATTGGAAAAAAGTTAGAAACCGAAATGTTAAAAAAAATTATTACAAAATATCCCAACAGACAACAGCTAAACGAGCTAATTTATAATGGAGCCAAACCAATCAGAGATAACATTATGTTTCATTATGGAACCCTAACAGAAATACAAAAAGCCGAATGAAAATGAAATAGAGAAACAAATAAAGAAACTACGAGAAAAAGGCGAAAGCACTAAGGAAGGAAAGAGATACAATGACACAAAGGAATGGAAACAGCGAAAATAGACAACAGCAAACAAAACTGACTATTATGGGGTTGTGGGAATTTAAATAAAATTGAAATAAAAAAAAAAATAATAACTCCCATAAGCCTACACACCGGAAGAACCCTCCAAGCATGTACGGGGAAAAAAACACTTCCGACACCCAAGATAATCTCTCGGTCATTTAGATTTAGGCCTTATCTGGGCGAGACACGACTACTGGTCAGGAAGGAATTTTCTTACCACGTGGTGGCTATGACCCGAGAATAAAGCCAGAATCATAAAACTACCTTTTGTCTTTGTCTCTTCTTTTTTTCTTCCCTTGAATTCCTTTTTCAGTGCGACCACCAAATAAGATTGGGTTAACACCAAACCCTAGGGACACACACCAGGAATAACAAACCTCTTGCTATCCAACAGGTAAAGGATTTTAGTGTGGGGTTTGGCTTTGGTTATTTGGTGGCTGTTGCAGCTAGTTTCTTTTCTTTAACCCCATTATACATGGTTTCCTTTTTGTGGTTTGTCACACTGAAAAGGAATTAAAGGATGGAAAAAGAAGAGACAAAGACAAAAGATACTTTTAGGTTTCAGGCTTTATTTCTAGATTCATAGCTAGTTCGTGGAGAGGAAATTTCTTACTGTGCTAGTCGTAGCATCTGTTCCCAGTAATGGACTGCGTTGGAATGGCCAAGGTATCTTTTTGGTGCTAGGGAGGGGCCTTTTCTCTGTGTATATCCGGAGGGTTCTTCATGTCTGAGGGCTCTTGAAAGATAGTTATTTTTAATTTTTAAAATCTTTTTTTTAAATTTCATTTTAATTCCATGATATACAATTGAAAGAAATAAATCAAAATTTATTGTCGAAAGAGGCAAAATTTACTCGGAAAGAACCAAGCAATACAAACAAAGCAGGACCTTCCAAAATGACGAAAGAAAATTTTACAATCAAATCCATGGAGAAAGTATAAAGATACATGAACAACCGAATGCAAAGGGAATTAAAAAATCTGTAACAAGAGATGGGATTAGGCTTTGGTCATTTGGTGTTGCTGCTGGTGTTGCTAGTTTCTTTTTTCAAACCCCATTATATATATTTACCAACCCCTCCGCACGAGCAGGATGTGACACAAGGTCAATTTCTTAAGCGGAGTTCAACAGGTTTGAATTCAGAGTTTTCCTTCTCCTAGACTGGTTGCCTAACCAAGGTTAAAGAGCCCAGTCTACCCTATTATTTATCCATAGCTGGAGGGAGAGTAGGATTCATACCTTTCCCAATGGTATTAGCGCAAAGTGAAATGCAATTATCACATCCAGGATTTGAACTCGGGGCGACGAGTCCATTTTCCATGACTTTAACCATCGCACCACGCGCTTCCCCATTATATGTGATTCTTCATTCGGTCGTCGAACTGAAAAGAATTAACGAATGGAAAAGAAGAGACAAATATACTTTTAGGTTTCAGACTTTATTTCTAGGTTCATAGCTATTTCTTGGAGAGGAAATTTTCTCCTGGGCCAGTAAATAGCATATGTTCCCAGTAAAAGTCTGCGTTGAATGGCCCAGTGATCTTTTTGATTCCAAGAAGGGTTTTTTTTCTCTGCGCATGCCCAGAGAGTTCTTCCTTATTTTTTTATCCCCACTGATTTTATTCTAATCCCCACAGGGAAAAGAAAGAACAGAAAGGCTGAATGGATAAAATAATTGCAATGGCTTGTGGAAAGACTCGAGGTTGATATACTCCTGGACTCACTAAGAGCAACACTCAGGAAAACTGGAAAACACCTAGTCATGAATGCATACATGGATTCTGGTTTGTCTTAGCAACTGAATAAATGTCTACAATGAACAATCATACCCGATTGGCTGACGAAAGGGGAAACTACCCAGATCCAGACAGACGCTGATGGTCGATTCTTGTCCTTCTTTTTAGATATGAATAGATAGATAGATAGATAGATCGGGAGAGAGAGGGGGGAGATGGGGGTGAACAGAATGAGATAGATAGATAGATAGATAGATAGATAGGAAGGTATATAGATAGATGTGAAGGGATTATATATAGATAAGCGTGTGGTGTAATGGTTAAAGTCATGGGAAATGGACTCGTCGCCCCAAGTTCAAATCCTGGATGTGCGAATTGTATTTCACTTAGCGTTAATACCCTTGGGAAAGGTATGAATCCTCCTCTCCCTCCAGCTATGGGTTTAACCTTGGTTAGGCAACCGGTCTAGGGGAAGGAAAACTCTAAATTCAAACCTGTTGAACTCCGCTTAAGAAATTGACCTTGTGTCACATCCTGCTGGTGCGGAGGGGTTGGTAAATATATATATAGATAAGTAAATAGATAGATAGATAGATCCATCGATATGTATGTAGATAGATATCAACAGAATGAGATAGATAGATAGATAGATAGATAGATAGATGAAGCATGACGAGAACGAGATAGATAGATAGATAGATAGATAGATAGATAGAAAAAGACAATGATTGAAGAGAATGGAAATTTCCATCTTTAGCTTTCTTTTATTCCGTTTAACGCAAGTGGAATTTTCCATTCACTTAAAACCCTTCCCTTATTCTTCCTCTTCGCAGATCAAATAATAAATAACCTCGTCGACAAGAGATTATTTATAGATAAATATTTCCGCTTGAACTTTTCACCCCGTTTGAAAACAAGCAAGTTTGGACGATGAGTCTTTAAAATGCTTTATTGTGTGAAGGTTGAAAGATATCAAAGCTGATCAATAAGTACGTAGCTTTGTACAGTTATGAGATGAATTTTGAATAATAATAATAATAATAATAATAATAATAATAATAATAAATGACCAACTATATATAGATCAGAGCATTCTTAAAGAATTTTTAAAAAAAGGAAAAAGAATTTTGCCATGGCATGGATTGACTACAGAAAGGCCTACGACTGTGTCCCACAAACTTGAATAATCGAGTATTTAAAGATGTACAAAACATCCGACAAAATAAAAAAAAATCATCAATAGACCATGGAAAATGTGGGAAAGTAGAACTGACAGCGGGAGGACAGACCTTGGCAGAGGTGAAAATACAAAGAGGCATCTTCCAGGGAGACTCCATATCACCACTGCTATTTTTCATAGCAATGATGCCACTCAACCGTATAATTATGAAATTTACAGCGGGATAGGGGCCGGGTTAGCTCAGTCGGTAGAGCGTTCGGCTAGAAACCACAAGGTTCCTAGTTCGATACCGGTCCCCGCCAACTCAGCGTATGAGTAGCACAGGGATCTGTGCGGTAAAGTGAGGAGCTGATGGTAGGTGTGGCGCTCCACCTCAGATGCTAAAACAATCTCCTTGGTCTAGCGCTATTGAAAAGGGGATAGACTCCCTCGCTGACTGGCTGATACCGACTTTAGGCCGCCCCGACGACTTTACTTTACTTACAGCGGGATACAAATTTACTAAATCACAGGAAAAAATAAATCATCTCATGTACATGGACGATATCAAGCTTTTTGCCAAAAATTAACAAGAACTAGAAACCTTTATACAAACTATGAGAATATACAGCCAAGCTATAGGGATGAAGTTCGGCATCGACACGTGTGCCATTCTCGGGATGAAGAAAGGAAAAAATGAAACGGCGAAGGGAATAGAACTACCGAATCTAGAAGAAATTAAGACGCTTGGAGAAAAAGAGAACTATAAATATCAGGGAATATTAGAAGCAGACACCATCAAACAAACAGAAATGAAAGAAAAAGTAAGAAAGGAATACTTCAGAGAACAAGAAAGCTCCTAGAAACCAAGCTATGTAGCAGAAACTTTATCAAGCGAATAAACACCTGAGCTGTCCTTCTCGTAAGATACTCGGGACCAAGAGAGTAACTCCGGCAGATGGACCAAAGGACAAGGAAATTCATGACCATCCACAAGGCATTACACCCGAGAGACGACATAGACAGACTATATGTGCCAAGAAAAGAAGGGGAAGTGTCCAACATTGAAGATAGTGTAAATACGACAATCCGAGCACTTGACGAATACACTAATAAAAGTAAGGAAAGACTAATTGCAGCAGCCAAGAAAAAACAATTGCAACATATCGACAAGCAGAAATACATCAAAAACTAAAAAAACAGAAATGGGAAGAAAAAACAACTATATGGGAACTTCAAGTGTCAAGCTCAAGAGATATCACATCAGAAGACATAGATATGGCTAAGAAGAGGAAACCTCAAGAGAGAAAATGAATCTCTTATAATCGAGGCACAAGACGATGCCATAAGAACAAAGTATATTAAGGCAAAAATAGATAAGACGCAACAAATAGCTAGTTCAAAATGTATGGAGACATAGAAGAAACGCTTAATCAAATAATAAGCAAATGAAGTAAACTGGTACAAAGAGAGTACAAGACTCGGTAGGAAAGGTAATCGACTGGGAATTGTGCAAGAAATTCAATTTTCACCATACAACTAAAGAGACTTCGAGGTACAGACGGATCACCTAATCCTGGCCAGGGACCAGACCTACTATTGATTGACAAGAAGAGGACCTGTCATCTCGTGGATTTTGCCGCCCCGGCCGACCACCGAAAGAAATCAAAAAGATAGACAAATACTTGGGCCTGTTAGAGAACTGAGAAAACTGTGGAACATGAAGGTGAAGGTCGTACCAATTTTAATTGGTGCCCTTGGAATGGTCCCCAAGGCTCTGGAAAAGAATTTGGGCGAAATTGGAAATCAGAGGGAAAATCGAGACCATCAAAACTACAGCACTATTGAGATCGGCTAGAATACTCAGAAGAGTCTTAGAGATCTGAGTAGACTTGCTGTCACGCAGCATCTAATGAACCACCGGCTACGGCTGGTGTGAAAAATTCAACAACAACAACAATAATAATAATAATAATAATAATAATAATAATAATAAGAAGAAGAAGAAGAAGAAGAAGAAGAAGAAGAAGAAGAAGAAAACGTGTAATCTCGTGGATTTTGTTGTCCCGGTGGATCACAGAGTGAAAATGAAAGAAAACGAAAGATAGACAAATACTTATAATTTATATATTAATGTGAGGTCTACAATTTGTCGTGACAAACCAGAGACAATTATATATAATATATATATATATATATTATATATATATATATATATATATAATATATATATTGTATAATACATATATAAAGGTTTTACATATCTATTTATTTGGTGAAAAAGGAACATGCGTCAACAATCATCAGGTGAACATGTTACAAAATCACCTGATGATTGTTGACGCATGAAACCAAAATGGTCGTGAATGTTCCTTTGTCACCAAATAAATAGATATGTAAAACCTTTATATATTTATTTTATTATATTATATAACAGCTCTATTTTATATTGAGCACTCTACCAATAATACTGCGTTTGGGCACACCGTTCCAGTAAAAGCTGAAACAGTGACAATCCAACACTATATATATATATATATATATATATATATATATATATATATATATATATATATATATAATGAATAGTGAATGAAAAATGAGAAAAGTATTTGCATGGAAAGGTGCTCAATGCTAATAAAGCAGAGCAGATTTATAATTAATGGTGATATTATGATTTCACACTCATAACTTAAAGTTTCTTGGTAGTCCAATCATCAGATGAGAAGTGGTTGAGATGTCAAAAACTAGTCTGGTTTTTGACATCTCAACCACTTCTCATCTGATGATTGGACTACCAAGAAACTTTAAGTTATGAGTGTGAAATCATAATATCACCATTAATTATATACCAGTCTCGATACATTTTGATGAAAGATTTTTGCAAAACACAAGATTGTGTAAGTGCAACAGCCTCCATACTCACCAAAGCCAATTCCATGTGACCTTTTACTTTTTTTCCAACACAGAGCAAGAATTGGAAGAGAAAAAGAAATAAAATGCTACAGCTTTACAACATATCAAAAGCAGAGTTTCAGAAGTTTTCAGAGGTGTTTCGACCAATGGAAAACGGTAATGTTCACCTTTAGTTGTTAAAATTCCTAGCAAATAAGGCGATTATAGTAACCTCCCTTGACTTACACTTTGAACTAAGCCGGTAGCTATTTTGAAAGTCTCCGTGCGAAATAAACAAATCTTAGAAACTTTTTCGAAAACAATACAACTGCATGCTTTAAAACAAAAATATCATAAAATGTGTTCTTAATAACTACTAATTTCATTTCAGATAATTTTATGCTAGGAATTTAGCCAACTGACTTTCACTTTGAAACAAGACTTGAATGTGTCCATGAGAAATATACAAATCTTAGAATCGTTTCGAAAACAATACAACTGCATGCTTTAACACAAAAATATCATAAAGTGTGTTCTTAATAATAATTAAGTTCATTTCAGATAATGCGCCCGCACAATTTTTTGCTAGGAATTTTAACAACTAAAGGTGAAACTTACCTGGAAAACTCACTGGAATAGGTGCTTTGAACAAAAATTATTGTTTCATTTATTGTTTACTTCTTTCTTGTTAAATACAGCTTTAGTATCAAAACAAAACAAAAAGTAAAGTTGGCGAAGTGGCTTATGGTCGGTACCGACCTGACAGCGAGGGAGTATCTCCCCGTTTCACTAGCGCTAGACCAGGGGTTTGTTTTTACGTCTGAGGTAGAGCGCCACATCTATGGTCAGCTCCCCACATTACCACACAGATCCAAGTTGTGCTACTCATGCATTGAGTTGGTGAGCGCCAGTATCGAACCCTGAATCTCGTGGTTCCAAAGTGGATGCTCTACCGACTGAGCTAAACTGGCCCCTTTCGAGTACAAATCTTATTTTTTTAAGAAAATTAGAGTTTTATTCATTGTTCATTTCTGTCTTGATACATAAATCTTACCACAATGCTTAAGACTACGTCTGTTTATTAATATGGTTTCAAGCAGCATGGCATTCCGCCGATTGTTATCCAACTGCAAACTACTGTTTCAGCTCCCATCAAGTCACGCCTCAGAAATGGCTAAAGCTAGCAGAATGCTAATCAGTTATACTAGCAAGACCTATGGATATACCACAGTGTGATAATCTAATTATTACAACGTTTGATATGTTTACTTAAGAGCTATTGCTAAATACTTCAATACGTAAAAAGTATAATAATTTTACTTTAACTCTCCCTCACTCATTTTTTTTCTTTCCTTCTTTAATTATGTTAGTTTGAAACAGATTAGCGTTATCGCTTCCGCGTGCTTACCCCCTCTGTTTATATTTGCCCTACCCTCTTTCTTTCTTTCTTTCTTTTCTTTCTTTCTTTCTTATATTTTTTCTGTGTAGCATGTCATTTTTATTCATTCTTGATAAATTACTCAATTTTAAAAAAATCAGTATTTTTAAACACATTTTAAAGTCATTTTTCGATTCAATCCATAGATGGGACCCTAACAGGTACTACTACTCCGGGTCAAATTGACCAAGGATTAATGGTGATGTAGAGGTATTCCACATTCCCAAGACCTCCAGAATTGGAACTTCACAATCAGATAGAGTTTAACGTTATACCCAGGATATTAAGACCCGCAAAAACCGCCTTCTAGCACATATATGATAAAAAGGGATGTGGCTTGCCATAAAGGCAATGGAGTTGAAACAATCATCATAGGTGTTAGGACTTGACGTGACCAGCCGGTTGATCGGAAGGGGCCTCTCTGACCGCCTGTCTAGCTTAAGTAAGGGCCAAAGTGGGTGCTGCAGGTCATGGACTGTTCAGCCTTCAAGATTCCGTCCTTAAACATCACAGGTCGCCATCCATGACCAACAAGTAGTCCAATTTTTTTTTTTTTTGGGGGGGGGCTTACCCCGTTACAAAGGTGCAGTTGGCGTATTCTACAGTCCCAGTCGACAGTCTATGAGAGGGATGAGCTCCAGCAAGCTATTCGTACCCAATACACTCTACGTGAGTAACGCCCTTACAGCCAACCCAGGTTACAGGGCCTATAAGAAAGAGATCGTGTAAGAAACTAAATGGACTTTAGGCCCGCCAGCCATTGTGCCACTGAAACGAGGAAAACACTTATGATGACCCCTTTTATTTTCCTTTTCTACACATGGCTAGTTTTACGATAACAAAAAAGATTATTTTATCGGTATATTTTTCTTTTGTTCGTTTATTCTATGACAGTTTACTGTGGTCAGCCTAGTCTGGCCCCGGGCCAGTTGTTCACATAATAAGAATTGAACCGATTGGTGTTTCTGCACTACTGGCTAAGGTGACGCTGTTCATTTACTTGATTGGTCAGGTCTTGTCTTCCTTTTCATTAATATTTTCTTTCTTCTCTTCACGGTTTTCTATTTCTTTATCTTTTCAATCCCTCCACTCGCTTAATATGTTCCTTTATTCTTTTTAGGCTTTTCATTTTTCCCGCTTCTTTCTGTCGCCATTCATTAGTTTTCGCGCCTTTTTTGTTTCTTTCAATCTTTTGTTTGTTGTTTGTTTTTTGTTGTTGTTGTTTTTCTTCTTTCAAGTTTTATTTTATTTTTTTACATAACAACTATTATCTTTCTATTCTTTTCAAATTTATTTTTGTTCTTTTCTGACTTTGTTTCCTTTTTACTCAATTTTCATTCTTTTTTCTTTCTTTCCTTTCTTTCTTTTTTCTTCTTTCTAACCAGTTCTTTTTTTAAAGTTTCTTTCGTCCTTTTTTCTAGCATTCATTTTTTTCTTTCCTCCTTTTTACCCAATTTTCATTCTTTTCTTTCTTCTTTCTAACCAAATTTCGTTTTTCTTTTTTAGTTTCAATCCGGCCTTTTCACAATATTCATTCTTTTTTCCTTCCCCTTTTTACCCAATTTTCATTCTTTTCTTTCTTCGCTTCTTTTCTTCTTTCAAACCAATATTACCTTTTTTTTTCTTTTTCAGTTTCTTACCTCCTTTTCCCCAATTTTAATTCTTTTTTCCTTTCCCTTTTTTCCCCAACGTTCATTCTTTTTTCCCTCCTCTTTTTAACTCAATTTTCATTCTTTTCTTTGTTCATTTCGTTCCTTCTTTCTAACGAAAGTTCCTTTTTTAGCCTCCTTCCTTCTTTTTCACAATTGTCATTCTTTTCTTTCGTTCGTTCTTTTTTCCAGTTTTCATTTTTTTACTGGTTTTCCGCTTTCTTTCTAACCAATGTTTTTTTCTTTTAATTCCCTTCCTCCTTTTTATTCAATTTGTTCATTCTTTTTTCTCCTTCCTCCTTTTTACAGAATTTTAATTTTTCTACGTTTCTTTTCCTTTTTTTTCAAACTAATATTCCTTTTTTCTTTACTACTTTCTTTCCTCCTTCTTGCCTAATTTCCATTCTTTTTTCCTTCCTCTTTTTAGCCAAATTTTCATTCTTTTCTTTATTCCTATTTATTCCATCGCTTTGCTTAGTTTAAATAAATATGTCATTTATATTCTATAATAACAGGTCAAGTCGATTTATTTTAAAATGTATCTTTATTCGATAGATACGATTATTTTTCAACTCTCACGGTATCTCCACTTTGTCACACAAAGCCTAACAGAAAAGGAAAATCTTGGGAATCCATTTTAAATTGACTTCACCCCTTTTATCAACACGCATGCTCAATTTCTTTTTTGATATCAAGTAACAAACAGTCTGTAAACCGGAAGTTATTTCACTTACGGAAATGTCGACACGGTTTCGTCAACAAATTCTAATTGAAGTCGTGACACCAAAGCGTGTAGACGTTAATATCTTGGCAGAAAGACGTGAATGAAAAAAAGTCTTTGTAGTAGACAGACGTGAGAAAGCAGCGAAACAGACACGTTCTGTTATCCTGAATGCGATCCACAAGAGATTAATGTCTTTGTGATGAGGATTCCAAGAAGTACCAAGTGAGAGACAGAACTCACTTACTGTTCGAATCTAACAACGGTTACTTAATGAGAAATAACCAAAACGGAGGTTGGAAATAAAATAGAATCTTTATAACATTAACAAAATACAATACTCACCAGCGGTGTGAAGAAGGTAAACTACTGCTAGTGGTATAAGACTCCCCAGTCAGTATAATACTCCCGTATTTATGAAGATTGGGGCATACCCATCAATGTTCATAGGTAGAGTACATAACACTTACAATGGCTGACAAGAAAACAAACCCAATATCAAAAGATTGCAACACTTTCCATATACGTTTCAATTTATTCAGAATTAAACTAGTTTAATTCTGAATAACAGGACTTAAAATAAGTTGACTATATACCTTGCGGAGTGGTAAGACTACCACCCCCCTCCTGTTTATGTGCCTGTTGTAGGGTTGCGTGAAGGTTGTTAGTGAATATGCTTACCGTCCCGGGTTGAAGACCCGGGGAATACGCTAAAAAGCTGTTGTAACCTAACAAAGGTTACTAAATGAGAAATAACCAAACGGAGTTTGAAAATGAAATGGAATTTTTATAACATTAACAAAATACAATACTCACCATCGGCGTGGAAAAAGGTAAACCACTGCTAGTGGTATAAGACTCCCCAGTCAGCATAATACTCCCGTATTTATGAGGATTGGGACATACCCATTAATGTTACAAGGTAGGGTATATAAGGATTGGGACATACCCATTAATGTTCATAGGTAGGGTATATATAACACCCCCATTTTTAGATTTACTCTGCACAGTCAATATCTTTCCCTTTTCGGGTTAATGTCGATTCTCTCCGTCTCGCACCTTGTCTTTTTTGTATTTTTGTCTCTTCTGAGGAATGGGCACATCAAAAGTGTCGAAAAGAACTTCCAAAGGCTAAACATCCACTGGAGTATCGTTTTCTTCGTCTACATGCCTATCTTCTATTTGATTCAAGTGCCTTTTGTGCACTATTTCCAGTCCTTTGACTAAATATCTCATCCTCGTCGGCAAAATGTTGTAACCTAACAAAGGTTACTAAATTAGCAATAACCAAACGGTGGCTGGAAATGAAATGGAATCTTTATAACATTAACAAAATACAATACTCACCTTCGGCGTGAAAAAGGTAAACCACTGCTAGTGGTATAAGATATAGTACTCCCGTATTTATGAAGATTGGGACATACCCATTAATGTTCATAGGTAGGGTATATGAGGATTGGGACAAACCCATTAATGTTCATAGGTAGGGTATACAACACTTACAATGACTAACAAAAAAACACACCGAATATAAAAAGAATGCAAAACATTCAATGTGTCTTTCAATTTACATAAAATTAAACTAGCCCCGTCGGCAGGAATTAGGATAAGCTGATTGTATCCCTTGCAGAGGTATAGGTCTCCCATTATCCAAAAAAGCGTGTCCTTGTTATGACAATAATGTAGGGTCACGTGAGGGTAGTTGGGGGATATGCTTACTGAGTTTCACCAGCATTTAGGATTGCGTAGATACAACAATTTGAGGACCCGGGTAATACACTAAAAAGCGCAAATAAAGACTAATTACCGCAGCCAGTAACATCAATTGCAGAATATAGACAAACAGGAAAACAACAGAAAAACAACAAAAATCGTAACAGTCCTTGATATGTAACTGGTAGAAAAGGAAATTGTATATACATGTTAAACATGTTATCGTGTTCCGTAATTTACGCATAGAATGCGGTGGATTCATGCCTTTCATAATAACATTAATGTCAAATGAACTGCCCCAGTGTTGGAATATGTTGGTATCTAAGGTGTGCAGGAAACCGCCACTTAAAATTATAGACTCTGCGTGGGCGCGTGGATTAAAGTCAGCCAATCAACATGTTCGAATACGTGGTTAGTTAACTATTCAATCTCCGACCTTGAAAGCCGTTCATTTGCACATATTCGCCACTGATGAATGGATCTACAACCTACGCTCTGCTCAACCAAAGGATTCCACCGAACACTAAGGGACACCAAAGAACAACCAAACTATTATTCACTAAGGAGCAGTTTCTGCTTAACACAAGGGATCTCCACTACAACCTAAAAATGACCACAAAAAATCGTAAAACCCAAGCACAACTTGAACCCTTCTTCACGCATTCTATTCTTCACGTCGCTAACCGTTGTAAACTAGTTGCACAGCCAGCGAGTACGTTTGAGATGCCATTTATGTTTTTAGTACGTCTTCCGGTGTTATTGCTTCTTAAATTTCTCAAATAAGATCTAAAGTGACGAAGCTTGAAATGTTTAACTTGTAAAAATCGTAAATTAGAATCGTACTTGACTGGTGACACTATTACTTGATTTTTTTTTTGTTTTTTGTTGTTTTTTGTTTTGGTGATTGTTGGATGCTGTCGTCCCGGCCTCCTGTCCTAAAATACGATGCTGAAAAAGTGAGCCGTGCTAGTTATGAACTGTGTAGCGGTTTGAAGACGTTTTTATCGCCAAGTTAATGCGATATGAAAGCGATATTTTAAAGCCCCCCCCCAAGTTTTTTATTGATACGACAAGTAATTATAAATATTTCACACCCCTCTTTGAAATATCTTTTTTAGCAGTTTGAAGGCGTTTTTATCGACAAGTTAATGCAATAAGAAAGCCATATTTTACAGCCCATTTCAGGTGGGTATTTTTTGTTTGTTTTTTTTTGTTTTTTTTGTTTTTTGGGTTTTTGTTTTTTTTAGATATTTACAATTACTTGTCGTATCGATAAAAAATACTTGGAGGCTGTAAAATATCGCTTTCATATCACATTAACTTGTCGATAAAAACGCCTTCAGACCGTCACAGGATTCATAACTAGCACGGTTCACTTTTTCAGCAGGCGCCGCCTAGCGTATTTTAGGGCAGGACGACACCATCAGAAAATCACCTTTTTTATTTTTTTAATTTTGGAGACGTAAATTTTAGAATTTAAAAGAGTTTATCAGCTGGATTATATTACCAACGATATCATTTTAAAAACCTGAAATGCTATAAACACCGTACTCCTGATACAGAACTTTGGATTGTCATGTACATTACGGTAAAAAATAACCCAACATTCTAACACTAATATCAAACGACCTGTCGGCTGAGGCTGTAGAATACATTGACTGCACCTCTACAGATAGCTAAGATCCCTACCCCAAATGGGACCAACTGTATGGTCATGGGTGGTGACCTGTGATGCTTGAGGATGGAATCCTGGTGGCTAAGCAGTCTATGACATGCAACATTCCATTTTGACCCTTGGGCTAGACGGTTGGTCGGAGTGGCCTCTTCTGATCAATCTGCTAGTCACGTCAAGCCCTAGTATCTATATGATTGTCCCGACCGTGTTGCTCTTATGGCAAACCCCAACCCTATCATATCTATGCTAGAAGGTGGTAGCTGAGGGTCTTAGTGTCCTGGGTATGATGTTAAACTGCATCTTGTGGTGAGGTTCCAATTTTGAAAATTTGGGGAGTGTGGAGTACCCCTTCATTGCCATATTCTCCATTTTCTCCAATCCGTAGAGGTAGTACCTGTTAGGGTCCCATCTATGGGTTAAATAGATTTTTTAAAATGTGTTTTAAGATGAGCTTAAAAATGTGAATAATCAACAAGAATGTATAAACAAATCATATACGGTATAAAATAACGCAAGTGTTGGCATGCCGTAAATTCCAACCAACCAACCAGCCATTAAGATCAAAGTAATAAGCTTCGTTATGGATTATTAGGTCGTTTTGGTGGCATTCTACGTTCCAATCGCGCCAACTACGATTCGTATCACTGACACCTTCATGTTCCACAGCTTTTTCAGCTCTCGAGCAAGATCCAGGTATTTGTCTATCTTTTCGCTTTCTTTCATTTTCACTCTGTGGTCGGATAAAACAGCAAAATCCACTATTTTGACAGGTTCTTTTTTCTTGTTAATAAACACTAAATCTTCTGGCTGGGATTGTAGGATTCATTTATATCTCAAAATCCAAGAAAACTTTAGACATCTCATCGTCATCATCATCGTCGTTATCATCATCATAATTATTATTATTGTTATTGTTGTTGTTGTTTATTATTATTGTTGTTGTTGTTGTTGTTGTTGTTCTTGTTGTAACAGAATGAGTTGCTGGTAGACAATCGGATGCTTGGGGTCAAACACAGGGTTCTTGATGTACTGGTGTGACACCTATATCGATTTGGCCGGGAGAAGAAAGCAGAGGAGGATAAGATTGGTAAAGTCACTGAATACGACGTGGAACCACGCATGACGAAGCTTCTGGCCTTTTTGAGAGAGAGAGAGAGAGAGAGAGAGAGAGAGAGAGAGAGAGAGAGAGAGAGACGAGACAGACAGACAGAGATAGAGACGGAGATAGAGTGAGGTTTGGCAAAAATAGAATGAACAAGTAAGCTCGTGTTGTGCCACGGCTCAAAGCTGGAACTCAGATCCCGTTCCAAGATATCCTATTCGGAGTTGAGCCTTGAAGGAACGGGCGCCAAATATATTACTATTTAATGACAAACACGCTGCCACTGGTTCGTACATCTCTCCCGAACGTTGTAAGAGAAATAGTGGCTCAACTTTTTAAAAGATTTTCCCTGTCCTCTGTTCGCTATACCTCCGCTCCCACCAACACCACAAAATGATCACCGTTAGTGTTTTTTCTTCGCAATACCGTTATTATTACATAAGTTAATATCTTAGAAAATATCAAATAACTGGAACAAACTTCAGAGAGAGAGAGAGAGAGAGAGAGAGAGAGAGAGAGAGAGAGAAGAGAAAGAGGGGCGTGGTCTAATGGTTAGAGTCGTAAGAAGTGGACTCATCGACCCGAGTTCAATTCCTAGACGAAACTGTTTGCCTTTTAACATGGCGCTAATACCCTTGGGAAAGGTATGAATCCAATTCTCCTCCTATGGGTAAATAGCAGGGAAGACTGGTCTCTTTAACCATGGTTAGGTAACCAGTCTAGGAGAAGGAAAACTCTGAATTCAAACTGTTAAACTTCGCTTAAAAATTGACCTTGTGTCGCATCCTGCTGTAGTCGTCGCAAATCCTGCATCAGTGATCGTGGGGGAGGTTAACATGATTGTAAGAAATACGATGGGATTAAAAGCCTTTTGTTCGCAATTTATATAGGAATGTAAAGCTTTTTACTTCATCATGCAGTTGATCATAAATCAATAGACATTGTAATATAAGGATAAACATTTATGAAAACCAATTTAATTTTTATTTCAGGTTGAATAAAACAACAGTTATTCGTATTTTTTCTATGGCAAAATGTTAAGAATTAAATATTGTTTCTTTTCAGTAAATAGTCATTGTAACTAAAAGTTATTAATTTTTCATTAGTTATTGTTTTTTGATATAATTTTGTTTTCTGTGAAAGATAAAAAGATTTGCTTGAAATTTTTTGTTTAGTAAATTTTTTTTTATTTATGAATAAGTTTTATATAACATTTTTAGTTTGTTAAGATAATTTTTTCATAACTTTTTGAAGAAAAAAAGACAACAGGTTTTTTTTTGTTTTAAGTTCTTTTTTTACGGAACATGTTACATGTATAATTACATGGGCCGTGATTTGCTACCAATCGATTTTTTATACGCAGTTATTTATTGTGTGAATCTAAAGAAATTCATCGGCGGATTAAAATGTTTTATTCCGTTACGGATTATCAAATAGACAATCGTTCTTTCTAAGAATTCTGGAATAATTGCTATTTACTAGCTCACGTGAAACTATTTCATACAGGGTGACTACAAAAGAAATTAACATGCCCAAAGAATTATTACAAAAAACTGTTTGGGTTATTGTAGTTTCTAATATCTTTTTCTTCTGCGTCGCTCTTCTATTGTAATATATTGCCTTGACCGGCAGTGAACCCGCCGGTTGAAGTTGACCGATACATCCGGTCATAGATAGAATAAACAAAGTAACTACCGGAAGCCAGGAAGTACGAGGGTGGATCCAGTCTCTCTCCAGGTTCCAGGGGATCGTCCCAGGGCTACGACGACAATTAGTATTACTGTCACCTTCATTTTCCATAGATTTCCAGCTCTCCGTCAAGGTCCAAATATTTGTCCAGCTTTTCGCTTTCATTTGTTACAATTTATGAGAAGTCATACATTGTGAACAGACCTGTAGCTAGAAATATTCAAATTAAGGTCTGTTTGATTTAAAATCAAGGGATCCCTATGGAAAGTTACA
The DNA here is from genome assembly GCA_023376005.1 of Doryteuthis pealeii. Taxonomy (NCBI): domain Eukaryota; kingdom Metazoa; phylum Mollusca; class Cephalopoda; order Myopsida; family Loliginidae; genus Doryteuthis; species Doryteuthis pealeii. Next base: position 20,175,059 of record CM042168.1, read on the forward strand.
CACCGATTATGGATGGTTGGTGACCTTTTATTTGACCCCTTAAAACGCACCATGACAGACACGTGAGAATACGTTTAGTTAGTTAAGCAGATACGACCCAGCTTTCAGAGAGTGCAGACGTATTGTCGGCTCTGACGAGTCCGTCTCCCCGCGGCGAAATATGGGCTAATAAATAAAAACTTGATCAAGTATAACCAAGTCTTATTGTTGTATTAATTAAACATTAAATACAATATTAAGCTCAGACCTGTAAGAAGAACAAAAGAAGAATATCAACTCAGCCGAAATCCCTTTATAGAAGTCAACCAGATAAGAATGGCGAAGAAGAGAAAGCAGTAAGAAATGTAACAAGTAAGATCTCTCTCTCTCTCTCTCTCTCTCTCTCTCTCTCTCTCTCTCTCTCTCTCTCTCTTATAAACCCGAGATTACACCCCGTTTATATACTCAATGAGGAACGACTATCTACGGACTTAAGTATAATTCAGTTGATTTTTTTTTTTTTCTATTATTTACTAAGACTAGGGTCTTAGTGTCCTGGGTATGACATTAAACTGCATCTAGTGCTGAATTTCTAATTATGGGGTTCCTGGGGAATGTGGAGAACCCCTTCATTACCAATATTACTAGGTCCACTCTGACCTGGAGTGGTAGTACCTGTCAGGGTCCCATCTATGGGTTAAATAGATTTTTTTTTTTGGTGCTTAAAAAATTGAGTTTGAAAGAAAGCTGAATACCTAAAAAAGAATGAATAAAACAAAAGCGTCTTTGGCATAAAATAACCCAACAAGGGTTGATCTGTGTAAAATCCAACCAACCAAAGCAGCCAACCTTAATCTCGAAATGTATGAGATTATTTACAAAATCTTTTCGGAAACAAAATAAAAAAATGTTTTTAAATAAAAACAAGTTTTCAAACTATGCGATTTATATATTTAAAACATTTTTTTTAAAAGTCCAGATATTTTAACTGGATTTTGTAGGATTAACTATTTCTTGTTGGTAATTGGGAACCTCTTGCCAAATGAAATCTTGTGATTTATTTTGTTTCTTTGTGGTTTTGTTTCTACTTTTGTTTTTCGTTTTTCTCGCGAGCTGAAAATATCAACACTGGGAGAATTTTTGTCATTTGGGATCTCTCACAAAGCGAAGTTTCGCCATAAGAGTATTTCGTTAAGCGAGGTACGACTGTATGTCTTACAAATTACAAAAAAAAAAAAAAAAAAACATAAACAAACGTAAACCTAAAAAAAAAAAGCCAAGAAAATAAAAGTGCAGTGTAAACTCCAATTTATTTCATTCTTAAAGGAATTTTTAAAATAGATAAAAAGAATCAACTGTTGAAAGTGTTTTTTTTCCATCTCTCTCTCTCTCTCTCTTCTCTCTCTCTCTCTCTCTCTCTCTCTCTCTCTCTCTCTCACAACACACACACACACACACACACACACATACACACACTTTCTCTCTCTCTCTCTCTCTCTCTCACACACACACACACACACACACACACACACATATACACACACTTTCTCTCTCTCTCTCTTTCTCTCTCTCTCTCTCTCTCTCTCTCTCTCTCTCTCTCTCTTACACACACACACACACACACACACACTTTCTCTCTCTCTCTCTCTCTCTCTCTCTCTCTCTCTCTCTCTCTCTCTCTCACACACACACACACACACACACACACACACACACACACACACTATCTATCTATCTATCTATCTCCCCATAGATTAAAAAACGAAAACTCCCTCTTTTTCTCTTCCCAATTAAGGATAAAGAAAAATATCTCTCCCCACTCTCTCCTCTCTCCCTTCTTCTCTCTCTCTCTCTCTCTCTCTCTCTCTCTCTCTCTCTCTCTCTCTCTCTCTTCCAGTTACATATATTACCTCTTGCTGTTATTCTATTATTTCTAATGCTTTTTTTTCCTATGCCAATTAGAGTCGAATCCGAATAACATCGCGGCCCTCACGATGTCTCATAAAAGTCAAAATGTATAACAGCATTTCTCAAGAAAAAGTAAAGACTAACTTCACCAATATACAACTTGTCAGAAGATTTTTTTAAGTACTTCTGGTTCAACATCAAACTTGAAGACACATGCAAATAAAGCTCGTGCCATCAATTTTGGGGCTGAAACCAGGGAACCATTTTTCTTTTCTTTTCTTTTCTTTTCTTTATTCATTTTTTCCAAGAGACAACGGACTATAGAGTAGTTCAGTCATAAGAAATTCCTTGAGTAAACAATAGCAAAATATGGCGTGTAAGGATGTTTTTTTTTTTAGTTTTTTTAATCCAAGAGCTGATATGAAATAATTTCTGTTTTGGGGAGTATCGGATTTTGATTGGTGGTCCAAGTGGATTAAAGTACGAGAATTCCCGAGATTGAAGTACGATAATTCCAAAGATTGAAGTACGAGATATTAAAAAAAAATTAAAGTACGAGAATTCCAAAGATAAAAATGCGAGAATTCCAGACTGACAAACACATAATCTCAATTATAATAAAATCTGTAACCAGATTAAAACGAATAAGAAAAAAAAATTTAAATAAGAAAGAAGAGGAAAATTTGGAAATAACTCTTTTCGTTTTCTTTTATTTTCACTCTGTGATCCGTCATCTGGATTCCGGTTTGTGCATAAACTATTTGGGCCATAATTTAATTTCTTGTACAATTCTCAGTTGATCACCTTTCCTGCCCAGTCAGACCTAAACTTGTGCTCTCGTTGTGCTAGTTTGTTGCAATCACTTCTTACATGTTTAACCGTTTCATGTCTGTCTCCATACATTCTGCACTTGCTGTTCTGTTGCGTCTTATCTATTTTTGCTTTGATATAATTTGTTCTTATGGCATTTTTGTGCTGCAATTATGAGAGATTCAGTTTCTCTCATGAGATTGTCATTTCTTTGTCATGTCCAGGTTTTCTCGTGTGCAATCTGTCCAGTTTGTGGCTTGAAGTATCTAGTTGTTTTTCTTCCTATTTCTGTTTTCTAGTTTTTGCTGTTTTTCTGTTTGTCCATATGTTGCCATTGCTGTTATTGGCTGTTGTAAATGGAAAGGAACTCGGGGAGTGTGTAACAGTAGGCGGTCCTCAGAGGAGAGATCCTCTTTAGGCAAGTATTTCGGCCCTTAACTCCTGACACTCTCGGAGGGTCGGGCCACATCCGCATCATGAGTACCGGATGTCCACCCGCTGTCCGTTTTAGTACACCTTGGGTGGGATTGGCTTCTCTGGTTTCTAGCACTGTCGTGGGCTGCGGTCTTGAGATGGCTAAGTACCCGTTCCAGCTGGGTATACTGGCGAGCGTTCGGACGACCCAGGCGTGAGGGTTCTTTTTTCACGGTCCCAGCAGGATCGCCGGCTCCAAAGGCGCAGGCCTACGTGACTACACCAGTCTGACACTCGGTTTAGTCGTTCTTTACTCTTTTAGCGTATTCTTCGGGTCCCTGTTTGTCGTATCTACGCAATCCTCAATGCTGTCGAAATATTTTCCTCCTTCTTTTCTTGATACATATAGTCTTTCTATGTCATTTCTTGGGTGTAATGCTCAATGCATTGTCATCAATGTCCTTGTCTTTTGATCCATTTGTTGGAGTACCTCCCTTGTCCATTTTTAAAATGGTCCGGAGTATCTTATAAGAGGGACAGTCCCAGTGTTTATCCCTTGACAAGAATACTTCTGTAGAGCTTGCTCTTCTGAAGAACACTTTTTTTAAAAAATCACTTTTTGATGATGTCTACCTCCAGTATTCCCAAGTACTTGTAATTCTCTTTTCTCCCTATGTTCAGATATTTTCCTGGTCTAGTAGTACTATTCCTTCCATTATTCCCCCCCCCCTTCATAATGAGCAGGAAACACTTTTAGATGCCAAATTCATAGTTTATGTTCTTCCGGAAATAGTCCGCGGTAATTAAGCGAGTAATATATTTGTTCTTTTATCTGTGTGGTTAGCATTTTCCATATCATAGGCAGGCACGTTATCGGTCTATAGTTGCTGGGACGGTTTCTTTGGGGGCGGATCAGGGTAGTTTTTACCTTCGTTATGCATTCGGGTGTGCTTTTCTTCTTGTGGACATCTTCTCAGTTGTGGGACCAATCTGTCGTAGATGGACATGAATTTTTAAAACCAGGATCCATGTATACCATCATGGGCCCGTTTTTTTCCCCCAGTTTGGTACTTTCTTGGGGGTTGTTCTGAGCAAGTTTAGGTGTATGTTGGTCTCAGGCCCTTCTTCAAGTCCTTGCAATTCTTTTTTCACATCATTTTCATTCGGCCTTTCTATTATGTTCTTTCTTTTCCCAGCCCTGTCGACTGGGGCTGTATAATACACTGACTGCACCCCTGCAGAGGGGTAAAACCACACCCCAATGGAGCCACCTGTTGGCCGTGGGTGGCGACCCGTGATGCTTAAGGATGGAATCCTGGTGGCTAAGCAGTCTATGTCATGCAACACACCTCTTTGGCATTTATTTAGGCTAGACGCGTGGTCGGAGTGGCCCCCTCAGATTAATCGGCTGGTCATTTCAAGCCCTAGTACCTATATGATTGTCCCAACCTTATCGCCCTTATGGCAAACCCAACACTTTTTACCATATGTGCTAGAAGGCGGTGGTTGAGGGTCTTAGTATCCTGGGTATGACGTTTGCATCTGGTGGTGAAGTTCCAATTCTGGAACTGCAGGAAATGTGGAGTACCCCTTTATCGCCATGGCCCGGAATGGTAGTACTTGTTAGGTTCCCATCTATGGGTTAAACAGAAAAAATGAGTTTAAAAAATGTGTTTAAAAATTGAGTTTTAAAAATATTTAATTACCCAACAAGAATTATTCAAACAAAATGTTTTCGACATAAAATAATCCAACAAGGGTTGACATGCCGTAAAATCCAAACAAACAAACAAACAAATCTCGTGTCCTGAGTATGACGTTAAACTGCATCTAATGGTGAAGTTCCAATCCTGGAGCTCTGGGAAGTATGGAGTACTCCTTCATCATCATTACTCCCAGGTCCACCCTGACCCGTAGTGGTTGTGCCTGTTAGTGTCCCATCTATGGGTCAAATAGAAAAAAAAATTAATTTTTTAAAAAGAATTGAGTTTAAATAAAAATTTGAATACCCATCAAGATAAATAATAAAACAAAACGTCTTCGGCATAAAATAACCCAACAAGGGTTGGCATGCCGTAAAATCTAACCAACCAACCAACAAATTTCAGCATTAAATAAACCATAAAGGATTGTTATGCTGTTAAATAAGTCTAACCTAAACTCGGTTTTTTGTCTTTTTATTTATACTGTAATTATATTATTATAATGATAATAATAATATAATATATAATATAATAAGAATAATATAATAATAATTTCAATAATATATAACAAGGAGCTGGAGTCCCAAAGGTAGTGTGATGCACTACCGTTGCCAAACTGCATTGGTTCCTTACGTTTTCTTAGGATCACAGCGGCAGTATAGAGAGGGGTATTTGCTGCTTGGGCAACAGCTCATCCTCCATATGAACCCACTCAGGCTATGTAGTCCCCCCCCGCCAAAAAAAACATAACTCCATCGTCTCTCGTAGACGGAAGGATGCCAACAACCCCACTGAAATTTTCAGGCCCCAAAAATAAGGGGGGGGGTAGTTAAGTGACCTGAAAAAAAAATCAAAAAGTTTTAAATTATGCATTATAAAATTCATTCATTGATAAATCAACACTGAAAATTTCATTAAAATCGGATAATTCCCTTTTTTTTTTTTTTTTTTTTTTTTTTTTTTTTCAATGTGGGGTACTGATTTGATTTTGTAAATTACGTCTATGCCGGCTTAATTGTTGGTACCTAAATAAACGATAACTAACGGTAAATATCGCCATAAGTATATATTGAACAATGACTATTAAAAAAAAATGTATATTAAAATGTAGGTACACGCGTACTCCTACGTGTCCCTGGTCATTTTCAGCACCGCCTGAAATAGTAATAACAATAATAATAATAATATCTTAAAATTAAAATAGAATATAATATACAGGCACATTGAAAGTTACTACTGAAATACACGTGCGAGGCTGCAATCTTTTGTCAGTGGCCAAAGGGAGACAACAACCGCAAAAAGTTGTTTCTTTTTAGCGGTGACGACCGAACAGAGAGAGAGAGAGAGAGAGAGTGAAAGAAAGAGAAATGAGAAAAAGAAGAAAGAAAGTGGAGTATGGTGTGCTAGAAAAAGGGTAATGGGCCGGGTGCCGTAGCTACGATTTACTGATCAGTGAAAGGGGTAAGGAAAGCAGGATTCAGAAGAAGAAAAAAAACAGCAGAATCCCTCCACCTTGTCTTTTATTTTTATTTGTTTATTTACTGATTTTTTCTTACTCCTTTTTATTTATTCCACGGCCGACTTTTCACACAATCCACTTTATTTCGTAATGTTAATCAATGAAACAACGTTGTCAATTTGCATTCCAAGGGAGATAACCAGATTACGTTGCAGCCTTCATTAATGGCAAACATTTTTCTTTCTTTCTCTCTTTCTTACGCAGCCACCCTCACTGCATATTGACACCTCCACCAATGCATTGCAGATTGGGCTTAGTAGTTACAACAGCGGGCTGAAAAGTTCTCTTTCCCCAAATAAAAGCACTTAAAAAGGTTACTTACTACTTACACGCGACTGAGGGAGAAGTTTTGTTTTTAAACGCAGCTACAGAGAACATGTTATTTCGTAATATATATATATATATATATATATATATATATATATATATATATATATATATATATATATATATGAGTAAATAAGGAGATTAAATCATACAGTATGTAGAAAATAGAAAAACACGAGGTTTTCCCCTTTTCTACACACACACATACATAGGTATTGTCAAATATATATATATATATATATATATATATATGTGTGTGTGTGTGTGTGTGTGTGTGTGTGTGTGTGTGTGTGTGTTGTCAAATATATATACATATTGTCATATATATATATATATATATATATATATATATATAGTGAATATATATATATGAATATATATATACATATATATATGTGTGTGTGTGTGTGAATATATATATATATATATATATATATATATATATATATATATATATATAATATATATATATATATATATATATATATATATATATTTGACAATAAATAGTTTACGAAAATAAATAAGTTAGCATCAGTCACTATTATTAGTATTACTACAACAACTATGGGTGCTCCCATACTTCTAGCCTTGTGTCACTTAAATAAAAGTTACTAAATATCTGGGCACTTTATAAGAGTTTGCGAAATATGCTTTCTATTGTTAGTGAATTCGATTTTCACCGGGTGTTCCATATCTTCAGCCTTGTGCCAAACTGATCTAAGCTTTCTAAATATCTATTAGCTTTGCATAGTGAAATGGTTAGCAGGTTTAATTAGCAGACCGTTGTTAGCGAATTAGATTCTCACTGAGAGCACCATATTTCTGACCTTGAACCAAACTAAGCTTAGCTTAAAGGAAACATACATACACAACCTCGGGGAGATTTTATTATTGAATTACGATTAGTAAATAGTTATAATAATAATAATAATAATAATAATAATAATAATAATAATAATAATAATAAAGGTGAAGGTCGTACCAATTGTAATTGGTGTCCTTGGAACGGTCCCCCAAAGCTCTAGATAATAATTTGGGTGAATTGGAAATCAGAGGAAGAATCGAGACCATCCAAACTATAACACCGTTAAGATCAGCTAGAATACTCAGATGAGTCCTGGAGACCTGAGGAGACTTGCTATCACTCATCCTCCGGTGAACCAGCGGCTACGACCGGTGTGAAAACCTCATAATAATGACTAGCTTTACTCTTGGAAATTCCACTTTGTATATGTTTACTTTAATACATAAATTTACAAATATTATCATAAATCAGACTTTAACTTAGGCGTACGAGTCGAGGGTCAGTAGGGGTCTGCAGCCACGCCCCCAAGGACAAATGAATTGTACATTTTCACGGCATTAACATGCATTATTCTAAAAACGTATTTACTTGAAACTCATCTAACTGTTTTCTTTAATTACAAAAAAAAACAACACTTTTTCGGTTTAGCTCAGTCGGTAGAGCATCGGCCTCGGCAATTATTAAGGTTCTGACTTCGATACCGGTCCCCGCCAACTCAGTGTATAAATAGCACATACCGCAGTAATCTGATATGTGCGGTAAAGTAGGGTACTGGCGGTCGGTGTGGCGCTCCACCTCAGAAAAAAAAATCTCCCTGGTTTAGCGCTAGAGAAAACGGAATTAACTCCCTTGTTGTCGGGCTGATACCGACAGTAGGACACTCCGCTAACTTTACTTTATTCTAGCGCCTCCTTGTCAAACAAAGGACGAAAAGTAGTGAAAAAGAGAGGAAAGGGGCCACCAGAGAAAAGAAAGCCAGAAGGAACAACAACTCCATCATCTTTAGCAAACGGAAGGATGCCAACAACATTCTAGATCTAACTTCCCACGCCCTAAAAAGAACAAAAACTGAATTAAGATCCAGGGCAACATAGAAAATTCAGTTGACTTGTTTTGAACAGACTAATTTTCATGTAGTTTGCTTCGGATTTCCCTCTGTTGGATGATATTAGTATACGAGGTATGCCGAATCGCCACTCATATTTAAGAACTTTCCTAACAACAGCAGAAAATTATAGTAAAAATTGGCCTAACACTACATTTTTTCCTACCTTGAATGTCAAGGAACATTACAGACTAGGATTGCAAGGATACCTCCTTACACTACATTATTTTCTACCTAGGATTTCAAGGAAAACTACAGACTAGGATTGCAAGGAGACCTCCTAACACTACATTCTTTCCTACCTTGAATGTAAAGGAACACTACAGACTAGGGTTGCAAGAAGACCTCCTAACACGACATTCTTTTCTACCTAGGATTTCAGGGAACATTACAGACTAGGATTGCAATGAGACCACCTGACACTACATTCTTTCCTACCTAGAATTTCAAGGAACACTACAGACTAGGAATACAAGGAGACCTACTGATACTACATTCTTTTCTACCTAGAATTTCAAGGAATACTACCGACTAGGATTGCAAGGAGACCTCCTGACACTACATTCTTTCTACCTCGAATTTTACAGAGAAGAATTTCAAGGAACACTACAGACTAAGATTGTAAGGAGACCTCCTGACACTACATTCTTTTCTACCTAGGATTTCAAGGAAATTACAGACTAGGATTGCAAGGATACCTCCTAACACTACATTCTTTTCTAGCTAGGATTTCAAGGAACACTACAGACTACGATTGCAAGGAGACCTCCTAACACTACATTCTTTCCTACCTTGAATGTCAAGGAACACTACAGACTAGGATTGCAAGAAGACCTCTTGACACTACATTCTTTTGTATCTAGGATTTCAAGGAACACTACAGACTAGGATTGCAAATATACCTCCTAACACTACATTCTTTCCTACCTTGAATGTAAAGGAACACTACAGAATAGGATTGCAAGAAGACCTACTGATACTAGACTCTTTTCTACCTAGAATTTCGATGAACACTACAGATTAGGATTGCAAGGAGACCTCCTAACACTACATTCTTTTCTACCTAATTTCAAGGAACACAACAGACTAGGATTGCAAGGATACCTCCTTACACTACATTCTTTTCTAGCTAGGATTTCAAGGAACACTACAGACTACGATTGCAAGGAGACCTCCTGACACTACATTCTTTCCTACCTTGAATGTAAAGGAACACTACAGACTAGGGTTGCAAGAAGACCTCCTGACACGACATTCGTTTCTACCTAGGATTACAAGAAACACTACAGACTACGATTGCAATGAGACCACCTGACACTACATTCTTTCCTACCTAGAATTTCAAGGAACATTACAGACTAGGATTGCAATGAGACCACCTAACACTACATTATTTTCTCCCTCGTATTTCAAGGAACACTACAGACTACGATTGAAAGAAGACCTACTGATACTACATTCTTTTCTACCTCGAATTTCAGGGAACACTACAGAATAGGATTGCAAGGAGACCTCCTAACACTACATTCTTTTCTACCTAGGATTTCAAGGAACACTACAGACTACGATTGCAAGGAGACCTCCTAACACTACATTCTTTTCTACCTCGAATTCAAGGAAAACTACAGACTACGATTGCAAGAAGACCTCCTGACACTACATTCTTTTCTACCTAGAATTTCAAGGAACACTACAGACAAGGATTGCAAGGAGACCTCCTGACACTAGATTCTTTTTACCTAGGATTTCAAGGGATACTACAGAATAGGATTGCTAGGAGACCTCCTTACACTACATTCTTTTCTACCTAGAATTTCAAGGAACACTACAGACAAGGATTGCAAGGAGACCTCCTGACACTAGATTCTTTTTTACCTAGGATTTCAAGGGATACTACAGAATAGGATTGCTAGGAGACCTCTTACACTACATTCTTTTCTACCTCGAATTTCAAGGAACACTACAGACTAGGAATACAAGGAGACCTAACACTACACTTCTTTTCTACCTAGGATTTCAAGGAACTACAGACTAGGATTGCAAGGAGACCTCCTGACACTACATTCTTTCTACTCGAATTTCAAGGAACACTACAGACTATACAAGGAGACCTCTTGATACTACACTCTTTTTACCTAGGATTTCAAGGAACATACAGAATAGGATTGCAAGGAGACCTCCTGACACTACATTCTTTTCTACCTCGAATTTCAAGGAACACTACAGACTAGGACTACAAGGAGACCTACTGATACTACATTCTTTTCTACCTAGGATTTCAAGGAACACTACAGACTAGGTTACAAGGAGACCTCCTGATACTACATTCTTTTCTACCTAGGATTTCAAGGAACTCTAGACTAGGATTGCAAGGAGACCTCCTTACACTACACTCTTTTCCACCTCGAATTTCAAGAAACACTACAGACTAGGATTGCAAGGAGACCTACTGATACTACACTCTTTTCTACTCATGATTTCAAGGAATACTACAGACTAGAATTAAAGAATTATCCAACTGACCCCCTACCATGACGACAAGAATTTTAACGGTTTGTAGAAACTCAATATTGACAGAAATTGGTCGTCCAGATCGAGCGGAGTCTGTTACAATTCTTGTTACCATTTTAGGCGTTAAGTCTCCTATTGGTAAATCCAATTGTAGAAAAAGTTTGTAGTCTCAGTTGTAGAAAATTCAGTTTTAGCCCTAGCAATCCTAGATATAACAATAGTGTACTTGTAGCAGAGAATCCAGTCGTCGTCTTGCAGATATTAAGTTAAGTTATCAACTGACTTTAAGACAATTACCAACGATCTTAAATGCATTCTATGTCGTTTTTGATTGGTCAATGCCAAATCCTGATGTTGGCAAAATTCAGAAATACAAGTGGTGACCTTTTGTACAGCTTATACCCACAGATAAATCTAACATAATCTTTGTGAGAATAATTTCCCGATTGAAAGTTGACTAAACCACCATTGGCATGTCTGCACACTTAAAGCTTCATTTCCATAGAAATATCTATTGGCATTTTGATTGCTGAAGATTGCTTTTTCAATTCATACAGCATACAATGTCTCCTCTAAACTCATACTAAAAGGGTTAAATCGATACAAAATTCACTCACTCTAATATTAAGTAATACACAAAAAGAGAAAAAAAGATCAGAACGTAAACGTTAATGGTTATTTTATCATAAGTATTGAGAAAGGAACCTTCAAATTGATCATGTCAATAATGGGACCAGACTTTCTTTCCAAACCTTACATAAATATTTACCAACCCTTCCGCGCGAGCAGGATGCGACACAAGGTAATTTTTAGGCGGAGTTTAACAGGTTTGAATTAAGAGTTTTCCTTCTCCTAGAGTAGTTGCCTAACAAGGTTAAAGAGCCAAGTCTATCTTGCTATTTACACATAACTGGAGGAATAGCAGGTGGGTGCATACCTTTCCCAAGGGTATTAGCACGATGTGAAATGTAGACAGCCTCGTCTAGGGTTTGAACTCGAGTCGACGAGTCCATATCCTATTACTCTAGCTATTACAACACGCGCCTCCATATAGAGTTTCTAATAACGAAAAAACGTTCTTATTTTGTTTTGTTTATTCAGAGCTCATATTTTATTTTATCCCCTAGTAAAATTGCCTTGGAGAACAGACACTCATCTTCTCTCTTCAAACACTAATTTTGGGTCTTTCTACATCTCATTATTTTACAGCCATGCAAATATTATTGGGGCTGTTTCTTTCCGTCGATACTGAAAATTTAAATTTTAACTCTTTGCCTACCAAATTTCCCCCGTGATTCTCGATGACAGAAAATAAATTGGCGAATATTGCCGGTTCCCTATTGCAAAGAATCAAATACCAGGCTATGGGCTGGTTCACAGACAAAACAAAAGATAGCAACGATGTTCAGGTGGTGATTTTTCAGTGTTAACAAGTGGATCGCATTGATGGGGGAGCCGTTCTGAGCGATGTAAAGATGACAAAGGGTTAATTTTTATTATTATATATATTTACCAACCCCTCCGCAGGAGCAGGATGCGATACAAGGTCAATTTCTTAAGCGGAGTTTAACAGGTTTGAATTCAGAGTTTTCCTTCTCCTAGACTGGGTACCTGGCCATGGTTAAAGAGCCCGATCTGCCCTGCTATTTACCCATAACTAGAGGGAGAATTAGATTCATACCCTTCCCAAGGGTATTAGCGCCATGGGAAATGCCAACAGCTTCGTCCAGGAATTGAGCTCGGGTCGACGAGTCCATTTCCTACGACTCTAACCATTGCACCACGCGCCTCCAATTCTATTATTATACGTTGATTTACTCGGATGTGTTTAGTCTGGTTTGATTGTTTAATGGCATATCAATTTTCGAGGATTATCTAATGCTAAATTATATTTCAAGAGGAACAGTTGCAGTACTATTTAACCCATACCTGGGTCAGACTAGTGTCCTTATATTTACTTACTAAATCTACTATGTCATAGGTATGACGTTAAACTGCATCTAGTGGTGAAGTTCCAGTTCTGGAACACTGGGGAATGTGGAATACCCCTTTATCGCCTTTACTCCCAGGTCCATCCTGACGAGGAGTGGTAATATTTTTAGGGTCACATCTATAGGTTAAATAGTTAAAAAATGAGTATTCAAAATCTGTTTATAAAAAATTAAGTTTGAAAAAAAAATTGAATACACAAGAATGAATAAAACAAAGAACGGTAATGGTACTATTTAACTCATAGTTAGGTCGGACTTGTGCCCTTATTTTTATATACTAAGTCTTCTGTGTCCTGGCTATGACTTTAAACTGCATCAAGGGGTGTAGTTCCAATTCTGAAACCCTGGAGAATGTGGAGTAGCTCTTAATCGCCATTATTTCCAGATTCACTCTGATCCGGAGTGGTAATACCTGTTAGGGTCCCATCTATAGGTTGAATAGATTTTTTTTAAATGAGTATTAAAATGTGTTTAAAAAATTGAGTTTAAAAAAAATTAAATAACAAGAATGAATAAAACAAAATGTCTTCGGCATTAAATAACCCAAGAAGGGTTAACATGCCGTAAAATCCAACCAACCAACTAAGTCTACTGAGGTGGTTATTATAACTTAGCATAAGCACTCATTCTTTCAATCGCCCTGTCCTCCTGTATTATCTTATTCTATATATTAATAATTGTTCCTTAATCTTCCGACTGTTATCATCCTGCAACACCCTCTAGTTAAAAAATGAGGCCGTCCAAATCGTCCAAGATGAAATGCAAAAATGTAAGTCCTGATTATCTGATGTTGCTTATCCACCGAATTCTTATTTCTCATGAGTGTTATCGCCTCAGCTAGATTCTGGACTATTCCATTTTTATCATAAAGAAAGAAAGGGGAGAAAAGGGACACGATATACAGAAAAAACATAAGAAAAGAAAGAAAGAAATAATAAAAAGAGTAGGGAAAAGATAAAGAGATGGGATGAGCGCGTAGAAGCGATAAGGCTAATCTGTTTCAATCGAACATAATGTAAAGATCAAAAAAAGGAAAAAAAGATCATTATATTTTTCTATATATTGAACTATTTAGCAATAGCTCTTAAGTAAACATATCAAACGTTCTAATAATTAGATCATCATACTGTGGTATATCCACAAGTCCTACTAAAAAACGTACAGTCGTGGGGGTGACTTAAAGTCGGTATCAGCCAGCAGCGAGGGAGTCTATCCCCTTTTCACTAGCGCTAGACCAAGGAGATTGTTTACGAGTTCTATATAATTTTGGCTTTATTCCACAAATAGAAATTTTGGTCCAATTTGTATCATGTTGAGAATTGGTTAAATTAAAATTAACTTCAACGGTAGTTCTTTCTAATCGAGTAAAAGAGTAAAAAAAAGACCCAAATCTGATGTGTATCTGAAATCCGTTTTCTCTGCACTAAAAGCCAAAGCAAGTGAACACGCTAAATAGTACAACTAGTCACGTTAGTATAACTAGTTTGAAACAAACTGCTATTGCTGGTTTCACTAAATAACAACGTGTTAGTATAACTACAGGGTGATCGTAAAGTAACTCCCTATTTTAAGAATCTTGTAATTCATTTCTGAATCCTTATTTTTACAAAAGAATTAATATGAGAACACACATAACATGGAAGTTTATCTAAAAATTCTATATGGGCACCAGCATTCGTCTCAAGCCTCTCAAGGATCGTATCAACTGATCTTCCTGGGCACTTTTGAATTCTCGTATTCGTCTTTCAGGTTCTTCTAAAGTCGTTGTTTTCATAGAGGAGACTTGCTCCTTCAATCGACCCAAAGAAAAAAGTTAAAAGTTAAATTAGGGCTTTTGGCCGACCATGCGCATGCGGTGATTCAGCCATTTACGAAAAACAATAGCAAAATGTGGAGGAGCACTATCTTGCATAAAAATCAAATCTTAAATATTCTCCCAAGTATTGACAAGTGTATATAAAAAAATTATAAACAATTTAAAATAGGGAGTTACTTTTCAATCACCCTGTAGTTAGAAACCAACTGCTATTATCGTCTTCACTAGATAACAACGTGTTAGTATAACTAGTTAGAAACCAACTGCTATTGTCGTCTTCATTAGATAACAACGTGTTAGTATAACTAGTTAGAAACCAACTGCTATTGTTGTGTTAGTATAACTAGTTAGAAACCAACTGCTATTGATAACAACGTGTTAGTATAACTAGTTAGTGATAACAACGCGTTAGTATAACTAGTTAGAAACCAACTGCTAGATAACAACGTCTAGTTAGAAACCAACTGCTATTGTCGTCTTCACTAGATAACAACGTTCTAGTTATAGGTGTTAGTATAACCCAACTGCTATTGTCGTCACTAGATAACAACGTGTTAGTATAACTAGTTAGAAACCAACTGCTATTGTCGTCTTCACTAGATAACAACGTGTTAGTATAACTAGTTAGAAACCAACTTTAGAAACCAACTGCTATTGTCGTCTTCACTAGATAAAACGTGTTAGTATATGGTTAGAAACTAACTGCTATACTAGATAACAACGTGTTAGTATAGCTATTACTAGATAACAACGTGTTAGTATAACCCAACTGCTATTGTCGTCTTCACTAGATAACAACGTGTTAGTATAACTAGTTAGAAACCAACTACTATTATCGGCTTCACTAGATAACAACGTGTTAGTATAACTAGTTAGAAACCAACTGCTATTGTCGTCTTCACTAGATAACAATGTGTTAGTATAACTAGTTAGAACATTGTCGTCTTCACTAGCAACGTGTTAGTATAACTAGTTAGAAACCAACTGCTATTGTCGTCTTCACTAGATAACAACGTGTTAGTATAACTAGTTAGCCAACGTGTTAGTATAACTAGTTAGAAACCAACTGCTATTGTCGTCTTCACTAGATAACAACGCTAGTTAGAAACAAATTGTCGTCTTCACTAGATAACAACGTGTTCCTTGCTATTGTCGTCTTCACTAGATAACAACGTGTTAATAACTAGTTACTGCTATTGTCGTCTTCACTAGATAACAACGTGTTAATATAACTAGTTAGGAACTAACTGACGGCTTCACTGAATAAAAATGTGTTAGTATAACCTATAATACTGATCATTCCTTATTTTAGAAATCCAGACAAAAATAGTAAAATTATCTTTTCTCAAACTATTTCTTTCGAATTTTCAAATCAAATTTTCAATTTTAATTTGTTTTTCAATTTCAATTTTCATATTTCAATTTTAAATTTTGATTTTATCTTTAATTACAAGAATATTTTTATTAGTCCATTCCAGATATAATTATTTCTAAATTGTATCAGTTTTAAGGTAACTCGAATTTCAATTTGAAACAGGTCTATAAACAAATTTGATTTAGCATTTGAAACAAATTTACATTTTGCGTATATCGCTCTATAGGTAATTGGTCGTGATAGATTCGATTGTAAATGTATTTGGTCGGCCTGGCCAGTTCGTCTGGAAAGTGTTAAACATTCGAAATACAAAAATGAATAAAAGGAATTAGGATTATTCTATACGACTTTACTTTAAACTATTTTTTATTTTCAGATTTACTACACACTAGTATACATTAGTATAATACTGATATATTATATATTACACACACACACACGAATGCGCGTGTGTAATATATAATATATCAATATTATACCAAAGCAGAGTGAATCCATGATTGTTTGCTAAATGCTTTCTTCCCATTTAGTTTAATGACATAAAATACATCCTAAAATATTCCTTAGTTTTGGTATTAAGTTAGGTTTGAAAAGAATTCCATTTTATTTGGTTCTAATTAGTCGTAATTTGCAATTGAATCAAAAACCAACCCGTCTATTACTTCATATCCTGTCTGTCACTTCCTCCTCTTTATATATATATATATTGGTTAACTACTTATATATATATATATTGGTTAACAAATATATATATGTTAGTTTTGTCTGTGTGCATAAAGAGTGAGATTGGAGAGTGTGAGTGATATACTGAACTTCACACTTTATTCGTATGTTAATTTTCTGTAGCTTACGGCTGGCTTATATATAAGACTATAAGCGGCTACCCGGTGTCGCCTAGAAAGAAAGGGGATTTTTTAAAAACTTACGGAACTTATATTACTTATCGCGAGTGAGATCCTCGCTGGTTGCCCCATAAAAACCCCCACGGAAATATATAACAATATAGTAAGAAATTTCCATTCAATGATTTACATTTTTTTTTAAATAAGATATAAATGATGCAATTAATCAATCAATCAAAGCGAAAAAAAAAACATACAAAAAAAAGATAAACAAAATAACATGGCTTTCCCTTCTGTTACTTTTCAAATGTGAATTTTTAAATATCTTCCCAAATATAAATCAAATCTTCATTATTTTTGCTCAAAAACAAGCCCTGGTGATATTTAATGTATATATATATTTACTTTGTCGTTAATTGTTTTGTTTTCGAAGTTTCATCCGGACATACGGATATACACAACTGTCCTCTATATATGTACTATCAGCGGCTATCCAGCGTCGACTAGGTAAATGGTGGATTTTTAAAAAGTTAGTCTCGCAAATCCATTATTATTTATCACAAGTTAAATACTCACTGGATGCCCCTATAAAATCCCCACGTAAATATATAACAATATGGTAAGAAATTTTAGTTCAATAATTTACAATGTAAAAAAAAAAACAATATAAATGAGGCAAATAATTCAATCAATCAACATCATATTTCAATTATCTTCTGTTACTATACAAATTTCAATTTTTAAATATCTTCCCAATTATAAATAAAATCTTCATTGTTTTTACTCAAAAACCAAGCCCTGGTGATAGTGAATGTATATATATATTTACGTTGTCGCTAATTGTTTTATTTTCGAAGTTTCCTCCGACATACACATACACACAACTGCCCTTTAAATATGTATAGATAGATGGGTCAGTTTTTGACTCAACTGAAAATTTTAGCAAACTAATTTTAATGTTTTTTTTTACTTTTTTATTTTCTGGCAGTGTTTATTTTTTCACAGTTACCTACCCAGAGCTGAATAGGTAACCCAACGGGTCATGTTTTTTTTAAATATTTTTAAAAAATTTAAAAAATAAACTGCCGCTGTTGCTTAGCGTAACCTTGGTGATAAAAACAAAACAATTACTTTAACAGTTACATTAACATTATTTAACATTACTTAAACAGTTTTAATAATGAAAGACACACATACTCAACGTTGATAATGGATAAAGACATACATACTCAACCTTGATAATGGATAAAGACACACATATTCTATCTTGATAATGGGTAAAGACACACATCCTCTACCTTGATAATGGGTAATGACACACATATTCTACCTTGATAATGGATAAAACACACATACTCAACCTTGATAATGGATAAAGACACACATATTCTACCTTGATAATGGGTAAAGACACACATCCTCTACCTTGATAATGGGTAATGACAAACATATTCTACCTTGATAATGGATAAAGACACACATACTCAACCTTGATAATGGATAAAGACACACATATTCTACCTTGATAATGGGTAATGACAAACATATTCTACCTTGATAATGGATAAAGACACACATACTCAACCTTGATAATGGATAAACACACATATTCTACCTTGATAATGGATAAAGACACACATACTCAACCTTGATAATGGATAAAGACACACATATTCTACCTTGATAAAGGGTAAAGACACACATCCTCTACCTTGATAATGGGTAATGACAAACATATTCTACCTTGATAATGGATAAAGACACACATACTCAACCTTGATAATGGATAAAGACACACATCCTCTACCTTGATAATGGGTAATGACACACATATTCTACCTTGATAATGGATAAAGACACACATACTCAACCTTGATAATGGATAAAGACACACATATTCTACCTTGATAATGAATAAAGACACACATACTCTACCTCGTTAATGGATAAAGACACACATACTCTACCTTGATAATGGATAAAGACACACATACTCTACCTTGTTAATAGATAAAGACACACATACTCAACCTTGATAATGGATAAAGACACATATATTCTACCTTGATAATGGGTAAAGACACACATCCTCTACATTGATAATGACGTTGACTATAGATTAAACCCTCATTGATAAACTTACTAAATTTCTGAAGTTACTGTGACATAAGCAGTGATGTAGTTTCGGTTACAGACTGATAGATAACGAGTCTTCGTTACATATAGATGTGGACATTGTTTTTTTTACAAATTGGGAAAACGGTAATAGCTGGGTTTTTTTTTAATATCCTAAAGTCCCTACGCCAGTCATCAGTCATCAGCAACACTCTAGTCATCAATCACCAACATCATCCAATCATCTACCAAGTCACTAATCAACCACATGGAGTGAGATTATCGTTGTCTAAAGTCAAGGATAAGTGGTGAAAGATAGCTTTTGATGAAGGCAAAACATCTTATTATAATGGAGATTCGGTGTTTGTTATTAGTTAGTGTTGGTGAAATAGATCACTAATTAGGACTGAACCTATTCTAGTAGTGACCACCCCAAGCGGATTTAACAGGTTTGAATTCAGAGTTTTCCTTCTCCTAGACTAGTTGTCTAACCAAGGTTAAAGAGCTCGGTCTGCCCTACTATTTACCCATAGCTGGAGGTAGAGTAGTTGGAGTCATACCTTTCCCAAGGGTATTAGCGCTATATGAGATTAGCTTCGTCCAGGATTTGAACTCGGGTCGACGAGTCCATTTCCTACGACTCTATCCATTACACCACGCACCTCTGTCTGTAATCGAAATTACGTCTCTGCTTACGTCACAACACCTTCAGAAATTTTGCAAGTTTAACAATGAGTATTTAATTTATAGTTAAAATCATTTATAAATCTTATTTATTTACGATGTCTCTATAAACATCTGAGTTAGATTCGCCTCAAAACAGCCCATGTTATTAATACGCTTAAAATCCTGCAAGATATCTCATATATCACTAAGGAATAAAGGTCTACATAATATATGGTATGGTTAATTTGCATACTGGTTTTAACAAAATTGGGTTTTATGAATAATTATTTGGTATTATTGATCTATAATATCATTTTTTTAATTCTCCTATGAATGATTTTATATAAAAACCAATTAAAATATAATTAGTTAAGCTAAGTGTAATCTTTTAATATGCATTCTTATTTAATTTCGTTAGTCTTCTAATTCAATATATTTCATTACATCAAAACTTAAATACTTACGCCTGGAGGGCACATATTTTTGCTAGTTAATATGAATACCTATCTAATGCAAATTTACTTTTAAATCAGCTTGTAGAATAAGATAGGTTGATTTTTCACTTTTTTTAAAATATCAAATTCTCTCAAACAGCGAAAGTTTTTTGTTGGTATAATGAATACTGATACCAAAAACTAGATCTTTTACTTGCACCATTGTTTGAGGAAATAACATCATAAGATCATCTGTTAAAATGCACCAAAAATTTGTTAGAAAATCTAGTAATTTCAATATTTAAAACAGAAAAGATTATCATTTTAAAGGAAACGAATTAAATATTATAACTAGAATAAAATTGAAAATATGCCCCTATCACCACCGATATGCTGCTTTTTACCTAATAATTGAGCTATAACCGTGATAACATCTTAAAAGATTGAAATCTATTTCCTCAAACGAAGGTAAAGTTTTGAAAAAATACATTGTGTGCTAATTCTTTATATTAATTTGCAACTTTCGCCACATGGGAGATGTAACAGTTCCAAAATCAACCTACCCTATAGTAGAATAATGTTTCACATTGCATCTATTACAGCAATTAATAAGTACAATGCTAATTGTTTCAATCTGTGTCACTCTTACAATCAACATTGATATTTATACGTTATATATATATATATATATATATATATATATATATATATATATAATTAAAATTCCAATGTACGTAATTGCACGTTCCACAAGTGCACCTCAAAATGAAAAAATCTCATTCCTTCCACTGTGTAAGTTTTTAGGACTTCGATTGCTAAAAAGATATTCAAACATTCTAATTGCAGCATTTTAAGATCTGCAACTATAGATACTTTGGTTTGGTTGGTTGGATTTATGGCATGTCAAACCTTGTTGGATTATTTTATGCCGTAGATGTTTTTGTTTTATTCTTTCTTTTAGGAGAGTTTTCAAATGTTTTAACACGTTTTTTAAACTATTTTTAATCTATTAGGTGATAGATAAGAAGCGATAGCACTCACCGTCTGTATCAGGGATCACCAAATTTTTTTATGGTGGGCCGGATAATTGAAAAAGTAACGAGCGCGGGCCACATTATTATTGTATTGAATGCTTGCTTACCAGAACGAAAGCTCTGAGAAAAAGATATAAAATTTATTTTTCCATGTTATATTCATGGATGAGTGGCGTAAGATACACAAAAACAAATTTAACTAACATATTTATTTTCAAACATTATCAAAGAACGCAACATTAGCAGAAAAGTTTAGTGAGATTTGTGAAACTGAAATTTGCCTTTCAAAATATCGTCAATGTTAGGTTTGGAATTGCTACATTCAATCAAGAGAATTGCTTTCAAATGTTTATCAGTCAATTTCGTTCGATGGGTTGATTCCTTAATCAAGTCCATGAAGATTTAGTAAGCTTAAAATTACATTTAAATTTAAATGGTATGAGAACGTCTCACGTTCCGTATGTTTTAACAAACAAATTCAAGTGCCGTCGGCGGGCCTGATAAAATGCATTCGTGAGCCGAATACGGCCGTAGTTTGGTGACCCTGATCTGTATCAATGAAATAGAGAATAAAAAAACGAAAGAAAGATAGAAAAAGAAGGGAAAAAAGAAGAGAAAAGAAAAGAAGAAAATCTAAATTTCACTAGAGATTATTTTGCTTTTTACATATTGAACATTTTTTTATCGCCACACTCGATGGTAAACTCCTAAACTCGGTGTAACAATTCATGTACCTAAGTAGTAGTATCTCATTAACAAACCTGATGTTAATGCACGCATGGGAAAGGGCATGGTTTGCTATGAACAGATTGTCAGTCATATGGAAATCCAATCTCACTGACAAGTTAAAGCGACAGTTCTTCCAAGCTGTAGTTGTATCAGTGCTACTGTACGGCTGCACCACTTGGACCCTATCGAAGTGCCTAGATGGGAACTGCACAAAAATGCTGCGAACAAGACATGGAAACAATACGCCACGAGAAAACAGCTGTACGGCACCTGTCCCAAATCACTCAAACCATACGTGTGAGGCGAAAAGACACGCTGGACACTACTGGAGAAGCAAGGATAAACTCATAAGTGGCGTTCTTCTGTGAAAGGCAGCACATGGGCACGCCAGTGTGGGTCATCCAGCAAAGACATACATTGACCAGCTCTGTACGGATACTGAATGCTGCGCAGAGGACTCCCAGTGGCAATGAATGATAAGGACGGTTGGCGATATATTGTCATGGATATCCGTGCTGCTACCGTGACATGATGATGATGATGATGATGATGACATATTGAACTATTTGCAATAGCTCTTAAATAAGCTTATCAAACGTTGTAATAGTCAAATTATAATACCCTGATATATTCACAGGTCCCACTAGTTTATATAATTTCAATGAAAAGAATAAAGTTCTCATGCATTTAGGAATTAATTCATTTATGAATATTTAGAAATATTGTTTTAAATGAATGCATTTCAAAATTTTAATTTTTTTTCCATATTTTTTCTTAGTTTTTCTGGATCTCTTCAGATCTATTTCTCTGATTTTTTTAATTGGACACATAGCGTAGTGGATATAGGCGTTGGGTTAAGACAGTTTTAAGTGACAGTTATCTCTGGGTTGCAGGTTTAATCTTGGTCAAGGGTGACAGTAACACAGAATAATAATTAACACAGCTTAACATTTGTACTCATCTATAGTTAGCGGAATGTGAACAGGATACCCCCGTAGATTGAATAAAGGGTTGGGCTCAAAGTTCCGTGATGGCCCCCGATTACGACAAGAAGGTTCCTGGGTTCGAAAAGAAGGTTCCAGACTTCGAGAAAGCTCCCGAGTCCGACAAGAAATACCTGAAGAAGGCCGGAGGGCATATCGACCGAAATGTTGTCAGATAACAATAAAGATGAGGACAATAGTCCGAATAATCTAAATAATACAAACTCTTCAGATCTATTAGACACCCATAGCTTCGGTGCCCGATCACTAAACTTGCAAGGTCTGCGGTACCCAAGAACCACTTCTGCTAGTATTACCATAATTAAATGTACTTCATTCAACGACCGTCTGTTGGCCGAGCTTGTAGAATACGTCGACTGCGCCTCTGTAGAGGGATAAGACCCTCAATGGACGTAGGTGGCGACCCTATCATGCGCGAGGATAGAATCCTGGTGGCTGAGCGGTCCATGCCTTACAACACTCCATTTTGGCCTTTACTTAGGCTAGACGCGTGGTCGGAGAGACCCCATTCGATCAGTCTGTTGGTCAGGTCAAGCCCTAACATCTATATGATTGTACCGACCGCACTGTCCTTATGACAACCCCCCCCAACCTTTTTTATCATATATGTGCTAGCTAGTCTCCTGTGTACAACGTTAAACTGCAACTAAAAGTGAAATTCCAACTCTGAAGCTCTTCATCGCCATTACTCCCTGGTACACCCTGACACGGAGTGGTAGTATCTGTTAGGGTCCCATCTATGAATTAAATAGAAAGAATAATTGGGCGTTTTTTTTTAAATTGATTTTTTTTATTGAGTTTAAAAATGTTGAATACTCATCAAGAATGAATTGAACAAAACGTCTCCAGCATAAAATAACCCAACAAGAGTTGACATGCCTTAAAACCAACCAACCAACCAATCTATAGGTTAGATAGAAAAATGGGTTAAAAAGTGTTTTTTAAAATTGAGTTAAAAAAATTTTTGAATACCCGTCAAGCATGACTAGAACAAACATCTTAGGCATAAAATAACTCAACAAGGGTTGATATGCTATAAAATCCACCAAACCAAACCAAACCGAAGCTGGTCACCAGGCTTCAAGAGCTGGATTGAATAAAGGACTGTATCTGTATGCTCAACCATTTCTAAAAATGAAAAGTAGAAAAAACAAGAAACCCAGCTTATTTAGCACTTACATTGCGTCTTTGGCACAAAATAACCCAGCAAGGGTTGTCATGCCGTAAAACCCAACCGACTAAAGCAAACCTTCATTCAACGAAGTTTATCGCAAGACTTTTTGGTGACCTATTTTTCAAAATAATCCACATGATGTCTTACAAAATCGAAAACCTACGCTTAGCTCTCACTAGAACTTGAACCGAGCGGATAGTGACAATTTGAAACTTACCATCAGTTTGTGTAGCCACGAAGGTCAATGATTACGATTTCTATTGAATAAATAATCACTATTGATAATTGGTGCTGTGTGAATTCTGAACAGGAATGTAAAGAATGTACGGTCGTCCAATCAAACAACGTTTGTTCATTTAAACGATAATCTATCTATACATATATCAAGGAAAATTGTGTGTATGTATTGGTGTGTGTCCGGAGGAAACTACAAAAATAAAACAATTAACGACAAAATAAACATATATACACATTCACTATCATCAGATATTGCTTTCTGAACAACAGTAATGAAGAATTGATTTATATTCGTGAAGATAATTAAAAATAGATTTTATATAGTAACAGCATTTTTTTTTTTTTTTTTTTTACGTTTAATATTTTAAATATGAGACATTAATTTTTCTTTTCATAATGTCTGGATCAATGCAAGGTCTTTTTTATGTAGGGATTTTAATGGGGCATACTGTGTGGGTCCAGCTTGCGATTCAACAATAATGGATGGGTAAGACCCTTTTTTAACCCCCCGCCCCACACACTTCTACCCAGGCGACGCCAGGTAACCACTTTTAGTATATATATAAAAGGCAGTTGGTATGTATGTATGTCCAGATGAAACTACGAAAATAAAACAATTAACGACAAAGTAAATATATATATACACAATAAAAAAAATTACCAGCTCTTGCTTTTTGTTAAAGAATTATGAAGATGTTTGAAAATTTACATATACACAGAAATAGTATGGAAATTCTACTTAAAAATGTCCAGCATTTGTGAATCTCAAAAGTAAACAAATCAATATACCATGTATTTTTGTCCCCCTCTACCCAGGTGACACCGGGTAGCCGCTTCTAGTACAATATATAGTAACCTCTCAAAAGGAATTTCATGCAAGATATACAACTTTGTACATTGGTAAACTGATAAAAAAGCAATATTTTAAAAGGAAAAAAAGGCATTTCGTAAGAATAAAGACCACGTGTTCAATGTACAGGGATGATCCCAAAAGTAAAGCCTCAAAAGCGCTGGGAACGCAGTGAAACTATTCGTGCAGCTATTGGCAACATTGTTGTATTTGTTGTACATACACCAGCCCCTGAGAGCGCCTCACCGCTACGCACAGTTTTGTCTTGGCAGTTGTTTCTGATGGAGCTCCTGATTGACGCAAAAAAATATGAAGATTTGATTTATATTCGAAGATATTTAAAAATTAGAATATACTAGAAATAGCGTTGGAATTCTACTTAAAGATGTCCAGCATTTGTGAATCTCAAAAGTAAACAAATCAATACACGAGGTATTTTGCCGCTCTTCTGATGGAGCTCCCGATTGACGCTACCACCAAGTGTGAAATTTTCGTAGTTATTTCCTTTTGAATGCAAAAGGCATTAGATCGGTTAAAATTCATTGCCAATTGATGAAAGTGTATGGTGAATCGTGCTTGGATGTCAAAAACGTCCGCAGGCGGTGTGTGGACTTTGCAACGACGACGAAGTTCAACGCTTCCTCAACGACAGCGGTGAACTGGTATGACATGTGATACAAAAACTGACACAGTGCCTACATAAATGCATCAACCGAAATGTCGAATATGTAGATTCATGTTGAAACTTTAAAATGATGTAAGCAACAATGACAATAAACAATATACGTTTCTGTGATTTCTAAATATTTTGGATAACTTACCTTTAGGATTACCCTCGTATAGTGCAAAAAGTAAATACAAATTCTAAAAAAATGTGCAACAATAAAAGAAAACAAGAAAAATATATGTAAGTTGTCTATCTGGGGCACTCCAAATGTTGTATAGCGGCATGTTAGTGTATGTTAGTAGCGGGTATGTTCCCAGTACCAAAAGCGATGTATGTAGTAGTCAGCCTTACCGACTACTGGACTTCAATAACAACAGATACGTATGTACAAAATATAAGACCCGTGTTTATTTTTCTTCGGTGTGTGGTAGGTGATGGGCGCAGAGCTTCACAATGAAAATGCCAGTGGCTGGCCAAGAGCGCAGTGTTCACAATGAGTGCCCGAAGGGTGTTTTGTGGACGGGAGACGCGAAGTGATGCTATCGGTGGTTCGCTGGGTCTGACTGACGGCTCGAATACTCTTCCTTTTATATTGATAGATACGCCTCCGCATCTTTATCTTTTTGATCTGATGACGGGTATTTGTTATATATTTCTTTTATCTTCTCCCTGTTTCCTTGACCGGAAACCATTTCTTCCGCTTCCCCTTTCTTTTTAAATATATATTTTTATCCTTCTCTTTGTCCCTCTGCCGGAAACTTCTTTTTCCGGGCGAGACAATACAACACAAACAGGATTGCCCCTCCCCCAGTTAAATTGGTTGGTTGGTTATTTTGTTTAATAGCATACCAAACCTTGTGGGCTATTTAATGCCAAATCTTGTACATATGCAAGTGAATAGTTTATATGTAAATGTTTGGTTTTATAAGCTGGTAGAAACGATTTTCATTAATCATGCAAATTGGTCTATTTGTCCGATTGATGGGACCCTAACAGGAACTACCACTCCGGCCTGAGTGGACCTGGGAGTCATTGCCACTGAGAGGTGCTCCACACTCTCCAAAGCTTCAGAAATGGAATCTCAACACTAGATGCAGTTTAGCGTCATACCAAGGACCCCCCCCCCCCGGCTAGCAAATTCGAGGGTCATACTTACCGACACTGAATATGATATAGATATTATTATATATATTTACCAACCCCTCCGCACGTGCAGAATGCAACACAAGGTCAATTTCTTAAGCGGAGTTTAACAGGTTTGAATTCAGAGTTTTCCTTCTCTTAGAATGGTTACATAGCCATGGTTAAAGAGCCCAGTCTGTCCTGCTATTTACCCATAGCTGGAGGGAGAATTAGATTCATACCTTTCCCAAGGGTATTAGCGCAATATGAAATGCAAACAGCTTCGTCAGGAATTGAGCTCGGTCGACGAGTCCATTTCCTATGACTCTAACCATTAGACCACGCGCCTCCATAAATATCATATAAATATTATAATAGGATGTGACTTAACATTGAACTGAAAATAATCCACTGTCCAACGATAATACAAAAAAAAACAAAACAAACATTTGATATAGAAGAAAATTATTAACCTTATTTCCTCAATAACCAATTGATGTGTAACCTTTATTCTCGACTATTGCCTTTAATTATTTTTTATAGTTTCTTACAAGATCACTATACCCACTAATAAGCGTGGGAAAGGTATGCATCCAACTACACTCCCTCCAGCTCTGGGTAAATAGTAGACTTAGCTCTTTAAGCTTAGTTAGACAACCAGTGTAGGAGAAGGAAAACTGAATTCAAACCTGGTAAACTCCGCTAAACAAATTGGCCATGTGTCACATCCTACTCGTGCCCTACTATTTACCCATAGTTGGAGTGAGAGTAGAATTTATACCTTTCCCAAGGGTATTAGCACAATGTGAAATGCAAACAGTCGCGTCCAGGATTTGAACTCTGGTCGACGGTCCATTTCCTACGATTATAACCATTACACCACGCGCTTCCGATTATTCATGTATAGGTCATCACTTCCGCCTTGGATAAAAGTGTAGTATCTGTTCTTTCTTCTCAAGATATATATAAGATTTTGCGTTTGGGGATTAGTTGGTCGGCTGGCTGGTTGGCTGGATTTTACAGCATGTCAACTCCTTTTGGGTTATTTTATGCCGAAGACATTTTTGTTTTATTCATTCTTGATAGGTGCTCAATTTTTTTAAAACTCATTTTTAAACACATTTTTGTAAACTCATTTTTTCTATTTAATCCTCAGATGAGAGCCTTGCAAGTACTACCTCTTCGGGTCAGGGTGGACCTGGGAGTAATAGTGATGAAGGGGTACTCCACACTCCCCAGAGTTCCAGAGTTGGAATTTCACCATTAGATGAAGTTTAATGCCATACCTAGGACACTCAGCCACCGCCTTCTATCACATATGTGATAAAAAGGTTTGGAGCTTGCTATAAGGGCGATAGGTTTGCATTTTGGGGAGATTTTTTTCGCTTTTTAAAGATGATTTGAAATTCTTTCAAAATGTTCTCTGCACAAGGCTTGGTCTGTAACAAAGATTTCTCGAACAGTTCATATCTCGGAAGGCCACCATAAATATATTCTGTGTAGTTGAAAAGGGTTCTTTTACTGCAGATGTAACTGGTCTTCTTTTTTCCCCATTGAAACTGTCTTTCAGAAGGTTAAAATCTTTTTCTGGGGCTGTCAAAAATGCTTTTTTCCAGAAATATCTTCAAGAGAAAGTTAAATTATTTTGTTGCTGCCAAAAAGTGCTTCTTCCAGAAATATCTTTGAGGGGGCTAACTTCCATTGGCGAGTTAATCTCTTCCCCCCCCTCTCTCTCTCTCTCTCTCTCTCTCTCTCTATCTCTCTCTCTCTATCTCTCACTCGCTGTCAATCTATCTATCTATACATATATAAAGGGCAGTTGTTGTGTATGCATGTATGTCCGTATGAAAGTATGAAACTACAACAATTAACGACAGAGTAAATATATATACATATTAAATATCACATCTTTGGGCAAAAATTATGAAGATCTGATTTATATTCACGTAGATATCTAAAAGTCAAAATATACATAATAATAATAATAATAATAATAATAATAGTAATAATAATAATAATGGATGTGCGAGACTAACTTGCATACCATTCACCACGTTCCCCCCTTTACCCAGGTGATGCTGGGTAGATGCTTCTAGTATAATACAATGGGAAAAGTGCAAACATGAAAAGTTTTTGCATATAAAAGTGCTCAATGCTAAATTGGTAGTGCAAATAAAATATTGTGGTACTAATTTGCCGTTACTATTGTTTTATGCGTATTATGCAAGCCTCGGGCGGTTATATATTGAAAAATTGGCTTGTCCAGCGTTTTTATAACGTGAAACGTGCTCACGTGATATAAAAGACATATATCTAAAAACATAAGCATGCTTAGATCTTAATGCGTGTGCTAACTAGATGTTTAAAAAAATTAATAGAGGGGTATAAAATACGGATTAATTAGGGTCAGGTGGTAAATGACTTAAGAGAAGTTTGTTTAAATGTCTACATTTGGAATCCATCTATCTCATTTGAGATGTTTATTTATGAACGAGGATCAAGAGGAGTTCGCATCAATTCAGCCAGATCTTTTTTTAATGTGAAAGATTTATTTCATTTTAGTGCGAAAGATTTTTCAAAAGATCAGATTGAATGACTACCTATGAACATTAATGGGCATGTCCCAATGTCCCAGTTATGCTGACTGAGTAGTCTTATACCACTAGCAGTGGTTTACCTTCTTCACGCTTCAGGCGAGTTAATGTTAAAAAGATTCTATTTCATATTTAGTTTAGTTATTTTTCATTTAATAACCTTTGTTAGGTTACAACAATGATACAAAATTAATTCATTCTTTTTTTTTTTTTACAGTGAAATTGGGCCTTTTATCCTCATTTTTCCCAATGTCCTGGCTAAAAAAAATTATGAACAGAAAGGTTTTTATTATTGGTCTGAATTTTTGAGATGTGACTTGATATTACCGTGTTTCCCTGAAAATAAGACAAGGCTTATATTAATTTTCACTCCGAAATATAACACTAGGGCTTAATTTCTGGAGACATCTTATTCTTCATATATCATAAAACGACATTATCAGGTAGAAAATTACGACATTTCTAAATAAACAGAAATTACGAAAAACGATATACATTTATTTACAATTAACATTTTCTTTTATTCAAAAACTCATTAACGACAATTCATACAAAAATAATCATATCATCATCTTCTGGAATGTTATTGCTCTCAACTAGGGCTTATTTTAAGGGGAGGGCTTATATCAAAATCATCCTCAAAAATCACGCTAGGTCTTACTTTTTAGGTACGCCTCATTTTCGGGGAAACACGGATTGTATTATTTTTCCGTTCAACTTAGGAATTCAGTTTGAATAATTTGACTGTTGAGCAAACAAAGAGTTGAAGAATTTATGATGATCTCATCTAAATGTTCATGATGCCTCTCAAATTGATAAGCGTGCAAAAACAAGGATACTGGTTTTAACAAAATCTGTTTTAATAAATAATTACTTGGTGTTATTGATTTCTAATATCCTTGTTTTATTCTCAAATACATTAAAAGCAAGCCTATGTATAATTTTATATAGAAATCAATTAAAATAAGTAATATTTTATGTACGTTCTTATTTAGTTCCGTTAGTCTTTCTAATTTAATGTATTTTATTACATTAAAACTTAAACACTTGTGCCAGAAGGGTGCAGATATATGCTAGTTGTTGTAATTTGCGACGCAAAATAAAACAATTAATGACAAAGAAAATATATATACACATTCCCTATCACCAGAGCTTGCTTTTTGTGCAAAGATTATGAAGATTTTATTCATATTCGTGAAGATAATTTAAAAATTAGAATTTTAATAGTAAGAGAAGGGAAAGTCATTGCTGGTGTCCATGATTAAAACATAAAATAATAAATTATGGAAGACTAAAACAATCAAGAATTCTGTGATACTAACATTTTATCCCCCCTCTCTATCCAGGCAATGCCGGGTAACTGCTTCTAGTACTTAAGGGCAGTTGGTGTGTATGTATGTATGTCCGGATGAAAGTACGAAAATAAAACAACAAAGTAAACATGTATGCACATTAAATATCACCAGTTCTTGCTTTTTGTGCAAAAATTAGGAAGATTTGATTTATATTCAAAGATATTTGAAAATTAGAATATGTATAAAAATATCATTGAAATTCTACTTAATTTTAAGATTTCTTTTGGAATAATTGTTTCCATTAAATTAAAATATTGGGATGGCGAAATTTGAACATTTTCATGAAACTGAAGATGACAGAAAATACATTTGCGACAACCTTGAATTTTGAAAGAAAGGACTTACAATTAATTGTATAATCTACGTTAACATAACAGTATTTCCATTAAATTGAAATACTGTAATTGTGAAATTTCAACATTTTCATAAAACTCAAGATGACAGAAAGTACATTTGTGGCAATCTTGAATTTTGAAATTTTGCAATGCAAAAAGCATTTATAATTTAATTGTAAAACCTCTGTTAAAATGATAGCATTTCCATTAATCTAAAATATTGTGATTGCACATAAACTTTTGAATAATTCGGCATATAAACTTTTCGCAATAATTTCGTACATAAAGTTTTCGAAATAATTTCGCCTATAAACATTCTGAATAATTTCACATGTAAACTTTTCCAAATAATATCGCACATCAACGTTTCTGAATAATTTCGCATATAAACTTTTTGCTGAAAACTTTCGTATATAAACTTTTCTGACTAATTTAGCGTATAAACTTTTCTAAATAATTGCACGTATACATTTTTGTAATATTTTCGCATATAATTTTTTCTGAATAATTTCGTATATTAACTTTTCTCATGTTGATTATATCAACACAGATATTTTCAATTCTATCCAGGAATAATTCTCACTAGCAGGACCAGTGGATATACTTCAGTATAATAATCTAATTATTACAACAATTGATAGGTTTACTTTAGATTTATTGCAAGATAGTTATATAAAAAGTATAATAATCTAGATCTCTCTCATCGTTTTTTTTCCTTCTGTTCATCTTTTCATGATCTTCGATTGAAACAGCGTTATCGCTTCCTCGCACTCACTCCCCTCTCTATCTTTCCCCTAATCTCTTTCTTTCTTTCTTTCTTTCTTATCATATTTTTCTGTGTAGCATGTTTTTTTTCTTTCCTTTCTTTCTTTATGATAAAAATGGAATGGTCCATTATTTAGCTGAGGTGACAACACTCATAAGATATAAGAATTCGGCGGATAAGCAACACTAGATAATCAGATTTTTACATTTTTGTATTTCATCTTGGACGACTTTGAGGGTTTCATTTTTAACCATTGGGTGTTGCAAGATGATTACGGTCGTACAATTAAAGAACACGTGCATTGATATAAACATATATGAATTTTCTCCAATCTTTGCTCTTACTATTGGTATAAAAGATTATCATTATAAAATCAACTTCTATACAACTGTAATGTAATCAGTCGATTTGGGCACAATCTGATATGACCCTGGGGAAAACACCTGTAGCACGACGGAAATTTTGAGTGACAGACGAAAGGTCACGAGTCAAACACTTTCCGGCGTAAAAAAAAATATCTGGATGTCAAAATTCTGTGAATTGTAAGACTGAATTCTTACTGGTTGCGGCATTGTCACGTGGCAAGAGACCGAGAGAGGGGCCGGAGAGGGGGGTCTGGGTTTTCAGCTAAAGTTGGATTCTAGGCACCGAACAGAACATGCGCATTTTGGGAGAGCGTGAGTTAGATTGTTCTTAAAGGGTTTTTAGCTCTTCTGGGCCACCATAGCAAAAAAAGAGCTAGGGAATATATCTTCCCTTTCTACTCCCATCGCCCTTGCTATTACGAAAGCCGGCCTAATTGATTAACATCTGAATAAAGTTAGCAGATATATATATATATATATATATATATATATATATGGGGGGGGTAAATAGGGGAAAATCCGACGTATGTAGAAAATAGAAAAACACAAATTATTCCAAAATTATGAATTTATTCCTGATGGTTAAGTTAACTTTTCTGCTTTGGAAACGCTTCACCAGGACTCGAGATGGAAAGTATGTTATTTGAATGCGGGTGGATGACTTTCGAAATACGGAATAATAGTAGTACTCTTAAACTCATTTTTCTATTTAACCCATATATGGGAGCCGAGTCAGAGTGGACCTGAGAGTAATGGCGATGAAGGTGTACTCCCTACTCATCCGAGCTCCAAAATTGGAACTTCATTAGATGCAGTTTAACGTCATACCGAGAACACTAAGACCCCTAGCCACCGCTTTCTAGCACATATATTATCAAAAGGGTTGGAAGCTTGCAATAAGGGTGAAGAGTTTGGGACAATCATATAGGTGCTAGGGTTTGACATGACCTACTGATTGATTGATTGAGGTGGGGCCTTTCCGACCGACCGTCTAATCTAAGTAAGAGCCAGGGGGCGTATCATGATCTGCTCAGCGACCAAAAATCCACCCATACGCATCATGGGTCGCCACCCACGGCCAATAGGTGGCCTTAATTGAGAGGAGGATTTCATTTCCTCTGCAGAGGTGCAGTCGTGTATTCTTCTGCCCCAGCCGATAGAGTGAACTTGCAAGTTAGTCCACTGGACGAACTTGATGATCGGTCTCTATTATTCTTTTTGTGTTAGAGGTAGTTAACTCAACTGTCTAAAAAGAGAAGTCCCTGATACCAGCAGTGATCCTTCATTAGAAAAAATAGTACTGAAGGAAATATTTTCAAGCGAAACTATTGAATCAACATATGATACTCACCTTCACAGGGTTTCAACTAGTGTTCAGTTGACAGACTGAAGGCTGTAACCAAATACAGACCCTGTACTAGCTCTCATACTAGTCATGCGTTGGGTATATATTGATCAAAGTAACCATACCAAACCCAGCAACCAATCAGAACCCAGCTTGCCAAGGTGTATAATGGAATATCCCAGCCAATACACCGACTAAATCACTATACTATTCCCAAAACAGACTCAACTTGCGATACAGCTGAATACTAATCTGTGTGTCCAACTAAATCCTACCTGTTTCATGTTGTCCTCCACCCCACCCCGCGGGAGAAAAATAGAAGGAGGAATGCCAAAGACAACACCTGCGTCGTCAATGTGCAAATTCCCCTACACGAAAGGGACGTCGGAACGAATTCAAAGACGTTTGTAATCGATTTGTCACCCGAGTTACTTTTAATAGCCATCCCAACTCTTGGTAATTGATGCAAACAGCCTTGTCCAGAATTTGAACTTCCTCAGTCTTAACACTACTATTCTTCTTCAAAAGGTGGCTTTGGCATTATATAACCCACGAAAATTGATATGCCATTAAACAACAAAAAGAAAACCTTATATAATAATAATAGTTTGCACACAGTTATATGGTTTCAAGTGTTCTTATCTAATACTAATAATTTCCAAAGAGATTTATTTAATCCATAGATGAAAACATAACTGGTACTACCACTCGAGGCCATAGTGGTCTCCAGAGTAATGGCAACTAAGATTCTTAAGGGGTTATCTTAAGACACACACAGACGCACACACATATACATACACACATCTAAATATTCATGTCAAATGCAGACCAATGATTACAATGTCTTTCTACAAAAAGTTTTTAAATGAATTTTAAAAATCTTTTCAGATTACAAGTTAGCGTAAGTGTTAGTT
Source organism: Doryteuthis pealeii (assembly GCA_023376005.1). NCBI lineage: Eukaryota > Metazoa > Mollusca > Cephalopoda > Myopsida > Loliginidae > Doryteuthis > Doryteuthis pealeii. The sequence goes on from CM042168.1 coordinate 20,209,873, forward strand.
TCCTGATATTTCTCATTCTTCAGATGCTTGTGTAGATGGTAATTGCTTTCGTCTGGTAAGAGACAGATTGGTCACCCCATCTCAGGTGCTTTGGCTTTACCCCTTCCAGATGGGAAAATTTGACCCGAGAATGCCCTCGGTGGCGGCAGGCTCTCCGTAGCGGACTGTTCATGTCTGAAGCCACCCTGGCGCAACACCATGAAGCTAAGAGGTCCAGAAGAAAGCGGGGGCAACAAAGCATCGGCACATCAATATCTTCAGGGACAGCCTTCACATGCGAAATCTATGGTCGAGAATGTTTTTCGAACATTGGACTTCACAGTCACAGGAGGCGCTGTAACTTCAGGAGCACAAGAACTATATAGTCCCTCGAGACTGCAATGCCAATGATGAATTTGTAAGCACCAACTGTCACCCTTCCTCTTCCACCTTTAAGGAGGAAGCGGTAATATATTCCGTACTCACAAAAATGTAAATATTACCAAGATTTTTAACCTGTCTTTTTTTTCTCCCTTCAATCCGACAGGTAACAAGAAACTGGCCAGGCTGATTGGCTGGCTGGTTCGTTGGTATTTAATGGCATATCAACCCTTGTGGGTTATGTAATGCAAACTTTCTCTTTAAATAACTACATATGTATTAATAAATTGGTAGAAATAATTTTTCATTAATTTCATGTGATACATGATACTCAGGACACCCCTTTTTTAGGAAGTGCAGTTAGCGTATCCTAAACTCCACTGATTGGATGACCTATATATATATATATATATATATATATATATATATATAAGAATTTTGTAATTTGCTTGAAGCTTTGTATAAAGTATGTTATTATATGCTTCTTCTTTTTTCTTTTTTCTTTTTGAAGGTTATTGCAGTGCAAAAGTAATTGTCCAAGGTCTTATTAATTTCGAAACACAAGGTTCGGGGTTCAATACCGGCCCTCGCCAAATCAGCGCATAACTTGATTCTGGGCGATAAAGTGGCGGTGAAAATAGAGTAAAGTGTGCGGTGGGCGTGGCGCTCCACCTCAGGCCCAAAATCAATCTCCCTGGTCAAGAACTAGTGAAAAGGGATAGACTCCAACACTGTCCGGCTGATACCGTCTTATCTATTATCTTATGTATTATCCAATGTATTTATTCGTAAATAAATGTATATCTGTTAATAAGCTGGTATTGCCGAAGTTTGTTAAGAGTCTCTTGTAAAAATTATAGACTTACCTTTAAAACTCATTTCATTGCGAATTATCGGGTATGTCTAATTTAGCGTCTCTAGTCTATTTAACTCGTTCAGTCGAAGATAGACAGATTGACTGACAGATTAAGACAGCCAATCCCCACCAGCAAAGCGATTATAGATAATCTTTAACCCAATTTCTAATGACGTCAGTGTAAAGGATTTATCGGACTAGAGTTTGGTTGCCAGCCATAGAGCAGTATTTAAACTACACTCCCTCGGTTGTAATACGCGACACATGGTCAGTTTAACAAGGTCGGGCCGGCCATGCACGTAAAGGCACGGTGAGAGGCCAAAAATAACTCTGGTCTGCGTGACGAGTGTCACGAGATATCGAGCTCCGTCAAGAAGACGACCAAAGAAATTACCGTGTCCTATGCCCAGCCAGAAACCGGCGTATGGACCTGTGTACGACTCCGAAGGCGATGGTTAGCAAGCTAACCTTGTAGACTATTGATTGTATACTTACATTTTTACCAACCTCGCTACGCGAATAGGATGTGACACAAGGTCAATTTTCGCAACGTAACACTAATACCGGTTCCACTAAATCACCAAAATAGTGATAACACTGTATTTATTTACCGACCCATCCGAACGAGCAGGGTGTGACGCAATTTTTCAGCGGGTTTGAATTTAGAGATATTCAATCGAGTTGGCCATGCACGTAACGCATCTAAGTTCACGTAGAGAACAACGTCACTTGCTGCTTGCTCTAGGCTATTTAGCAGAAATTTGCCTTAAGCAGATGTATTTGTAAGAAGCACTTGATCATCAGCGTAGTCTGCATTTGTAATAGATTCCGTTTGTTTTTTCTTTCAATAGATCTATTCGTTTTCTTTCATTAGATCTATTGACTAAGAGAAAAAAGAGGGTTGGGTTGGGTTGGTTGGTATTATCAAGAAGACGACCAAAGAAAACGAAGGCGATGGTTAGCAAGCTAACCTTGTAGACTATTGATTGCACTCATACATATTTACCAACCTCTCTACGCGAGTAGGATGTGACACAAGGTCAATTTTCGCAACGTAACACTAATACCGGTTCCACTAAATAACTAAAGTATTGACGACTATGTATTTATTTACTGACCACTCCGAACGAGCAGGATGTGACACAATGTCAATTTTTAAGCGGGGTTGAATTTAGATTCGTAGCGATAGTTAGGTAGAAAATTATTTAAACTCAATTTTTTATTTTTTTTTTTTTATAGACATATTTTCTATTCAACCCATAAATGGAATCCTAACAGGTACTACCACTCCGGGTCAGAGTGGACCTGGGAGCAATGGTTATGAAAGGGTGCTCCACATTCCCCAGACCTCCAGAACTGGAACCTCACCATCAGATATAGTTTAACGTCATTCACAGGACATGTAGAGCCTCAGCCACTACTTCTAGATTATATATGTTAAATAGGGTTGGAGCTTGCCATAAGGGCAATAGGGTTGGGACAATCATATAGGTACCAGGGCTTGACATGGCAAGTCGATTGATCGCAGGGGGCTTCTCCAATCCCCCGTCTAGCCTAAGTTTAGGGTCTAAGTGAGTGTTGTATGTCATGGACTGCTTCAACCACCAGGATTCCGTATTTAAGTATCACGGTTCGCCACCACGGCCAATAGGTGGATCCATTGCAGAGGTGCAGTCGGTGAATTCCAAAGTCCCAACCGTCAGGGCTACAAAGAATTATGTTATTGAATTGGTATGAAAGTTATTTGCTTCCTTGCTTTGATAATTTTTTTTCTCTTTCTTATATTTCTTTCAATATTGTATTTTGTTAAAATAAAACCTTGTAAAAATATTACAAGAGGTAAAATTATGGTGGCTGGGGGGTGCAGGGCTGTTGCTACGGTCCTGATTATATAACCGGGAGAGAATCCCACTTAAACGAATGAAAGAAAATCGAACGTTAGTGAACGAATCAGTGAGTAATATTCGAATAGCATGCAGAGCAAAGTAAGGATGACTTCTTGTAATCCACCCCTTGCTTGCTACATGCTTAGTAACTGACTGCACAACGTGTTTAGAGCGCGCCATTGCTTCATTAGAATAACACCGAGACTTGTTAATCGTGCGAGCAGGCTAACCTCAATCTCTGAAGTCAGTACAAATTGCATACCAATCAGTGAAAACGTTTTATCGGATAATTTTCTTTTCTTTTTGTTATTTCGTTGTTTTGTTTTTTTGTTAATTTTTATATCTGTATGTTAGATTTGTTAGACGTGACATGACAATCACAAACAACAGCAACAGCAACAGCAGAATTGTATTATTTTTTTTTTCTTGGCTACTTTCATAGACCCAATTCAGGTGCTGTAGTAACACAGTACAAACTATGCAACTTGGTTGGTTGATTGATTGGATTTACGGCATGTCAACTCCTGTTGGGTTATTTTATGCCGAAGACGTTTTGTTTTATTCATTCTTGATGGGTACTCAACTTTTTAAAACTCAATTTTTTTTAAACACGTTTTTTAATCTCTTTTTTTCTATTGAATCTATAGATGTGACACTCAGTCACCGCCTTCTAGCACATATATGATAAAAAGGGTTAGAGGTCTGCCATAACTGCAATAAGGTCGGAACAATCATATAGGTGCTAGGGCTTGACGTGACCAGCCAATTGATCAGGCGTGGGGCCCTCCAACTACCCATCAAGCTTAAGTAAGGGCCAAAGTAGAGTGTTGCATGTCATGGACTGTTTATCCACGAGTATTCCGTCCTTAAGCATCATGGGTCGGCGCCTACGGCTAACAGGTTGCCCTATTAGGGATGGGTCTTACCCCTCCGCAAAAGTGCAGTCGATATATTCTAAAGCCTCAGTCGATAGGGTTATGATCGCCGGACAAATAGTGGTAGGACTTTAACGCATAGATGGGACCCTAAAAGGTACTACCACTCCGGTTCAGAGTGGACTTGGGAGCAATGGTGTTAAAGGGGTACTCCACATTCCCCGGAATTTCAGAATAGGATCTTCACCATTAGATGCAGTTTAACGTCATACCCAGGACACGATATATGAATAGAACAACATAGATAGATAGATAGATAGATAGATAGATATGACTGTTGGTCGACTTATGTACCTAAGCGGCCCCAATATCTGCAATGCCTTAAGGGGCTTTTGACTGCGGGACAGTCCTTGATATGAGGTGAACAATAAAACACGTATATTTATACACACGTGACTTGGAGTTATTTCTGCTTAACATGGGTCAGAAGAAGCGAACTCGAAGATAAACTTAGTGAGTACCCCTTGTTCTTTAAAAAACAGGGGGTTACAAAATTGTTTGATTGATTTTAACGGCATGTCAATCCATCAAAGGTTATTTTACGCCTAGAAGTTAGTGAATCGTGTTCATATAGGTTTATATTTACTTTTTTTTTTTATCTATTTGACCCATAGATGGGTTTGGTTTGGTTTCTTTGTTTAAAAAAATGAGTTTAGAAAAAAAATGTGCTTAGAAAAAAAATGAGTTAAAAAATTGAGGACCCTTCAATAATGAATATAAAAAAAACTTTTTCGGCATAAAATAACCCAACAGGAGTTGACACGCCATAAAACCTAACCAACCAACTGTTCGTATATCTATCCATCACAATCTCGTCCGATCTGTCTCCAACTAACATTACTTTAATTGAATACAATAATGAAAGTTACTCGTAAACTATTGAAGGTGATTTGTTGATTTAACATATTGAAGAATAGAATGGAATTGGAACTAGAAGAATTGTTTCCAATTTCTCTTTCCAATTACAAATGCTGTCTGTGTTTCTGGGGAAAAGAAAGAAATATCTAAACTCATGACAACGCACATGCGCACATGAAAGTGCATTCTTGGCCGAGTTTGCATCCTCGAAAATTCCGTTCGTCTCCACATAATATCGCCATTGTTATTGGATCAATCGAGTCATTATTCAACTTTGTCAGAATCCTATCACCGTTTTCACCGTGTTATGATATGTATAAATCCAACCAATCAACCAACCAAGTAGCATATTTTGTACTGTGTTACTACAGCACCTGAATTGGGTCTATAAAAGTAGCTAAGAAAAAAAAATAATACAATTCTGCTGTTGCTATTGTTTGTGATTGTCATGTCACGTCTAACAAATCTAACATACAGATATAAAAAAAAATATCAAATCATTCACGCCATGTCACCCATCCCCTTCAATCTTTCTGAAATTTTGTCCCGGTATGTACTATGATAAAGTGAGAATCCCTAAAATTAAGCTTCCAATTCCACAAATTGGTCGAGTTATGTCGATTTTTAGCTCTCCAAATTTGGGGGTTTGCGCGATAAATGTTGACTTTTTGTAATCTATTTCTGTCGGTAAAATGGGTTCTTGAGCCCCCTACTCCTAAAAATATTTATGTTACATATACTGAACATTATTATTATCAAAAAATGTATGTTTGTAGATTCTTTTAGTCTGGCACAACAATAATTATATGCAAAAAATAAACCTCTAAACAGAAATGCTAATAGGTAGCCGTCCCGTATCTTAACACATAAAAATCTTAAAGGACGCAATAAAATCATACCAGTGCGTTCAAGGGACGCAATTTTTCCATTAAAAAATCCCGATACATTGTACTTACAAAATCCTGTGTTTAACCAATAACTGCCGTTCAAAAAGAATTCACACTAATTCGTCTAAATGTCTAGACATCGTCCCTTTATTATATAAGTTTCCCAAGCGCGTGGCGTAATGGTTATGGGAAATGGACTGGTCCCCCCGAGTTCAAATCCAGGACGTGGTAATTGCATTTCACTTAGCGCTAATTACTTTGGGAAAGGTATGAATCCTACTCTTCCTCCAGCTATGGGTATATAGTAGGGCAGACTGAGCTCTTTAACCTGGGTTAAACAACCAGTCTAGGAGAAGGAAAACTTTGAATTCAAACCTGTTAAACTTCGCTTAATAAATTGACCTTGTGTCACATCCTGCTCGTGCGAATGGGTTAGTATATATATATATATATATATATATATATATATATATATATATATATATATATATATAAGTTTCTCAACAGCGCACAATTAAAACTTTAGTCTCGATAATCTTTGATCAAACCTCGTATACTGAATCAAAGATAGAACACCTGCAAAATCTTTGATTTTTCTTCACGATTCAAAAAATCATTGAAGAATTCGTTTTTTTCGTTAGAATTTTAATTAGTGTCACCATTACAATTTGCTTTTTTTAATTGTGCAAAAAAAACAAAAAAACAAATTGATCAATTATAAGGGGTTTTTTTTTGGGGGGGGGTTAAGTGTTCCGTTTTTGTCAAATTTTATCTGATGAATTGGAAAATTAATCTATACATATATAAAGGAGAGTTAGTTTGTATGTGTGTATGTCCAGAGGAAACTGCGAAAATAAAAACAATTTACGACAAAGTAAATATATATGTACATATTCACTATCACCAGAGATTGCTTTTTGTGTAAAAATAATGAAGATATTATTTATATCTGGGAAGATATTTAGAAATTAGGATTTGAATAGTAAGAAAAGGAAAAGTCATTGGCCGCGTTCGTAATTACAACATAAATCAATTATGTGAGCCCAAAACAATCAATGGATCTGGAGGACTAACTTTTTATTATCCCCCTCTACCCAGGCCAGAACGGGTAGCCGCTTCTAGTTATAAATAAGGGAAATTTACCTTCCGTGAGATTGTATTGTAGGAGAGACTGGAAATGGAGATTCCGCCATGACAATTGGACTGATATGACACGTTTTTAAAGGTCCGCTTTTTCTTTATATAGTTTTCTTCATTTATTTGTACGTAAAAACGTAATATAATGCTTCCTCTATATTTCTAACAGACTTAGATGCCTTAAAGCTGAGTACTAATTACAAAAAAAAAATTAGTATGAATAATTTTGATATTTCAGAAGGTTGTCCTCATCTTTATTGTGTATAAACACAACGTTCAAACCACTATAACTTCCGGCTCTGTTCAGGTGTTAGTTTTCATTACCTTAAAATATATTATCTTCAGACGATTACCCATGAATTCAAACGTGGTTTTGGAGTTAAAATCGTTACCAATAGTTCAGCAACAAATGCCACCAAACTTATTGAACAGAAATGCGATTAGATATAGAAAAATAAAATGGAAAAAGTTACTTATTTAAAATTTTTAAATTTCAAAAATGTCATAAAGAACGCTATCACTTACCTAACTATTTAATCTATTTTAAGGTAATTTTATCGATGAGGAAGCGTGTTCTCTGCAGATTAGTCATGGTTCTACCTATCAAATCATCCACGATTAGCTTGGCTTCAATAAAACAAGAGTGCTGATAATTTTTGAATCTCCCTCGTATAATGTTACACCGAAATAATAGAATCCTGGTGTATTTGGTTTAGAATGGATACTTCTACCATTTTTAACTAAAAGTTAAATACTTTTTGGTTGGTTGGTTGGTTGGATTTTACGGCACGTCAACGCTTGTTGGGTTATTCTATACCGAAGACATTTTGTTTTTTTCATTCTTGTTGGGTATTCAATTTTTTAATACAGTTTTAATCTTTTTTTTCTTTCTATTTAACCCAGAGATGGGATCCTAACAAGTACTTTGGGTCAGAGTGGACCTGGAAGTAATAGTGATAAAGGGGTACTCCATATTACACAGAGCTCTAGAATCGGAACTTCACCATCAGAGAGTTTAACGTCATACCCAGGACATCAAGACTCGCAGTCACCACCTTCTAGAACATATATGATAAAAAGGTTTAGAACTTGTCATAAGGTAAATTGGGTTGGGACAATCAAAAAGGTACTAGGGCTTGACTTGACAAGCCGATTGATCGGAGGAGGCCTCTCTGACCGCTCATTCAGCCCAAGTAAGAGCCAAAGTGGAGTGTTGCATGGCATGGACTGCTCAGCCACTAGAGTTCCATCCTTAAGCATCACGGGTCACCGCCGAAGGCCAACAGGTAGCTCTATTGCAGTCGGTGTATTCGTCTGCCGCAGCCGACAGGGCGGCCTATTTTTGGTGTTAAAATTTTTTTCAGGAACACATAAGCAAAATAGAAATTCCATGTAACAGGAAATACATTTTACTTACAAAAGTAAAATGTTGTAGAAAGTATTTTTCATTTGCATTGCAGTCTCGGGAGACTATATAGTTCTTGTGTCCTTGAAATTACAGCGCCTGCTGTGACTGTGAAGTCTAATGTTCAAAAAACATTCTCGACCACAGACGTCGTATGTGAAGGGTGTCCCTGAAGATGTTGATGTGCCGGTGCTTTGTTGCCACCGCTTTCTTATGGTTTTCTTAATTTCATGGTGTTGCGCCAGGTTGGCTTCAGACATGTACAGTCCGCTACGGAGAACCTGCCGCCACCGAGGGCGGTCCTGAGCCAAATTTTCCCAGTTGGAAAGGGTGATGCCAAAGCACCTGAGATCATTCTTGCAGACATCTTTAAAACGCAGATAGAGGCGACCAATTTGTCTTACCAGTCTAAAGCATTGCACAGAGGATGTCCTTCGGGATTCGTCCATCATCCATCCGGCGAACATATCCAGGTCATCGAAGACATTGTTGTCTCAGTAGAGAACACAAGCTGGGAAGTTGAGCTCTCTTTAGAACTGCTGTGTTAGTTATCCTGTCCCTCCATGTGATGCCCAGTATACGTCTAAGGCAGCGAAGGTAGAAACTATTTAGCCGCCGCTCTTGGTGGGAGTAAAGGGTCCACTTCCATACATGAGAGTGCTGATAACACATGTCTTATATAGTTGTACCTTTGCAACAGGAAATACATTTTATTTACAAAAGTAAAATGTAGTAGAAAGTATAAATCCTGACTAATGACGACACTGCACTTGGGGTCTATCTATCAGCTTGTCAAGTTGAAAATCCGAACCGGAATTGGAGCCTCACTATCAAATTCAGTTTAGTGTCATACCCGATACACTTATCCATTTTTAGAGAGGGTGTTCTTACCCTTCTGCAGGGGTGCAGTCAGCATATTCTAAGCCCCACCAACAGGATGGGGTAAGAAAAAGAGTACAAATGCTGATTATTTTAATCAATATGATTATTAACAAATATGTATAATCCGTAAATACACCTATAATAAGTAATTGAGAGTTACCTCCCCTATTTTATAATTACCTCCCCTTTGGGAAACTTTTTGGTGTTTCTAAGAGTATATAAGCTCTCAATAAACTGTAACATTTTTCTAAGTCGTATAAAGCTTTCTTAAGCCTATCCGTGTTTTCGTTTATCATTACAACACCTCTACCATTTTTAACAAAAAGTAAAATACTTTTTGTTAAAAATGGTAGAAATGTATTTACTTATGGCACTGTAGGGATAGATTACAGAAAAAAATGTCTTCAAAAATGAATTGAGCATAAGAATGAAAGACACAATCCAACCTAATCAGCGACGATAAAGACAGCTAGAAGCGTTTAACCCAATTATAGCTAAGAATTGGAAAGATCTAGTCCAATTCAATGAGGTTCTTTATCAAAAACCTACCCCCGAAAAGAAAACTTCTGGCATCAGTCATTCTCAAAATCTCGGGAAATCTCGTTCTAAATCTCAGTGGCGTTAATTCTACTTGTTTGACTGTTTTAATGCAATAAAGTTTTTAACGGGAAGTGTGGTGGTGTACTGGTTAGAATCACAGGAAACCGATTTGTCGACTTGAGTTCAATTCCTGGGCGAAGCCACAATTGGGAATAGACTCAGGTCTACTTAGCAGTTTATTCTTGAGCTCTCTTGAATTGTAACAATACAAATTATCAAACCCCATAAAAAAAATCAAATAAATTATATATAAGAGTTTTACTTATTTTTGGACTGTTTCACATTCATATTTTTAGTTTGCTAATTGATAATGTCTAATAATATACGTTTTGACTGTATAATGCTCCCGGTAATCTTTGGTTTATAAGAAAATTAACTTTTTATCAAAAAGAATAGGTAGGGGTGTATTTCTTTATGAGTGGCACAGTATGTCACCTCCTAGCGACAGTTTAGAAAATTCATACAGCAGGGAAGGGCAGGTAATCTTGTCAATCAGTCATGATTTCTTTCTGTCTGATCTACAGCTGTTCCTCGCTCTTTATCAATATATCTATATAGTGTGCCCTCCAGCCTTTTTCAAGTGTTTCTTGTCGAACTTGGGAGTCTTCACATCGTAATCGGGAGCCTTCACGGAACTTCGAAGTTGCATATAAAGATAAAGATGAGGACAACAGTCCGAAAATCTAAATAGTACAAATTATCAAGCCACATCACAAAAATTCAAACAAATTATATATAAGGGGATTTATTATTTTGGACTGTTTCACATTCATATTTTTGGTCAAAGACTTTGAGTGTTGTAGAGTTTGGTAATAGATAGTGACTAATGATATACGTTTTGATTGCATAATACTCCTGGTAATCTTTGGTTTAGAAGAAAATCAACTTTTTGTCAAAAAGAATGGGTAGGAGTGTACTTCTTTATGGGTGGCACCAGTTTGGAAAATTCATACAGCAGAAAAGGGTACATAATCTAATACAAGTATAATCTTTTCAATCAGTTGTGATTTCTTTCTGTCTGATCTACTGCTGTTTTTCGCTCTTTATCAATTTATCTATGTAGTGTGCGCATGCGTGTGTCTGAGCTTGTCCTAATTTACTTATTCTAACTTTATCTTTTTGGGGAGCACAGATAAGTGAAATGTTCGATCGGTTTAGACGAACTTTCAAGTTCTCATAATTCCTTATCAACGTTATTTTGTGAAAGGACTCAAAATCAAAATCTCTTTTGTCCAGTCCCACCGCCAGTCAACTGGTGCATTCCTACAGATTAAGAAAGAAAAAGAAAACTTGCTTTTTCATATACGATATCGCCCATAATTAAGTACACACCTAGTCACGGTACTTGAATTTGGCTTAAGGGTAATTTCATGTCAAATCATCCAGACCATGTCACCCACCCACTTCAATTCTTCAGAAATTTGGTCCAGGTGTGGATAATGTTAAAGTTAGACAATCCCAAAGATTTGAGCTTCCAATTCCAAAAGTTGGCGGGGTTATGCCGATTTTTAGCTCTCCAAATTTATTTTTTTTGGGTCGCGAAAAATGGCGACATTTTGTAATCTATTTTTGTCTGTAAAAATATATATTTTGGTACAGATAATGTTCAATATATGTGAAATAATAATAGAAAAAATGTTTGTTATAGATGCAGTGCAACATCGGGATATTGACCTTGCTATGAAAAAATCAAAAATAATCAATAACTTAAAACTGGTTGACTTTAAGACTTTTTTGATAGCGTTTTTGGATTCCTTGGGCAAAAATACTTTTATAATCTTTAGTAGTAGCGAATCTCTAGTACTCATTTTACTGACAAAAATAGATTACAAAAAGTCGCTATTTTTCGCCACACCCCTCAAATTTGGAGAGCTAAAAATCGACATAACTCCGCCAATTTTTAAAATTGGAAGCTCAAATTGGGGATTGTCTAACGTTAACATAATCCACACCTGGAAAAAAATTCAGAAAAATTGAAGGGTGTGGGTGACATTTTACTTTTTAATGGATGATTTAACATGGAATTACCCTTAATCTAGTTCTATGTGTAACACAATGCACATGATGCATTGCGTGCAGGTGTGTGTGCCGGACATTGCGGGAAACATTGATCCTTGTATTCTGTGTTTACAAGAAAAATCAGCAATAATTAGATTCCTAGATAAGAAAAACCTTTTAAATGGCAGAAATGAATCTTTAGGAAAATGTAACCATAAGCTTGATAGATCGCAGAAGTATAAGCAAGAATAACCTCTTTAACCTATAACCAAAAGTGCCAGCCATCACTAGAAATATTATTTACCAAAAGATATGAAATTAAGAGTTAAATAAACAAATTACTACACTTGAACAAAAAATAGAGATAGAGAGAAAGAGAAGAAAAGAGGAAGTGAAATAGGAATAAAAGGAAGACAGATAGAATTACAAATTAGATTAACATAACAGAAGTAGATGTGTAAATCCACAAACAGACAACAACTTTAGCTTCAAAGAAAAGATACTGACTGAAAAAATAACTAAATTTATAAACTAAATTCAACGCAAAAACAAAAAGACAGAAAGTCTAATCAAAATAAAAGCAACCCAAACCACACACTTTCCTGCGGGCAAATATATATAAAATGTAAGAGCCCAACCTATTTAGTTCTCCTGGAGAAGATCTACTTTGAACACCGAAACTGTGGGAAAAAGAAAAACATTTTCTACTATATATATATATATATATATATATATATATATATATATATATATACTGTTTTTTAATTTTAATTAAAAAAGCTCAATATTTAGAATGGAACTATATCAAAATTATAGTTAATAATCAATTGTAATCAATATGTTTTAATTAATATCCATGAGAGATGTCTCGTGTTCAATATAATTATTTTCATTTAGATAATTTTATTGAACCTAAAACAGCTGTCATAGATTATTAAATAAAGCACATTGATTATAACGGTGTATCACACATACACACACACACACACACACAGTATACTAAAGCCCTATATATATATATATATATATATATATAAGTCATCCACGGACACCGTGTTTCGATGTTTCGCGTCTCATCAGTGTGGCTGGACACCATTAGCGAAACCCGATTGATTTTACGTCAACCCGATTCGTTAATATCTAGGCCATTGCCAGCTGCCATTAAGGAGCGGTGTTTTAACTGTTTTAAATGCATACATCTGTGTATATACTTTACGATTACAAGAGAGGTCAAATCTGTAAACAGATGATCATTGCGTTATGCCTGGCGGTGAAAGTTTATTAAAGTCGCTCCTAAAGACCTCTACCGGGTTACGGGAGCATATGATAAGTCATCCACAGACACAGTGTTTCGACGTTTTACGTCTCATCAGTGTAGCTAGACGCAACAACTAACTATGCTCTATCGCTGATACTGATAACTTTTTATTGATAATATACCAAACTATATATATATATATATATATATATATATATATATATATATATATATATATATACTTTCAAAGAAAGAAAAACTTAACAAACCGTCATTTGCCTATTATAAATTTGTTTCGACCAAAACACAATATGAGCCTAGTCTCATCAGATAGCCTATCACATAAAGACTGAGAAAAACTAAGAATAGAGTTGGATTTTTTTGTCCTTTTCTTTTCTTTCTCTTTTATAAGACCAGTTAAAATTCTCCTCTTCGAAAACAACATATAAAACCTTATATATGATGACAATAATAACAACAACCGAAAACAATCAAATACATTTTTTTTTAAATTTCATACAGGAAATGTATATTTTAAATACAATGTAACCAGCACTTGCTGAACACAAACCAACTTTTTGCATATCAGAGAGTTATCATGGGAGTACAATATGGAAATTAATCCGACAGTATGTAGAAAATAGAGAAAAAAAAGTATTCCAAAAAGATGAATTTACTCTTGATGGTGAAGTCGACGTTAAAACGTTTCGGTCTTTATTAAACCTTCATCAGGACATTAGGATGGAAGAAGTATTGTCTATTGTATCTTTAAGAAATACGTCACATATTTCAAACGTCCTCACTTGTACCTATCACGTTACAATTGTTCAAAAAGTAACGCTGGCAAAACGGTAATAAACCTTTTTCTGTATACAAAAAATAAAAAAAAGAATATCCATAACTGTTGAAACAACAATTCTTCCATTCTAATGCTTAAAAGTTAACTACTAACGCTACTACAGCAAAAACATTGGTGCAGCAGTTGAATAATATATATATATATATATATATATAATATATATATATATAATATATATATGGGTGGGGTATGTGCTTTATTGAAGTCATAGCTAATTTTGAAAATTAATTAGTTAATAATTAATGAATTTAGGCGGGCATATATGTTCAAATGTAAGGCTAAACAAATCGAGAAAATGTCAATACCTGAATGTACATTTCGACCTATTAGGTCTCATCAGCAAGCTTATAGACATGGGAGACTGCTCCGTGTGTGACTCGAAACCTCGACTGCCAAGCTGACAGGCGGGGACTCTAACCATTGCACTAGCTGGCCATTTCCAGATATTTCGTGTAATGGTTAGAGTCCCCGCCTTGCTCTTGGGCTAGACGGGCGGTGGAAGAGGCCACCTCCGCTCAATCGGTTTGTCACGTCAAGCTATGGCACTTATATGAGATTGTCCCAATCCTATAGCCTTTATGGCTAACCCCAACCCTTTTTTATCATAAATGTGCAAGAAGGCGGTGGCTGAAAGTTTTTATTGTCCTGGGTATGACGTTAAACTGCCTCCTGTGGTGAGGTTTCGATTTTGGAGCTCTGGGGAGTGTGGAGTGCGCGTTCATCACCATTACTCCCAGGTCCAACCTGACCCGGAGTGGTAGTACCAGTTAGTGTCCCATATATGGGTTTAATAGATTAAATAATTTCTTTAAAAAAAAAAAATTGAATGCCCAGCAATATGAAATAAAACAAAATGTATTCGTCATGAAATAATCGAAGGGTCGACATGCCGTAAAATCCAACCAACCACTCATCTATGGGTTAAAATGATCAAAAATGAGTATTAAAAATATGTTTAAAAAATTGAGTTTGAAAAAAATTGAATACACAACAAGAACGAATAAAAGAAAAGGTCTTCTACATTTGAGTGAAGTAGAAAGAAAATGAAAATAAAAAAATAATTGGACCTTGACAGAGGACTGAAAACAAAAACTGTGTAACATGAGGGTGAAGGTGGTACCAATTGTAGTTAGTTTCCTTGGAACGATCCCCAAAAGTATTTGATTGTCCTGCGTATGGCGTTAAACTGGATATAATGGTAAAGTTCCAATTCTGGAGCTCTGGGGAGTGTGGAGTACTCCTTCATCACCATTGCTCCCAGGTCCACCCTGATTTGGAGTGTTAGTACCTGTTAGAGTGCCATATATGGGTTAAATAGAAAAAAATCGTGTTTAAAAAATGAGTTTTAAAAAATTGAATACCGATCAAGGATGAATAAAAAAGAACGTCTTTGGCATAAAATAACCCAACAAGGGTTGACATTCCGTAAAATCCTACCAACCAACCAGCCAACCAATTTCACACATTCAAGTGTGCACGTACATGATGATGCGTAAATATAGTTTTCAAAATATACTGTGTCGACCTAGAAAGTAATAAAATTGAAAATCAGGGAATCAATATTGATTTTGAACACGTGCGAAAAACATTCTGTTTGTGTTTGTCTTTCAGAATCCATGTTCAGCTGACTAATCATTTGCATTATTGCAAATATGTTTGGTTGAATCCGTCACGAAATCAAGTGCGTCACGAAAACGGAGCACAAGATGAAATTACGTGTGAAACTAGAGGGAAAATTCAACAAGAAATATTTAACAAGTTAACACAGATTTAATTCTATCCGGATACAGTTTTTTTCTTTTTCTTTCGGGTTTTTTTTTTTTTTGATGATGATGATGATCATTAATCATGTCTCACCAAATTTAATACTTATGTTGTATAATCGGTTTGTCACATCAAACCCAAGCACTTATATGAGACTGTCCCATGAGATTGCGCGTGGTGTAATGGTTAAAGTCATGGGAAATGGACACGTCGCCCCGAGTTCAAATCCTGGACGTGGCAATTGCATTTCACTTAGCGCTAATACCCTTGGGAAAGGTATGAATCCTACTCTCCTTCCAGCTATGGGTAAATAGCAGGTCAGACTGGGATCTTTAACCTTGGTTAGGCAACCGGTCTAGGAGAAGGAAAACTCTGAATTCAAACCTGTTGAACTCCGCTTAAGAAATTGACCTTGTGTCGCATCCTGCTCGTGCGGAGGGGTTGGTAATATATATATGAGATTGTCCTAACCCTATAGCCTTTATGGCAAACCACCAACACTTTTTATCATATATGTGCAAGAGGTGGTAGCTGAAGGTCTTTGGTGTCGTGGATATAACGTTAAACTACCTCTAGTTGTGAGGTTCCAAATTTGCTAAGCTACGTGCTAACCATTACACCACGTGAGGTGCCCAATACAATGATGTTGTATAGGTTGTATATGCGTATGTTGGCTTGTTTGTGATTATTAGTGATTGTGCGGTTACGTGTGCCTGTGAGCTACTTCAAGACAGATTTGAGTGTATGTGTGTTTCGACAGAGGTGTGTGGGGGGGGGTCAGTTCAGGGGTTGACCGATTAAAATTATGTTATGTGTGAAGTTTGGAAGAATTGTCGTTTTAACTTTTCAGCGAGATCGGATTTCCATATGACTGATAATCTGTTTATTGCAGAACATGCCTTCCCTATTCGTGCATTAACATCGTTTTCTGTGGATTAGATATTACCAAGCTGTGGTTGTATCAGTGCTGCTATATGGCTGTACCACCTTGACCCAAACGAGGCGCCTGGATAATAAGCTAGATGGGAGCTGCACACAAATACTGCGTGCGCTCTTGAACAAGCCGTGGAAACAACACCCGACAAGGAAGCAGCTGTACGTCCACTTGCCCCCTATCTCACAAACCATCCGAGTGAGACGAACAAGACATGCTGGACACTGCTGGAGAAGGAAAGACGAACTCATAAGTGACGTTCTCCTGTGGAAACTGGCACATGAACATGCCAATGTGGGCCGTCCAGCAAGAACCTACATTGACCAGCTCTGCGCGGATACTGGATGCTTCCAGAGGACCTCTCGATGACATTGAGTGATAGAGAAGGTTAGCGAGAGATTGTCATGAATATTCCTGCTAGTTTCGCGACATGATGATGATGATGATGATGATGATGTGTGTAGTGATGATTTTCGCTAAGAGGCCAGATTGTCATCATCATTGCATTATTAGGAAAATTATTTTTTTTATCTAAAACATAAGAATAATACGTGTTTTGTGTTATAAACAATATATTAATGCATATAACTAAGAAACGTTGGAATATTTTACTCCTCCCTAAATAGAAGCATTGAAATCATCATGGATAAAACGGTTACTCAACGGAATCACGGGTCGTCTAGTACGAATTAAGATTATGTTGTTACTGGATTAAATCCAGATTATCAAGAATTTCTGCTTTTTATTGTCCCTTCTTAGTTTTATATATATATATATATATATATATATATATATATATATATATATATATACACGCGCGTGTCTGTGTGTGATAGCGCCCCTTTGTCTACGTTTGTTGATAAGCACGTATGTTTTATAATATATATTTCCTCCAGGAGTTGTAACTGTCATTCTTCATGTGCTCAAATCCTTCTCTCTCTCTCTCTCTCTCTCTCTCTCTATATATATATATATATATATATATATATATATATATATATATATATATATATTCTCTTCAAGCGTTCATTATTCATTGATATTGGTAAGTGTTCGTCACTCATTTCTCTTGGGGTGGATCGAAGGCATTCTCAAATATCTCCAGTGTTTAAATTATTAAATCCCGGTTTCTCCCAAGTTTTGTTGTTTGGCAAATCACACTCCGCCATTGTTTTGTTATGTTTTGTTTTTGGGTTTTTTTTTTGTTTTTTGTTTGTTTGTTTGTTGTTCTTTTTATTGTTTTTTTAGGTGGTGGATTCAATGAAGTCTTTTGCGCAATGCAGTGAAAGAACATTTCAAAACAGCCATTGTGCGTCTCACCGTTCTTTTGACTTTCCCGCGTCAATGATCACAGCGAAAATTTCACGCAGAATTTCCTTTAAAATAATGTCAGAGATAGAACGATGATATAGACATACCGACAAACTTCACATCATCAACGGACTAATAGGAGGAGTGGTGGTCCGTTAAACCCGTGCATGCGAAGGGATTATTTTTGAGTCATAAAACCACTATAGAAAAAATATCAGTAGTTATGATCATAATGTGAATAATATAAAAATATGTATATATGACATAGATAAAAGTATACTATATATATATATATATATATATATATATATATATATATATATATATATATATATATATATATATATACAGTACTTTATATATATACAGCATGACACACTTACGTAGAATATCATCGATAGTGCTGTCTATCTCTCTCTATCTCTATCTCTCAAAGAGAATAATATTAATATATACAGTTTTAAAAAATACAATAATATTAGATTTATCATAAATACTAAAACGTTCACTACAACATGTTAAGTTTATTTACATTGTGTATGTAGTGGAAATAGGGCTTTTTTTCTCTAGTGGTCGCATAGTTACTTTACGATATAATGAAATACATCGCTGACTATTTGGGAGTGTTTTTGTTTTGTTTTATTTTTTATTCTATTTTTTTAAATTTTTTTAAATTTATCTATTCATTTTTATTTTTTTTTGCCTGTAAATTTTGTCTGTTGCATGCGAATTCCGTTGATGGGGAGTCCGTAGATAAGAGGTTAGACCGTACTTCTATTTTGATCGGTTTAAAGAGTTTAATGAGGAAATTCAGATTTTAACGTGAGCAATGAAAATTGTTTTATCATCATTATAACCAGCCGCAACAGAAATCTTTTACTCGGTGTAGACGGGTACTTCAACTAGTAGAAGTATAGTGCGTTTAATTTCAGCTAGTGGAAGTATAAGGATTTTATTTTAGCTTGTAGAAGTATATTGGTTTTAACTTCAGCCAGTAGAGGTAACACGCTATTAATTTCAGCTAGTAGAAGTATAATGCTTTTAATTTCAGCTAGTAGAAGTTAAAGAAATTAAAGTAGAAATAAACCCCTATGGTGTTTAGGGAAATAATTCACAAGTAACCATAGCAGAGAGAAGGATAAGCGGTAAGATTTAAGGACAAGCATACGACGGCAAAATATATTGCTACTAGAAGGTTTAATATACGTTAAATGTACACAATGCATATATATAATACAACGTTAGGTTCAAACAAGTGGTTACGGAGAGTTCAATGTTCAGTTCGTTTAGGTCGGATAAAAGGCTACCGGTAATTAGTGAAGCCAGGTTTGTAGGTAATGTTAGAGTTTGTGTAGGGTTTGTTTTGCAAGAGTTATTCCTGCTGAAGAATTGTCTTGGATAACTATTCCCCTTTTAACAAAGTTCTTTTTGGCCTTTAATCTGAAGGTTGATATGTAGCCAGTTATTTTTTGAAGGCTTCTTAAACTCCTGCGGTGGAGGTAGCAACGCTAGTCAAGCCTGCTAGTAATGTGGGGTCGGTAACCAGATGATTTAGCTGTCGCGGTTGTATTCAAGCTGCCTAGCAAGGGGTTAACGGAGAAATAGACAAGGGAAGGCGGTGTGCTTGCTTTTATAAGTTCGCCCATGTGACCCTAAGGGACTGCTGCTACTGGTGGTGGCCATAAGTTTGTCCCCTAAAGGGTGCTGCTGCCAGCCGGTGAAGCTGGATAGCCTGTCCCCTAATAAATTTCCAACAAAGTATATAGATTTTTATTTCAGCTAGTAGAGGTATAATGATTTTAATTTCAGCCGGTAGAGGCATAATGATTTTAATTTTAGCTGGTAGAGGTATAATTTTTTTAATTTCAGCCGATAGAAGTACATAGATTTTTTATACCACCCCGTAGAAGTATATTTTTTATTTATTTCAGCTTGTAGAAGTATAATGCTTTTAATTTCAGACAGTAAAAATATAATGCTTTTAATTTCAGCCAGTAAAGATATAATGTTTTTAATTTCAACCGGTAGAAGTATATAGATTTTTATACCAGCTAGTAGAAATATATAAATTTTTGTTTCAGCTTGTAGAAGTATGTTTTTAATTTCAGCCGGTATAGATTTTATATTAGCTCGTAGAAGTGTAATGCTTTTAATTTCAGCTAGTAGAAGTATCGAGTGACTTTACAGATAGTTAATATAATTACGAATTATCTCCCTTTACCTTACACCACCTCTCCAACGGGGAAAAATAAACATCAAAGCAGCACAAATTAATGTCATAAGAACCAATTATATCAAAGTGAAAATAGATAAAACACAACAGAAAGTACAGGATGTGTGGAGACATAGACAAAATGGTTAATCAGATAATAAGCGAATGCAGAAAACTAGTAACAAAATGAGTACAAGACTCGGCATGACTTGTATAATAATGAGATATTGAGGTTATTTCCTATAAGTCTAACATAAACAAAGGGGAACCACTCTTTTTAGTTTGGTTTGGTTTGTTTTACGGCATATCAACCTCAGTGGGTCATTTAATGCCGATAAAGTTTTAAATAAATCAATTCTTAATGGATAATACAATTTTTTTATAAATACATTTTTCTATTTAACCCATAGATGGGACCCTAACAGGTACTACCACTCCGGGTCAGAGTGGACCAGGGAGCAATGGTGATGAAGGGGTGCTCCACATTCCCAAACCTCTAGAACTGGAAACCTCACCATCAGATAGAGTTTAACGTCATTCCCAGGACATGTAGACTCGCAGCCACCGCCTTCTAGCACCCATATGATAAAAAGGGTTGGGGCTTGCCATAAGGGCAATATGGTTGGGAAAATCATATAGGTGCTAGGGCTTGACGTGACTAGCCGATTGATCGGAGGGGGCCTCTCCGACCGCCCGTCTAGCCCAAGATAGGGCCAAAGTGAAGTATTGCATGTCATGAATTGCTCATCCACCAGGGCTCTATCCTTAAGCATCACGGGTCGCCACAGGGCGGGGAACCACTCTTGACAGATAAATTATTTATTTATTTTCCCATTAAACTAGCCCTAAGCCCTAACCTAAACCCTAACCGTAACCCTAACCCTAACCCCTAAAGTCTTCTTTTTTCCTAGTAGATTAATAAATAAATAAATAATTTATCAGTCAAAAGTGGTTCCTTTTGTTTATGTTAGAATTATAAGAAATAACCGATGTGGAAATTTGGAGAAACCCAAAATTTTAGTTTAGGGCCGGGTTAGCTCAGTCGGTAGAGCGTTCGGCTAGAAACCACAAGGTTCCTAGTTCGATACCGGTCCTCGCCAACTCAGCGTATGAGTAGCACAGGGATCTGTGCGGTAAAGTAAGGAGCTGATGGTAGGTGTAGCGCTCCACCTCAGACACCAACATAATCTCCTTGGTCTAGCGCTATTGAAAAGGGGGATAGACTCCCTCGCTGACTGGCTGATACCGACTTTAAGCCGCCCCGACGACTTTACTTTACTTTACTTATACGTTATCTAATATTGTAAATGAACTAGAATTTGTGATGACGTGTGAAAGGCTGATCTGTTGGGTTCTGATTGGCCAAAAAGTGCCAATAGGATGAAGAGTGAAAGCTAGAAAATGAGAGGATGGAGTCGATTGGAAGTTTTCTGTGTGGACGAACGTCAGAGGCTGGGCTGAGTGTTTGAGGAGGGCAGGCGGAAGATGCAGTCTATCCCCCAAGACATTTCTACTTGGGTTTAGACTAGAATATATGAGCTCTGAGAAAGACAACAATGTCTTGTGTTCGTTATTAAGAACTGTCAACAGATGTAAGTACATCCCCAGATCCCTAGTAATTCCAGACTTGAAGAACGGATAGATGCCAGTCAGCCCAACAACCGATCCAGAATAGCAGATACCACAGATCCAGATGAGTATAGAAGTTACACAATCCTTTAATTAGACGCCACGCCACATACGAGGTATGTCAGAAAAGTTCCAGGACTGGTGTCCCAAAAAATCTATTTCAAATCCAAACTACAAACTACAAGTCATTCCCTTCAATGTAATCCCCTTGCCACGCTTGTATGCGCTCCTGGAATGATTCTTCCGGGATTTCCGTAGCTTTGTCGTCACGGCCTTTTTGATGTTGTGCACATCCTCAAAACGGGTTCCCTTGATGATCTCCTTGAGCTTGGGAAAGAGGAAAAAATCACTTTGAGTCAGGTCGGACGAGTAGAGAAGTTGCTCCGGCACAGTGATGTTCTTCCGGACCAGGAACTCTCGGATACTCAGGGCAGTGTGGGCAGGTGCGTCGTCATGCTGAAACACCCACGAGTTGTCCTGTCACATCTATCGCCTCTTCTCGCGCACTGAACGAAGCAAACACCGCAGTATCTCTTTGTATACCTGCTGGTTGATCGTCTGTGGCAAGAATTCGCAGTGGACGATGCCTCTCACATCGAAGAATGCGATCATTCTGGAACTTTTCTGACATACCTCATATAGAGATTTACCTACAACCTCTTTTCTTTTAATCGAACCCGCAACGTTACATATTCTCATTTGGTTACTAATGACCTTTTTAGAATCTAAAAAAAGGTGGAGCGCCATACTTACTATCAGCTCCTCACTTTACCGCACAGATCCCTGTTGGAGGTTGGAGGCGCGTGGTGTAATGGTTAGTCGTATGAAATGGACTCGTCGACCCGAGTTCAAATCCTGGGCGAAGCTACAGTTCACATAGCGCTAATACCCTTGAGAAAAGTATGAATCCAACTACTCTACCTCCAGCTATGGGTAAATAGTAGGACAGACTGGGCTCTTTGACATTGGGTAGGAAACCAGCCTAGGAGAAGGGAAACTCTGAATTCAAACATTTTAAACGCCGCTTGGGGTGGTCACTACAAGAATAGGCTCAGTCCTAATTAGTGATCTATTTCACTATTACTATTACTATTACTGTGCTACTCATACGCTGGCGAGGGCCACTATCGAACCCGGAACTTTGTGGTTCTAAGTCGGATGCTCTACCGACACTTTAAATGTTCCCGCTATGTAACCGACTGAATGGGAACTGTCCAAGAAATTAAACTTTGTCAATACTATAAAATAAAAGTACAGTCTAACCTCTCCTCTACGCACCCCCCCCATCAATGGAATTCGCGTGCAACGGACAATCGTTACCACTTACTCAAGCAGCATAAATGCCACCAGTCTGGTGGCATTTATGCTGCTTGGAGCACACTTGAACTAGTTGAAACGATTTCTGCTCCGAAACCATGTTTGAATTCATAGGTAATCGTTTAAATATTACTTATTTTTATCGGAAATTCAACAGAGAATTATCTTCCCCTGTCGCTAGGGGGCGAATCGCCAACATACGATGTTGGCACCAGAATCAAAAATTTCACTTATCACAGAGCAGTCACTGAGGGTAGTCGCAAAATAAGCGAGCCTAGACTTCACTTATCACAGAGCAGTCACTGAGGGTAGTCGCAAAATAGCGAGCCCTAGACTTCACTTATCACAGAGCATTCACTGAGGGTAGTCGCAAAAATAAGCGATCCCTAGACATCACTTATCACAGACAAGTTACCAGGGAAGGACTCTACCGCCAGCAAACTTTCTAGGCATTGTATCAGCAAACGTTCTAAGGCTGATACAATAGCATACTAATAGAAGGCTGAAAAACGAGAAACGACCTGACGAAGAGTCTTAACAACATTCCAACAGCAACCAAAATACACCTGTTATCACCACTTCTCCACGAACAGTATTTAACCTCACAGATAAGTCTGTAGCAAATGCCATTAAAATTTGCAACAACATTTCTACGGAAAATAAGGGCTCCAACGAATCACCGTAAATACTCTTATTTTCAGGTAATTAAAAAAACATCTGAACAGTACCCGAGGTTACTGTGGCCTGAACGTTGTGTTTATACACTATAGAGATGAGGTCAACAGTCCGAAATATCAAAATTATTTATATCAAGCCCCATTTCATAAATACATATAAGTATAGCGTCCTACAAGGAACCACAAGGTTCCTGGTTTGATACCGGGCCTCACCAACTCAGCGTATGAGTAGCACATGGATCTGTGCGGTAAAGTGAGGAATTGATGGTAGGTGTGTGGCTCCACCTCAGATGCCAAAACAATCTCCTTGGTCTAGCGCTATTGAAAAGGGGATAGACTCCCTCGCTGATTGGCTAATACCAGCTTTAGACCGCCCCGTCGACTTTATTTACTTTATAAGTATAAAAACGATTGATTTGCTTCTCTTCGTCGCCTTCACCCCTACCTAACTGAACCTCACCCCTATCATATTGTAATCTGTCGTGGCCAAACGAAGTGCATTATTTTAAAAACGTTTCAGTTGCTAAATCCTCTTCTTTTCAGCAATTTTGGTTTTCAAGGAATCCGTACTTAATAAAGTTTATTCTTTAGCTCCGCATGTGACTTCACTAGTTATATGAGCATTATATAATCCACACACCTTTTTAATATCAGGAAGCCTGAAATAGCAGCAATATTTTTACTTCGATTGACTCTTAAATCCCAATTTCTGTCCTATTTTTCTATTAACAGTATTAGACAAATGCACGATTTTAGTTTTAATAGCAGTTGGACTCCTGAAAATACGCTTTCTGGATTCAATCTTCAATCCTTTCCATTTCTATTACTCAACTACATTGATTTTTCGTCGCGCACATTAGTACTAAAAATGATGCAACTTTGAATTTTTTTTCTTTCTTTCTTTTAATCTCGGATGGATTCTTTGTAATGTTTCTTACAGTGGCTTAGTTGAAATTGCACGACCATTCTTCGCTTTCCCATCACAAGCTTTGAGATTCTTGATGGTTTCGTAGTTTCGAAATCAATTGCCGTACAAACCTGTGTACAAGTCGATGTTGTGCGTATACGAGGGTAACGCCCAAAGGTAAGGCCTACAAAATATTTAGAAATCGTAGAAACGTTTATTGTTTATTGTCAATGAGGTTTACATCCTTTTAAAGTTTAAACATCGTTGTTCTTTATGGTTTCGTAGTTTCTAAATCAATTGCCATACAAACCTGTGTACAAGTCGATGGTGCGCATATACGAGGGTAATGCCCAAAGGTAAGGTCTCCAAAATATATAGAAAGTCACTGAAACCTTTATTGTTTAATAGAAGCAGCTACCCAGTATCACCTGGGAAGAGGGGAACCAAAAAACATGGTGTAATGGTTAGCAAGTCAGTCTCCATTATTATTATGTATATTCTAATTTTTAGGTATCTTCATAAATATATGTAAAATTTTCGTAATTTTTGCACAAAAAGCCAGAACTATTGATATTTAATGTGTATATATATTTATTTTGTAGTTAATTGTTTTATTTTCGTAGTTTCATCCGAACATACATACATACATACACACCAATTGCCCTTTATATATGTGAAGGATGTTTACGTAATTTTCAAGTTTGAACATCGTAATTTTTTATGGTTTCATAATTTCTAAATCAATTGCCGTATAAACCTGTGTATAAGTCGATGTTGTGCATATACAAAGGTAATATCTAAAGGTAAAGTCTCCAAAATATTTAGAAATCGCAGAAACGTATATTATCAATGTTGTTTACATCATTTCAAAGTTTGAACATCGTAATTCTCAATGGTATCGTAGTTTCTAAATCAATTGCCGTACAAACCTGTGTATAAGTCGATGTTGTGCATATACTAGATACACACATAGAGAAGACATGGTCTGCTATAAACAGATTATCAGTCATACATAAATCAGATCTCACTGACAAATTAAAGAATTTTTTCTTCCAAGCCGTAGTTGTATCAGTTCTACTGTATGGCTGCACCACTTGGACCTTAACGAAGCACCTAGAGATTAAGTTAGATGGGAGCTGCACTAAAATTCTGCGTGCGATCTCAAACAAATCGTGGAAACAACACCCACAAGCAAGCAGCTGTACGGCCACTTGCCACCTATCACACAACCTATCCGAGTGAGACGAATAAGACATGTTGGACACTGCTGGAAAAGCAAGCACACAACATCGATTTATACACAGGTTTGTACAAGGGTTTGCTTATCTAATGGATAATCATCTATATTTTATGTTAACAATGATAATTTGTAACAACTCGGCATCATTTTTTTTTAATTGTGAGTAAAACTTTTTTAGGTCGCAAAACATTGCCTCGAATTCTGCCCCAAGGCCTGCATGTTCCCGCTCTGTGTGTTGACGTCGACATTTCTTCAGTTAAATTCAAATCCCTGAAATCGCTTTATTGCTTGGCTCTTTCATATTGACGGGAAAATTTTAAATTACATGACGAGGTTGCATTTTTATCTGCCATTCCTTCGATGTGACAATTAACTAACAAAACTTCATGGTATTGTAAGGTGCTGCTCTGGATGAGTGGTAATGATGTTTTGGTTCCGAAACCAATCCTGACTCAAGTGTTATCATTTAATGGAAGCTTTGTTGGCAGCACAACGTTTTTTTCTTATATATATATATAATATATATATATATATATATATATATATATATATATATATGATAATTCAACAATTGCCTAACCTTTATAAAAACATTGGTCATTTTATCTAAAGAAAAAAAATGCAATCACGTCATGATGTAATTATTTCATGTTGAACAATACATCAAATAACAATACACCAGAGAACAATATACCAGAGAAAATCTAAGACGTACTACATGAGGAAAAAGAAGATATTCTTACACAGTTTCCTAATCGCCTAAAAGCGAATATTATAATACTCTTCATGTTAATTATAAGCATATCATATGATTCAAAATGCGGGTAATAAAGACTAAGTTAATGTAATATTCGAAGTTCTTAGTTGAAACAATGTCTTTCAACCGGTTTACCATTGGGTCAGTAAAATACGTTTATTCCTGTGTGAAGAGTCTATCTTAGATTGGACATAGCAATCACGTGATGAGTCCAGGAGTTTTGGTGCCAGGCTTAGATAGAGATTTTGGACCTGTTCCAGGAAGCAGTCGACCAGAAATTATCTCCGAGAATTGACTAAAACAGAAGATACCAGATATCCTCAAAATTCCTCTCCATCACACCGGTAAATCTCTCAAACTTCACTCTATACATAGGAAGGGTGTTTATATTGTTAATCATTGTCTAAGTGTTAGAGAAACTGTTAGAATTGAACTATGTTTTAATTCATTTATTTGTTGCTGTTAGTCTTAGAATAAATACTCTACTAACACAATACTGCCATTGCTTTTCTATCGCCAATAATTTTGAAAAGATCTCTTAACGCATCTCTTTGGAAAATAACAAATCTTTTGTATATGCACAGATCTTTCAAAGATCTTGCCGACTTCCTCTAACTCACTGGTTTTCCCTTCTATATAATTAGACGAAATGGATCTCTGTTTCTTTCTTGTCGTTTTCTTTGATGGTAAATTCCCCTTTTCCTATTTCTTCCTCTCTTGGACCTTGTACTAACATCGTTCTCGTTATTTTCTATACGCTCTTTAGTCGACGAAACTAGAACAGCATCTTTTTTTCTTATACTTTATCAGAATCGCTTTGTTTCTTTCTTTTCAAAAGATGCTTCATGGCGCCATCCATTTTTCACAATGCACATGACATATCTGAGGAACTGGACGTTTGTTCTTCACAAAGGAATCAGGTTTGCCTCTCGGACCTCCAGGACCTAATAAACAAGATGGTAGGTCGAAACATAATAATGGTTTTATTGAAAGTTTGTTTGTTTTGTTTTACGGCATATCAACCTCAGTGGGTGATTTAATGTCGACAAAGTTTTTAAATAAATTCATTCTTAATGGATACTCAATTTTTTTATAAACACATTTTACTATTTAACCCATAGATGGGACCCTAACTGGTACTACCACCCCGGATCAGAGTGGACCAGGGATGTGTGGTGATGAAGGGGTGCTCCACATTCCCCAGAACTGGAACCTCACCATCAGAGGCAGTTTAATGTCATACCCAGGACATTTCATTGAAAGAGAATCGAAATCTTCCTTACTTTGTACAATATATATTTAGTATAAGATCAATCGTGGTTTAGAGCATTTAAATTTGCCAAATCCATAATCTCTCTCTCTCTCTCTCTCTCTCTCTCTCTATATATATATATATATAATATATATATATATATATATATATATAATGATAGAATCAATTCAATTTTACTCCTTAAAAATTCTGATTTTAAAAGATACATCTCATAGAAATTCACGCCATATCGACTGCGGCTGTAGAATACGCCTACTGCACCACTGCAGAGTGGTAACACCCTCCCCCATGAGGCCAGCTTTTGGCCGTGGGTGGCGACCCGTGATGCTTAAAGACAGAATCCCGGTAGCTGAGCAGTCCGACATGCAGCACTCCACTTTGACCCTTATTTAGGCCACACGGCGGCCGTAGAGACCCTTTCCGATCAATCGGTTGGACACGTCAAGCTCTATTACCTATACCCGGACCTGTGGATATACCACTGTATGATAATTTAATTATTGTAACATTTAATATGTTTACTTAAGATCTATTGCCCAATTAATAGTTCAAAATATAATAATTTTGATTTAACTCTCTCTCTCTCTCTCTCTCTCTCTCTCTTCTCTCTCTCTCTCTCTCTCTCTCTCTCTCTCTGTGTGTGTGTGTGTGTGTGTGTGTGTGTGTGTAAATATATAGAGCGAATATTAGTTAGTTATATAAATAAGTAGTATATGAGATTAAGGCCCCATATAGGTACATGTATGTGTATACATGTATATCTGTGGGTGTGTATATGTGTGTGCGTGTATATATATGTATATATTTATATATGTGTATACATGTATAGATAAGTGTATATGTGTAATAAGTATGCCATAGAAGGTTTGTCCTGTGTTGGTCAAACAAAGTTTATAAAAGTAGTAAAGAGAAATTCTATAGAGACGAAGAAAGAAAATAAAGATTAAGATTAGTATCATCTGCGTTATTCGGACTATTGTCTCCATCTTCATTGTTATTTGTACAACGTTTCGGCCTTCCTCAGGCATTTCTTGTTGGACTCGGAAACCTTCTCGGGGAAACCTTCTCGGACTCGGGAACCTTCTTTTTCGAACTCGGGAACTTTCTTGTCGTATTCGGGAGCCATCATGGAACTTTGAACCTAATCCTTTATTTAGTCCACGGGGGTATCCTGTTCTCATTCCGCAAACCATAACCATAGTTCGAAAAAGAAGGTTCCCGAGTCCGAGAATGTTTCCGAGTCCGAGAAGGTTCCCGAGTCCGACAAGAAATGCCTGAAGAAGGCCGGAGGGTATATCGGCCGAAACGTTGTACAAATAACAATGAAGATGGGGACAATAGTCCGAATAACGCAGATGATACTAATCTTCAAGTCTCATCTCAAACATTCAGAGAAAAAGATTAAGAGTTGTGATAATTCTTTCAAGAAGACTTCATGTCAAGTTTTATACAAACTTTAAAGGTAGTTAAAGATTTAGAGAGTAATAAAAGGCAGATATGGGAATACTATGGGTGGTCTTCAAACAAAGACTTTTCAAATCACGCGGGGGTTTACGAAATCTCGGAGAATGAGATTTTGAATGAGAGTTGAAACGAGAAATTGGAAGGGGTGAAAAAAATTGAAAGAGAGTCAGTTTAGATCCGAGAGGCCAAAGAAGACAGAGAGTTCGGTTGATCACAGACTAAAGCAGAAGTCCTGACTGGACAGAGAGGTGGGAAAAAACTAGTATAAAGAATTGACGAATTAGACTGTATTCAAAGTTTGCAAAATATGAAGATAACCACGAGTGTGGCAGACAGGTTAAGAGTTAAAAAATAACCAAACAACTAGAATTCGAATAAAAAGACATGTATTACAGAGATAAAACAATAATGTTGCAGACTTTTTGGTTTATCTGCACAAATGTTTACAATTTGTCCACTTAACTGAAATCC
Organism: Doryteuthis pealeii; assembly: GCA_023376005.1. Classification (NCBI taxonomy): domain Eukaryota; kingdom Metazoa; phylum Mollusca; class Cephalopoda; order Myopsida; family Loliginidae; genus Doryteuthis; species Doryteuthis pealeii. The sequence goes on from CM042168.1 coordinate 20,239,750, forward strand.
TGAGGTAGGGATAGTTATCGAAGTCCCTTAGCTACGGCCATCTGATAGTTCGCTGGATATGATAGACGTTCTATTTTAACGTCTGATACCGGTGCTGGTTGATCAGAAAAAGTGTGAGAGCGACCCTTTTTTTAGGTCTGTCTCTGTTGAGGGCTGAATCAGAAAAATGTTTAAGAATTTGCCTTTTCGGCTTTGCCCCCAAAGTATGCTGGCTCGTGATTGGTTGGTTCGATAGAGAGGCTCGTAGACAAGGAGGATAACCCATACCTCAGAATTCTTAATATTCTCCCGATGAAAGGAGAAAAATGCAATGATGAAATTATAGTATGTTTTCATTAAAGAAGGAGTTGGAACCCTTTTTATGTATGTTTTGTAGTTTTGTATGCATGTGTAATTTTGTTTTAAAAGAAATATCTTGGAGCTCGAGACTCTGATATTTCGGGCATTATTGTAGCCATTTTAATGATTGGTTTCATTTTTGTGTAATTGTTTCCCATTTATCTTGGGGTAGTTATATGTAGAAAAATGGTGTATTTTTTCAGATTTTGCTATCTCCAAATACAAATTTTGTTTTGTATGAATGTATTGGACCCCATATTGTGGTCCATAAATGCTTGTAATCTTTTGAGATTTGCTATCTCAGATACAAATTTTTTGTATGAGTAAATTGGACCCCATTTGTGATCCATAAATGGTTGTGTAATCTTTTGAGATTTTGCTATCTCAGATACAAATTTTGTTTGTATGAGTGTGTTGGACCCCATATTGTGGTCCATAAATGGTTGTGTAATCTTTTGAGATTTTGCTATCTCAGATACAAATTTTGTTTGTATGAGTGTATTGTCCAGGACTAATTATTTTTTTAATGATGATCCTGAATGTATCCGTTTAAATCTTTGAGATTTTGTTGTATTGTGTGAGTTAGACCCTAAGGTGTGGTCAGTAAATGGATGCAGTTTAAAGTCATGCTCCAGGACTAATTATTTCATCCATGCTGGAGGTTGCCGTTTATTGTTTGGTCCTGCATTTAAGGGATGTAGCTTTTTGCTATAGACTAAAAGTCCACAATTTTTTCCAACTTGGCTTTTTATCCAATTTTGTTGGTAGAAACTTGCAATTGACTTTTTCTTTGTTTTTAGCTTATTGCTTTGCCTTTTCTTTTTCCTTTTTACTTTAAGTAGTGTCTCCTTGTTGGTTTCTTTTTGGATAGCTTCGTTCTATCAAACAATTTTGGGCTACATAGTAATTGGAGGGAACAGATATGATATAGTCTTCACTCCAAGGAAGTTTCACCAAATACCCGTTCTTGAGTTCTTCCTCAACGGAGAGAGCAGTTGTGTCTACTGCGACCATCTCAGAATTTCTTTCGACGTGTTCTCTGTCTGGAAATATTTCTGGCTCCATTGCAGCTTTCTCCGAATTTCCTTTGACTTGTTCTAATTCTCTGTCTGAAAATTTCTCCGGGTCGGCAGGCCTGGGTGTAGAAACAAACGGTAATGGTCTTGAATGACAGCCCTCAAAATTTGTTGAGTTTATAAGGGTTTTTTCCAGGTCAGCGAGTTTGTCGTAAATGTCCATCCTGAAATTGAACTCATTTTGTAGTTCGGTTAGAAATCCACATTCCGCCAAACCTAGCTCTGCCCTGGTGCAAATATTCTTGATTCTGTCATTCAAGAAATTTCTTTCTTTTTGTTTTCGTTTTCTGAGGTTTTCTTCCTCTTCGAAAACTCGTTTCTTCCCACACCAAGTCTGCTCTAACATTTCCATGTTAAAAGCAGTCTTGCTTTAACGAGTTTCTAACTTCCAGGAGACAAGGGACCCCTGTTAATTTTGTGAAGTGAGCCATCTTCTTAGAATTCATCCTTTTATTTATTTAATTTTTCCCTTCCTTCTCGCTTGGCTGTCGGCTACAATTCTAGTAGCCGTAGTCCTAAATGGTTACGAGGGGCGGGGAAAGTTGATGCTTGGCTGTCGGCAAAAATTTGTAGTGGGTGCATCAAATGTTACGACGGGTAAGGGAGGCTGACGCCTAGTCCTTCTTATGAGTGAAGGCAACGCACGCGGTGACCCCTTTTTCGTTTTGAAATTGACAACTGTAGAGAAAAAATTTTCGTTTTCTTTTGGTTTTTTCTCGTAGGCCTGAAATTTTTAGTCTTGTTACTTTTAAGGAATTTTCTTTTTAAATTGTAATTCATTCAACAAGTGACGGTGTTTTTGTGTAAGAATTTTTTTTCTTTTGAATTTGTATTTCATTCAACAAGTTAGGAAATGTTTGTTTTTTCTTTTCCAATTTTTAGAACTTGCTACGAATGGTTTTTTCTCTGTGGGTCTGAAATTTTTAGTCTTGTTACTTTTAAGGAAATTTAAAAAAATTTGTAATTCATTCAGCAAGTGACGAATCTTTCCCAGTTTTCTGTACTTGTTAAGAATGAGAGGTTTCTTTGCGTAAGAATCCTTCTTTTTTTTTCTTGAATTTGTAATTTCATTCAACAAGTGACGAATTGTTTGTTTTTTTTTTTCAAATTTTTACAACTTGCTACGAATGAGGGTTCTGTGTAAGAATTCTTTTTTGAATTTGTATTTCATTCAACAAGTTAGGAAATGTTTGTTTTTTCTTTTCTAAATTTTTAGAACTTGCTACGAATGGTTTTTTCTCTGTGGGCTTTTTGCTTAGCGTAATAAATGTTTCCTCTCTTCAAGTTCGCTCCCACTTGACGAGAATGTTGTTTTTGCTTCTTCTTTTTTTTACGAAGTTTTTGACAGGATTACTCAGCGGTGGTTTGTCTATTCTTCCTAGTTTCGCTCAATTTTGTTTCTTTTTCAACTCCAAAGTCTTATATTTAGTGTATATTAGACTTGTCCCAAAAGTGTGCAAAATATAAAGAATTGACGACAAAGAGTTCTCAAAGTTTGCAAAATATGAAGATAACCACGAGTGTGGCAGACAGGTTAAGAGTTAAAGAATAAACCAAACAACTAGAATTGGAATAAAAGACATGTATTACAGACATAAAACAATAATTACATACTTTTTGGTTTGTCTGTACAAATGTTTACAATTTGTCCACTTAACTGAAATCCTGAGGTAGGGTTGGTTATCGAAGACCCTTAGCTACGACCATCTGATAGTTCACTGAATATGATAGACGTTCTATTTTGACGTCTGACTCCGGTGCTGGTTGATCAGAAAGAGCGAGAGCGGCCCTTTGTTTAGGTCTGTCTCCGTTGAAGGCTGAATCAGAAAGGGCGTGAAAGAAATTGTCTCTTTGGCTTTGCCAAAGTATGCTGGCTCGTGATTGGTTGGCTCAATAGAGAGGCTCGTAGACAAGGACGATAATCCATACCTCAGAATTCTTAATACTAGTTATGAATCGGATAGCGGTTTGAAGGCTTTTAATCGACAAATTAATGCGATAATTTTTTTTTATTGGCAAGTAAATGTAAATATTTTATAATGTAAATATTTTTAAAATATCGCTTTCTTATCGCATTAATTTGGATTATATATATATATATATATATATATATATATATATATATTATATACATGGTGTGTCAAAAAAGTATCGAGATTTTTTGTACTTTTTGACACACCTTGTATTCTGAAAAAAATTAACGTTCCAATCATTGTCCATTTCTATCTTGGTAAATACAGTTTCAAACTTGTCATTTTTACGACACACCTTATATTAATATATATATATATATATATATATATATATATATCTTAAAAGCCACCCTATAAAACGGCACTTAAGCTAGTTTAAGAGTTCTCAGCATTGGAAGCTCTCCTGGTGGCTGTTTGATCTGAGTTTTCATTTGCATAGAAGTTTCTTTTCCCCACTGCAGCCTTAGCTCTTTTGATTGCTATCTGGTCCTTTTTTGGCGAAGATTTCTTTTTGTGAGGCATATTGCTGCCGGATGCGATAAGCAACAATAAACTACAGAATAACTAAAAATAGATCGCTGCATTTAAGTATTGCATTAATATTCAAGCTTACCTTTTCAAAAGTTCGATAATAATTCTTCTGCTGCCACTTAATTCGAAGACACTTTAATGTACGTAGGTCCCTTCTTTCTGTACAAACAATTATTTCTAATTCATGGTTGACTTTCGATGGATTTCGTAATTAAATTTGATTATTCCTAAATTTATTTCCAAGTTATATAAATTGTTATCGTACAAAAAAAAATGCCGCAAAAAATCACGTAAAAAAATGCCAAAAAAACATTACAATAATTAAAACTCTGAAATCCAAAATTTCAGGATTGCGAATTCTGATTCAACCCGGAATGTTTTTAATTTGCTCAAATGATATGATATTTTGAACTACTGTTACGTAATGGGCGTGATGTGAAGTAGTGAGGGTGGCCTGATGTGTGGATTAGAACGGAAAAGTTTAAGTGGTGATTTGGCATGGACACATGGCGTGGTTTGATTGTACGACGAATGGTACGTAGCGAAGGGGAGAAAGGAGGGTGGGAGGTTAGAGTGTAAATTGAGTCAGAGGAAATGCGTTAACGGGCAAGACATGGGATCTCTTGCTCTTGACAGTTGTAATCTGGGGGAAATAAAATACTCATGAGTGAAAAGAAGCTGCCTTGTGTTATTACTAAAACTCAAAATGGCACGAGGCAAGATAATCTTTAGCCCCAAGTTGGCGTCCAGACTCCATAACATCATAGAATTGCCAACAACTGAACAGCAGCCTAGCAACAAGGATTCCACCCTCTCCAATGTAGTACTGGAACAGAGATAACTATATTGAATATTTCTTTATCAACACATCATTCACTCCATTAGAAGTAAGGGCCGTGACGTAAGCAACGTGGACACATCACCTCTCCAGGTGGAAATGAGTGCAAGACGTAACGAAAGGTTGGCACGTCATCATCTCAGCCATTCCGACTAGGAGAGGGTAACGTAAACAAGCGTTTTAACACATCTCTGTATTCCGACAAGGGGGGCATAGTGTTACATTACGTCTTCTTGGAGTAAAGATATAGAATTTGTCATCGTACAAAAAATCCATTAAAAAATCACGTAAATATCGCCGATAACAATCGAAGTATAATTAAAACTTAGAAATCCAAAATTTCAAGATTGCGGGTTCGGATTCGTTACGGAATGTTTTTCATTTGCTCACAGAGTCGGTCGGATTAAAAAAAGATCGTATGATATTTTGAGCTACGGCTTCTAGGAGTAAAATGGGAAAATGTGACATGCAGGCGTTGTCATTTATTATTAGAGAATAGGAATTTTAAAAATTCCTGACTGGAATTCTTTCGAAGATATCTTTGTAAGGTCTATTGTTAGTTGGTTGGTTGGTTGGTTGGTTGGTATTTACGGCATGTCAACTCTTGTTGGGTTATTTTATACCGAAGGCGTTTTGTTTTATTTATTCTTGATGGGTCTTCAATTTTTTTTTTTCAAACTAAATTTTTCGACACATTTAAAAAAATCATTTTTTATCTATTAAACAGATGGGGCGCTAACATGTACTACAATTCCGAGTCAGAGTGGAACTGAGGGTAATGGCGATGAAGGGGTACTCCACATTCCACAGAGCTCCAGAATTGGTACTTCCCCACTAGACAGAGATTAACGTCATACCCAGGGCACTAAGATCCTCAGCCACCGCCTTCTAATGCATACCTATACACATATAAAGGGCAGTTGGTGTGTATGTATGTCCGGAGGAAACTCCGAAATAAAACAATTAACGACAAAGTAAATATATATACACATATGCACTATCACCACATCTTGCTTTTTGAGCAAAAATGATGAAGATTTTATTTATATTCGTGAAGATAATCAAAACCCAAAATTCAAATATAGTAACTGTGTGGATTTTTTTTTTTTTTTTTTGCATTTGATATTTTAGATAGAGACACTGATTTTTCGTTTCACCAGGCGGGATCAACTCAAGGTCTTTTTTACATAGGGATTTTAATGGGGCATCCTGTGAGGATCCAACTCGTGATTCAGTAATAATGGATCTGCGAGACAACCCCCCTCCTCTACCCAGGCGACGCCGGGTACCCGATTCTAGTATAATAAAAAGGGTTGGGGGCTTGCTATGAGGGCAATTGGGTCAGGACAATCATATAGGTTCTAGGGCTAAGCATGACCAGCCGATTGATCGGAGGGGCCTCTTCGACCGCCCGTCTATTTTTTATTTTGGTATCGTTTCTTCAACTTAAGAAAATTTACTATTCCTCTGAATTTTTTAGATGAGCCTTGATAATCTGTATTATTTGATTATTCGGACTATTGTCCTCATTTTTATTGCTATCTACACTATTTCTCTGAATTTTTTTAGATGAGGCTTGATAATTAGTATCATTTGGATTATTCGGACTGCACAACTGTAGGTTTCCAGTTACGACAAGAAGGTTCCCGAATTCGAAAAGAAGTTTCCAGAGTTCGAAAAGAAGTTTCCAGAGTTCGAGAAGGTTCCCGAGTCCGACAAGAAATACCTGAAGAAGGCCGGAGGGCATATCGGCCGAAACGTTGTACAGATAACAATGAAGATGAGGACAGCAGTCCGAATAATCCAAATAATACTAAGAAAATTTAGTTAACGACTTTCGTATTATTATTCATTCAAGTTGAGTTAATAAAATGTGATAACAGCAACGGACATAGGGCGTGCAAAATCTTCGCTAAGATCAATGCGTTCTTTTCCATGCTCGCTGCAAATTTCTATAAATATGTAGATGCGTAGTAATTTCTATAAATATGTTGATTCTCTACGTCTATCGGGTCTCGTAGATATTTATCTATTTTTATCAAAAAAAAAGAAAATCCTTGATGTGGACTGTACGTATTATTGCCTGAAGTATGTATTGAAGTATATGATGGAATTGGAATATCAATATGTTCACTGTAAGGGGAAGTTTATAATTATGCAAATGTATCTCGTCTTCAACGTAAGGACTGAAAGTAGTTCCCATGGCTGAATACTTTTTGCACTACGACAACATAGCCAACGTAGTTAGGAATAACAAAGTAATTAGTGTAACTAATTTGGTTCCCATTGCGAGTCCCAAAACCAAGGCCTTGTGCCAGACTAAGTTAGCTTAAGGAATAAATACAGGTAAAATCTCACCTGTGAAAAAAAGACTATAATAATAGCATTATAGTGCCATTTTTATCCGTCATATGAAAATCTGATCTCACTGATAAGCTAAAGCGACAATTCTTCCAGGCCGTAGTTATATCAGTGCTACTGTATGGCTGCACCATCTGGACCCTAACGAAACGCCTAGAGAATAAGTTAGATGGGAGCTGCAAAAGAACGTTGGGTGCGATCTCAAACAAATCATGGAAATAACACCCAAAAGCAAGCAACTGTACGGCCACATACCCCCTATCACATAAACCATCCGAGTGAGACCAACAAGACACTGCTGGAGAAGCAAGGAAGAACTCATAAGCGACGTTCTCCTGTTTAATATGGGAGCACCAGTGTGGGCCACCCAGCAAAGACTTGCATCAACCAACTAGGATACTAGATGCTGCGCGGAGGACCTGCCAGGAGCAATGAATGATTGAGACGGTTGGCGAGAGATTGTCATGGATATCTGTGTTGCTAGCTTGGCATGATGATGATGATGATGAGGAGGAGGAGGAGGAGGAGGGGGAGGAGGGGAGGGGGGGAGGATGTGCATACATGTATACATATGTGTAGACGTGCAAACGCATACTCATACACAGACGCTCGAACGCTAGCAATGTCGGTGGGGCTTAGAATATGCCAACTGCTTCTACTGCAGAGAACCAAGACACCCCCACACACACACACACACACAAACACACTCCGAAAAGGGTTTCCTGAGTATGGAAATAAACAACAACCGTTGGTGAGCTTCTGGAGCTCAGGGGAGAGTGACGTATCCCTTCATTGTTATAGTAAGCCCCCAACTCTTTTTATTATACATGCGCTAGAAAGCGGTGGCTAATGGTGTTAGTGTCCTGGGCATGACGTTAAATTGTATCTAGTGGGGAAATTCCAGTTCTGGAGCTCTGGGAAATGTGGAGTACCCCTTCATCACCATTACACTCAGTTCCCTCCTGATCCGGAGCTGGAGTATCTGTTAGGGTCCCATGGATTTAATAGATATTTTTTTATGTGTTAAAAATTTTTTTTTTTAAACTGAATACTCAATACGAATGAATCCACCCTGTACCGGAGTGGTAGCACTTGTCAGGATTACATCTATGAGCCAAATACACATGTTTAAAAGTTATTTGTATTGGATGGAATACTTGATACCATATAATTGTGTGTAAACAAATGATTATTATTAAACATAAATAATCCGATTTTTTTAAAATTGGTTACAGTTACGTCGCAAATATTAATCGTTATGATTATAATAAAACAATTGCAAATTAATCAAATTTCAGTATTGAATAAACCATAAAGGGTTGATATGCCGTTAAATAAACCAAACCAAACGCTTGAACGTTCCCACCCACACACATACATGTATATACTCACCTATGCATGTACATACACACACGCACATGCACAGAGTATACGGAAAGAGACAGACAGACAAATAGAGACAGAGAGACAAAGAGACAAAGAGAAAGGGGAAAAGAGAAAGGGGGACAGAGAAAGAGTGAAAGAGAGAAAGAGAGAGTGCTTGTGGTAGTATTCGTTAATCCCGAGAAACCATGCCTCTAACTCTGGGTCAGGTACGCATGTCTGGATAATATTGTATCCCTTGGTAGTTGCCCATGCAGCAAACCGTCGATATTGTCCAGGGAAAATGACTGATACAACTTGGAAACCAGTTGCTACCACGTGTCTAAAGGCAATACCGGACCGCCTCAGTAACTCAATCTCTTGGTTTTTAATTCACAGATTTCCTTCTCCAATACTGGTTGACCACCGAGGCGAGAAGGTCCAGTCTACCCTGTTATTTCACCCATATAGCTACATGGAAGTAGGGTTGGATTCGTATCGAAGAAAATGCGAAATCAACAGAACCGGTCTTGGTCTGAATGGGAATTTATCTTACCGATTCTATTTTCCGCACTAGCAAACTTCACGCTATCCTAAAAAAGGGGAAGGACGTCAAACAGTTTTGTAAGTAACCCGCTAGGTACCATCAGATAGTGGTGTAGGGGATTATCTTTCTTTTGTCGGAAGAGTTATCTTCTCGCTGCGTTGCTGTTTGTTCCCACTAGGGGGACCTCTGGTAGTTAAGCGCGTTCATTACAACTTGTCTTCCTCTTTTAGCTGGACGCTTCTCAACGAACTGCTATGGGCTAGAGTCTATCAACCCCCTTCTCGGTGGGACTTTTGATCCCCCCCCCTTACATTACTGTAAGTCCTTTATACAGCATGGACTATCCTTTAGTTCCATGTCTGTAACATTTATATGTTAGGTACATTTTGGTATCTTGTTTATACCTAAATATTGTATATGTATTTACATGTTCTATTCTCCTGTACATTATGTATATTATCGTTTCCATGTGCTGTTATATATATTAAATGTTTTGTTTCACAACGTGTCGGAATTGTATGTTCATTATTTAACCTTGAACCTTACAGTGGTATTTACACAAGTAAATTGCATACTAATCAAAATTTCTTAGTCGTATGTCTAAATCGAGCTTTATAAGATTCTAGATATGTTTAAAAAATGACAAAGGTCTGACTTAATTGACAACTCAAATAGAATTTCTTTTTTCCTTGATGGACAGGAAGATAATTATCGATTAGGGATATAACTAGAAAGACTAAGAGCAATTTATTGATCGATATCCAACGTAGTAAATTGAAGATATCGGGATCAAATCCAGACCCAGAATTATTGTTTCATCATAAAAGGATAGATTTTCTACGCCGTCTGATGTAACGTGTCACAGCATGCTAACTTAATTGAGTAACGTGTTACAGCATGAGCAGCCCATCATGGTATATTGGTTAGCAGGCTAGTTTTGCAGATTCATTACTACTGATTAGAGAGTTCGGTCCACTCTGGGTGCCCCATACTTGTGACCTTGAGCCACATCCTACCGGTAGCGAACGGCTTGGGTAAATATCCACAAAAGGATGGATTTTCTCAGTACACCGTCTGTTATGTCACGGAAACTATCTTTCTTTTTTATGCAAACTAAACAAATATGCAATTTCTTTATTTCTTGTGTCGTTGGGCTCTTATACACACATGCACACACAAAGATTATACTGAGAGAGAGAGAGAGAGAGAGAGAGAGAGAGAGAGAGAGAGAGAGAGAGAGAGAGAGTGTGTGTGTGTGGTTGTGGCAAGATTCGTTAATCCAGCGAAACCATTCCTCTAATCCTGGACCAGGTTGCAAAATCAGGGTAATATTGTATTGTTGTAGAGACCTTTTCTTAAATATACATATTCTGTAGAGTATATCTGCATACCCGTGGTTGTATACAGATATACTGATTTGGGATACTTGTGTTTCTTCTTCTATTCTTCTGAGTAGCTAGCTTCTTATTTTCTGTATTTCTTATCTTTCGGTTGGTTACTGGATCTGCTTATCTCTGGGTTGGTAGATGTTATTCTTAGCTGGATCAATCTCTGGTTTGGTAGATAGCTTCTTCTGTTTCTGGATCTTAGTCGACTTATGTCGTTGCAGAGCTTGTTTTTTTTTTAAATTAAGGAACACAAGGCTTTGTTTTAATTAGAGCTCTTTATTATTTTGTAATTTATCAAATCAAACACGCGAGTGAAAATTTAGTTTCAACGGATAGATCGCCATTGCAACCGTTCTGTTCAGCGCCCAACTAAAATCTGACTTTACTAAACTTTTTTCCGGAAAAGGAGGTCAAACGCAGGTCAAAATAATTTTCCTGTGTTTTTCCATGACCGTTAGTTTTGAATTAAGCTACACTTATCGTACACAATTGATAGGCTACTTATTAATTATGTAACAGTATCAACTACAGGTAGTTGAGCATGCAGCAAGCCTTCCCTCTCCACACCACCGATATTGTCCAGGTACAAAGGCTAATAAAGCTTGGGAAACCGTTGCTAACATGAATCTAAAGACAATAGCAAACCGCATCAGTGACTCCATCTCATTTATAGATGTCCTCCAATATTGCTTGATTACCGAGGCCAGAAAGCCAAGTCTACCGCGCTATTTTACTCATATAGCTACACGAGAGAAAAGATGGATTCGTATCGAAGAAAATGCAAAATAAACATAACAGTTCTCGGTCCGAACGGGAATTCAACTTACCGATTCTATTTTTCCGTGCTAGCTATACTAAAAAAAGGGTACATCAAAAAGTTTTGCAAGGGACCCGCTTGTTACCATCAGATTGCGCTATTTACACAAGTAAATTGCATACTAATCAACATTTAAAAGAGTTTTATAATTTGCTTGAATCATTGTGTTTATATTGGTTTGGTGGTTGGTTTTGAAGGCTATCACAAGTGTAAAGAAAAATGACGTAACTATAATGTTCTTTCTTAATATTTAAAGATAAAAAAAATCTCTTCGTCAGAAGATTTCTGAAGGTCCGCTGCAACGTTCTGTCCATTCTGTTGTATGACTGCCTTCCTTGAAATTCTCTGCGTGTGTTTATGCGTAGGTGTGTGTGTGTGTGTGTGTGTGTGTGTGTGTGTGTGTGTGTCCAACAATATCTTGATATTATTCCAGGTTTGGCCTAGCCTTTTTTTTTATTTGTTAGTGGTATGTCTAAAGAAGCTTTTTTTCTGTGGAAGGGCAATGAGGTTTGTTTTGTTTTACGGCATATCAACCTCAGTGGGTCATTTAATGCCGATAAAGTTTTGAAATAAATGTATTTTTAATGGATACTCAATTTTTTTATAAATACATTTTTCTATTTAACCCATAGATGGGACCCTAACAGGTACTACCACTCCGGGTCAGAGTGGATCAGGGAGCAATGGTGATGAAGGTGTGCTCCATATTCCTCAAACCTCCAAAACTGGAACCTCACCATCAGATAGAGTTTAACGTCATTCCCAGGACATGAATACCTTCTGCCACCGCCTCCTAGCACCCATATGATAAAAAGAGCTGGCGTTGCCATAAGGGCAATAGGGTTGGGGCAATCATATAGGAGCTAGGGCTTGATGTGACCAGCCGATTGATCAGAGGGGGCGACTCCGACCGCCCGTCTAGCCTAAGTAAGTGTCTAAGTGGAGTGTTGCAGGTCATGGACTGCTCATCCACCAAGACTCCGTCCTTAAGCATCACGGGTCGCCACCCACGGGCAACAGGTGGGCCCTATTTTGGGGAGTCTTACCTCTCTGCAGAGGTGCAGTCGGTGTATTCTAACGCCCCATCGACAGGGCGGAAAAAGGGTTGAGAACCACTGATCTAAATAAATAAAAACAATATTACAATATTACATACATTTGTTTACAAGTGTGTAACTGAATGTAATTTAATCATATTCTAAACAATTAAATTTAATTAATTGTAAATCAATATAATGTAATTGAGAATTTTTTTTAAATTTCAATTTACTGGGAAATTCATTGTGAAAATGCATATAGAAAAAACAAGAACATTTCCACTATTCGTTTGCCCATTTTCCCAATGGTACACCATCACTTCCTTTAAATTGCAAATGAATAATTTAATTTGTTTTGTACCATTGGAAAATTGCTTTTAAAAGCATCAATCTATTGCGGCTTTCTTAAGGGTTAATGCTACATTATTGAAGATATGACACGAACGGAGGAGGAATGTGTAACGCGGTCCCTGGTTGTTCCCTCTCCGCTCCGGCTTGGCTAACACACACACACACACAAACACACACATACACACTCTCTCTCTCTCTCTCTCTCTCTCTCTCTCTCTCTCTCTCTCTCTCTCTCTCTCTCTCTCTGACGAAGTCGGGTGTTGTATATGTGCAGAGGGCACCCCTCGTTTAACTTCTGGGCAGGACCATCAACCATATAGTTATTTACTAAGCTTCGGCACAAGGCCGAGTGTACGAGGCACCCACTGAGGCTCGAACTCACTAGTCATAGTTTGGCAGTCTACCTTGCTAACCATTACACCACGAGAGGGACCACCAGCCATATAAACCACAATTTCAGATTCAGATATTCCGTCTTGGGCGGTCCGAAAGGAATGTGAACATTGTGAATTATCCCAGACGCCTAGTCTCCGAATGTCCTTAAAATAAGTGGAAATCAGATTTTAGCCTTTTCAAGTTCTGCCGACCGATCATGAAAATAAATGAAAAAAACTTTTCTTTCCATAATTTCATAAGAATCTGATTTTATTGCTTCCTTAAACTTTCGATCAAGAGATACTTGAGATTCTAGCCATGTTATAAATCTGCCTCCACATATAAATATACATGCACGTTTTGTTGAAATCGACGAACAATTCTTGTCTGACGAGTTTCTTTTCTATCCTTTCTAATTGTTTGGCAATATTTTTTATATCAGGGTGGAATTTACATTTAACTGATACAAGCTCCATTATGCAACACTTAAAATCATATTCATGTCCCCCCCTTCTATGATTACCGGAAAATTCTAACTGAAAAACACACATAGACTATAAAAAGAAAAAAAAAACTTCAAGTACTCGTAGTCCTATACATTAAACAGATCAACTTCAACACCAGCCAACATCTTCACAAATGCTTATAATTTCCCGCCAATTCTCCTCCCACCATTCCCCATAACATTCTTATGAACTTGTTAGCTCCTCCTCCTACTTATTCCTACTGCTAATGTCTGTTTAAAAAGAAACAATGGAAACATCTCATTTAGTGAGTCTATACACCAATTCTACCCTGATATAAAAAAAAGAGGACCAGACAATTAGAAAGGATAGAAAAGAAACTCGTCAGACAAGAATTGTCCATCGAGTTCAACAAAACATGCATAAAAGAAAAAATACTGCCAAAATGTACTTATTTTAATATGCACACGCACACACACACACACACACACACACACACATATATATATATATATATATATATATATATATATATATATATATATATATGCATACAAACCTCTTTGGTTTGAATTCAGAGTTTTTCCTTCTCCTAGACTGGTTGCTAAACCAAGGTTAAAGAGCCTAGTCTTGTTGTATACTCTCTTTCTTTACTTTCTTCTATTCTTCTAGCGTCTCTTCTAGCGTCTGGACTTCGTCTTGGGGACTTCGTGTCTGGTCTTCCATTGGGGATTTCTCCTTATCAGAAGCCCTGTGTCATTGGTAGTTTTTAGATAATAACACAAGACTTCGATTTAACTTAGGTCATATTTTATTCTGAAATCCCCACCAGACTACCTGCGCAGATTGAGTCGACTGCGTGCATAACACGACTTACCACCGTGGTGACATTGGCCGATCTGACTAAAACCTATTTCTAATCTAAACCGGAAGACGGTCTTCTCCACCGATTCTCACGGTATCCACCTTGTCATTCAATCCTTCAAGGCCGCCGGCTGAACTTATAACAGCCATTTTGGTTTCTACACTACTGTACATAAATATTAGGAATCTAATAATTATGTAACAGTCTGTCCTACTAATGTACCATCAGAAAGTGTTTTCAAAAGCATCAACCTATTGTGGCTTTCTTAAGGGTTCATGTTACATGGTGTAAGGCATTAAAGTGGTTAAGATAAACCTAGAAAACATCACCCCTATCGGCTGGGACTGTAGAATACACCGACTGCACCTCTGCAGAGAGCTAAGACATCCCTCCCAATTGGGACACCTGTTGGCCGTGGATGGCGACCCGTGATACTTAAGGATAGAACCCTGGTGGCTGAGCAGATCATAACATGCAATACTCCACTTTGACCTTTACTTACCATTGACAGGCAGAGAGGTCATCTCCGATTAATCGACTAGTCGTGTCAAGCCCTAGCAAGACCTGTATGATTGTGCTGTAGGGAATTATCTTCCCTTTGCCTGGAAGAGTTATCTTCCCGCTGTGTTGGTATTTGTTCCCACTAGGGGACCTCTGGTATATAAGCGGCTGATTCAAATGCTTCTGTCTCTCTTTCCTTACTGCCTCTGAACGAGCACATGGGTTAGACTTATGTCTACCCCCTTCTCGGTGGGGCTTTGCCCCCTTACATTACTGTAAGTCTTTTATACAGCATGGACTATCCTTTAGTTTCATGTCTGTAACATTTATATTTTATGTACATTTAGGTATCTCGTTTATACCTAAATATTGTATCTTGTATTTACCATTCATGAATGTGTCCTTATATCTTATTGTATCTTTTATCTCTACTCTTGTATATGTATTTACATGTTCTATTTTCCTGTACTTTCTGTATCTTATCGTAACCATGTGCTGTACACTATTAAATGTTTTGTCTCACAACGTGTCGGGGCTGTTGTTCAATAATTAACTTTGAAACCATACAGTGCCAACCCAATTGTCTTTATAGCAAACAGCACCCCTTTTTATCATATATGCACTAGAAGGCAGTGGCTGAGGGTCTTAATGTCCTGAGTATGATGTTAAACTCTATTTGATGGTGAAGTTCCAATTCTGGAGCTATGGGGAGTAGGGAGTATCTCTTCATTGCTACCAGGCCCATTTTGACCCGCAGTGGTAGTACCTGTTAGGTTCCCATCTATGGTTTAAATAGAAAAGAATGAGTTTGAAAAATGTGTTTAAAAAATAAATTGAGTTTTTTTTTTGTGTGTGTGTACCCATGAAGAATGAATGAAACAAAATGTCTTCGGCATAAAATAACCCAACAAGGGTTGACATGCCGTAAAATCCAACCCACCTAGAAAACATTGAGCTGATCATTTTCATAGAGGAATTTATGATAATTTACATTTTTCGAACTGTTGTCCACATCTTTATTGTCATATACACAACGTTTCGGTTGATGTGGCCTTCGGTCCTCTTCGAGTCTTTCTTGTTGAACTCGGAAACCTTCTTGTAGAAAACGAGAGCTTTCACGGAACTTCGAACTGAACCGTTTATTTAATCCATTATGATAGATTGTTCTCACTCCGTTAACCATGATCGGGTGCAAATATTAAACTATGTTATTTTCGCCTGGAGTCAAGATTGAACCTGCAGCCTCCAGATGATTGCCACTTAGATTGAAGATGAAAACTACGTACTCTAAACTCTCGGTATAACGAACTAGATAATCGAGATAGTCGTTAAAACTGAACATTCTTTATACCCCTTGGTTGCGCCTCGTTCGGTACATCAGAAGTAAATTCGAGAATTCGTCAAATTTCTACGGTGCAAGTAGCGTCATTTTCCGACGATCTTTCTTTTACACATTCAACTAAAAACTGTTTCTCTTCCTTCTTTGGGAACTTACTAGAAACAACTGTTGGAACGTTGGTTTATTAGTTTTAAGAGTTTTTACGCAAGTTTTTTGCATTTTTTTAATAAGCGCCTAAAGCAAAGTGAAAACAGGTCGATTTTGAAGTGTTTTTATTAGATTTTGACGTCCACGATCTTTTTTTTTTTTTCAAATTTAACCAAAATTTTCAATGTTGGGACTTATCAGGTATTATTGGATCCTTGAGAGGTTGGCTAAAAATAACAAAGTCAATGTTATTTTACTAGTTTTAAATGTTTCTACACAAGTTTTTTGGAGCTTTTCAGTTTGTTAATTTTTTTGTCTGTATTTACAAATAGGATCGGATGGTAATCAATTTTTTGGCGCTTACGCGCGGACGTAGTTGAAAACAACCCCATGATTTCTCCAATCAAACTTTGACTAATGTATAAATGTTTTTTAATCACTTTTCCTTAAGTTTGGAAAAGTATTGTGTTTGTGTGTTTGTTTTAATCTCTTTTCCTTAAGTTTGGGAAAAGAAATGGGTTTGTGTGTTTATTCTTATTTTGATATAGAATATAGGATTTTATCCTATAAGCGCAATTATATATAAATAAATTTGAGCGTTGGACGTGCACTCATAAATATGATTTTTTTTTTCAAATTTCTCTCTTCATCTCAATTATCATAATTCTTTTCTGCTTATATCGTTGATATGACAGGGCAGTAGCTGTTAGGGGGTGGGGGGGCTGGCTTCCTTCCCCCCAATAAAAAAAAACAATTTACGAATTGTAATATTTTTACAGTGCTTTATTTTTCCTTCGTTAATGAATCTATATTATCCCTGTAAGACATTTTTAAAAAAGATGAAAAGTTCTTTCATTTGTAACACAGTTCTCTATTATTTCAAAATATTACTGCTTTCTTCCAATCTGGCAATTTTAAATCTACTTGCTGCTAACCATGTTGGCGAACTTTGATAATTTAAGGCCAAATTCTTCTTTTTTTCTTTTTTTCTTTTTTTGCCTTCCCCCTTAAAAATTTATCTTTGTTACAGTCCTGTATAACAATGTCTGTTCTTTATCAGGAAAAGTGACATTAGTTTCCATTTTGTTCCAAAACAGATATTTAAATATACCTCTGTACTTATACTAATATTTCACAAGCCAAATTTAATTCGTGCGAATCTAGGTCATTTAATTCTATATGTAGGTCAGATAAAAAAAACTATCGCCCTCATTATTCCGACAGCCGTAACCAAGCACTCGCGTGTAAGAATTCCTTTACACTAACATGTTCCATCAGTTTTGCATGAGTAGGTTCGGTAAATAAGAAAAAGGTTCGTTATGGTCTACATGTTCATCGCATTTATTGAATTCCGTTCGATAAATCCGATGCCAGTGCGTTCGTTAAAACCGACGTTCCTTATAGGAAAGGTTTTACATCATTTATTTATTTTGTTAAGATATTAGATTTTTAGGTAAAACTTGCAAATCGTCGTCAAAATTAAAACGGAAACTTATTTGGTGGTGATCCATGACAGTTTGACTACAGTGTATGAATTAACTTTTTTGCGAATTGGGTTACGGTTTAGGGGTTTGAGGATTAAGGTTGTTTTTAATTACGTATTGCTTCAAAAACAACAACAAAAAACAAATTACTATACATTTAATTAACCATTAAAATTAATTATTGAATCCAACGGTAGACACATTAGTCTCAGTTGTTTGTGTTAGTATTGCAATGTATAATTTCAATTATACTTGGTTTTAAGGGTATTAGCGCTCTGTGAAATGCAAACAGCCTAATCCACGATTTGAACTCGTCTCTCCCTGCCCATTTCCTACGACAATATCCATTGTACCACGCACCTTAAACGTGATTTTCTTTCTTGTGGGTTGTCAGACTGAAAAGGAATTAAGGAAGTGAGGAGAAAAGACAGACAGTTTTAGGGTTTGACTTTTATTTGTAGATTCACAACTATTTCTTGAAGAGGAGATATTGATCTTGTGTCGCATTCTGCTCATGTAGAGAGATTGATAAATCTATTAATAATGGATATTCGGTCTCTATTTGTCCGTAACCAAAACTACGTCACTGCTTACGAAACAAAACCCAAAATCGTCAATACATAGAATAAAGAACAATTAATTTTAATGAAATAAATAAAAGTTGTTCCTTAATTAAAAATTTGAATCCTTTCCATTGTAATAATGAAAATTTAAATAAATAAATAAATAAATTGTATTATCACTTTAAATGGGAAAAATACTTGCGAAATTTGAAACTAATTTTAAAAATTAATTTTTACTCTCGCACCTTTTTTCAGTAACAATGTGTTAACTAAAACGTCTACAAATAAATACCTACAATATTCTGTAAAATGTATGTGTAAAATATTCAAAGTAATTATTTAATTGCTGATTAGTAGATACATGCAACATTTTATTTAGGGGGGGGGCAGAATTAAATTTCCATTTCAAATCGTTTTATCTTTTAACTCTTTAATAAATTTGATAATTTTACTTATGGTACAAATCCTCTGACACTGAATTTTTAAGTTCCAGACCCTCAGGCAAAATCTGAAAAAAAATTTTTTTACACCATCCAGAGGTGTTTTTTCTTTCTTTTTTTTTTTTTTTTTTTTTTTTTCTAATATATAAAATGGGGTTTAAGAAAAGAAATTAGCAATATACACCAAACGACCAAAAACCAAATCACACATAAAACCACCATTCCTATATGCATCCGCCTCGAGAATCATAAGGTTTCGGGTGTGGTATTGGCCCTTTCACGGTTAATTCAAGTCTTCTTCAGTTTCTTCAATTTCACCGGACGTAACAATCTGAATCTTGAAAAAGACATTCCCAAAATCCCTTTTTATCTTGAGGCTGCAGAAAAATACTCAACTTTTCTTTCCATTTCCTTTTCTTAATTAAATGTATGTATTCATTTGAATATTATGTAAATTTTAGACTATACTAAAAAAAATGATCCCTTGGGTCACCCATTGAGATCTGGGTAGATAATTGTTATCAGGAAAAAGTGAGTTTTCAAAGTGAATTCCTGTTTTTTAAATAGATACGACCGGAATTTTTTTTTAAACAGCATTAAGATTATTTTGTAAGATTTCAAAGTAAAAGAACGTTTGACTTAATTTAGATTTAAATGGACCTGATTCTTGGAATTTTGTTAAGAGCCAAGGTATTATTAAGTTAAGGACTGCCGCTGAAAATTAACATACAAATAAAGTAGGAAGTTCAATCTCCCTCTTACACTCTCCCATCTCTCTCTCTCTCTCTCTCTCTCTCTCTCTCTCTCTCTCTCTCTCTCTCTCTCTCTCTCTCTCTCTTACACTCACAGAGAAACTAATATATATATATATATATATATATATATAGTACATATATATATATATATATATATATATATATAAGGAGTAGTTAACCAAGATATATAGAGAGAGGAGGAAAGTGACAGACAGGAAGTGAAGTAAGAGACGTATCAGTTTTTTACTTAATTGCAAATTACAAGTAATTAGAACCAGTTAAAATGTTGTTGTTTTCTTTTCAAACATTCCTCATCCACTCTTAAAGTGAGATAAAGAGAAACAATCATGACGTGTCGACAATTGGACGCAAGTGATACTCAGTAATAATCAAGAATCTGGTTTGGCCAAACCAGATTCTCGATTATCACTTTCAGGGTCTTGGTGTCCTGGATATGCCACTAGACTGCATCTAGTGGAGGTTCTAATTCTAGAATTCCGGGAGTGTTGAGTACCCGTTTGTTATATTTTTACATACAGATAAAATACGAAGTCCAGGTTTTTGGAAATTAACGAGGTTTTATTTAACACAGGGTAGAGAATATTTCTATCCTAATAGTAACTTAATTAGCTCAACCATGTTGTGCATGCGTCCGTCCAGTACGAACCCCAATCCAAAAGTGTCATGGCGGAAACCCCACTTCCGGGTTCCAATCAAACCCCTACTGATCAAGGGAAGTAACTCTAGATTTCGTTTGGTCTTGACCTAACACCTTTCATTACTATTACACCCGGATCCATTCTGATCCGGAGTGGTAGTACCTATTAGAGTCATATCTATTGGGTTTAATAAATTAGAAATGAGTTTTAAAAATTGAGTTTAAAAAAAAATGAATACCCAACAAAGAATGAATAAGACAAAAAGGTTATTTTCTATAAGTCTAACATAAACAAAGGGGAACCACTCTTGACTGATAAATTAATTGTTTTATTTATTGATCTACTAGGAAAAAATAAGATGGGGTTAGGGTTAAGGGTTAGGGTTAGAGTTTGGGGTTAGTTTAATGGGAAAATAAATGAATAATTTATCAGTTAAGAGTGGCTCCCCTTTGTTTATGTTAGACTTATAAGAAATAACTGACAAAAACGTCTTCGGCATAAAATAACCCAAGGGTTGACCTGTCGTGAAATCCAACCAACCAACCAACCAACCAACCAACCAACCTATATTTTATTGTCCTATTGCCCTATATTAACTCATAATGTCCTAATATCCTTAATAAATCATAACCCTAACGGTTATGGAAATTTACCACACCTCCGATTTTGAATCTAACGAACTCATGATTCAAAAATATTCTAACTACAGTACGTACATAATTCATTGACTATCCATGAATTATGTAACAATAACCCGAGGGCTGACATGCTGTAAAATCCAACCAACCAATAAAACAAATAACCTATATTTCAATGCATTGTCCTATTGTCCTATATTGACTCATAAATATCCTACATTCTCGTAACTTGTCCTATATTGATTTGTAAATGTCGTATATGATGATATGAAGAACGGAATAATTCATTCAGGCTAATTTACTAATTTCATTGTTCGCATAAACACAGAAGTTTATCTTTGTATTTTATTGAATTGCTGTCCAAATATTCTCGCGTGCACCGCTTACTAATCAAAATTACGCGCGTATTGCTTGCCGAGTAAAATTAACTACAACACAACGTTATAAATTATTTTTCAATTTTTATCGTGTCACGTAGTACTTCAATCAACCAAACTGTTTGTTTTAAAATTACATTTTTTTATATATGTTCTCCGGAAGGTGAAAATCCAGAAAGCAACTGATATCCAAGAGCTCTTCTTTTTACTCAGAGTGACAGGTCATTTGTTGGTTGATTGGATGGTTGGCTGGATGGTTGGATTTTACGGCATGCCAACCCTTGGGTTATTTTATGCCGAAGACGTTTTGTTTAATTCATTTTGTTGGGTATTGATTTTTTTTTCCAAATTCAAATTTTTAACAGAATTTTAAAAACTCATTTTTATGAATTTAACCCATAGATGGGACCCTAACAGATACTACCACTTCTAAGAGTATTTACGGAATCGAAGGAGCCCTTATTTCTCCGTAGTTGTAGGCAAATTATCGGACAAAGAAGGAACAAACACAAAAGTAAATGGAGACACCTGTATTGACAAAAAATTACATAAATTGTTGCAAATTTAATGGTATTTGCTACAAACTTATCTGTGGACGAATTTCTTGTAGTACTGGTAATAACACGGTTTTCTTCTCGTCGGTGGGAAATGTAAATAAGACGCTTCGTCTCCGTAGTTGCTCTTCCTTTAGTCAGTGTGCAGTTGTACCGGCCTTTATGCAGTATGCAGATACAATGCCTAAGAAGGAATCTGGTTGTAAAGTTCTGTGTTAAGTGGCCCTGTTTTGGGGCTTGGTAATGAGAGATTGGTGTCTTATGTCTCTTCTCCAGTACTGCTTTGCGATAAGTGACGTTTTGGTATTTGGCGCCAACATACGCTGTTGGCATTCGACCCCTGGCGGCAGGGGGAGATAATTAGCTATGGAATTTCCAATACTTCGGATCAAGGTAGACATGGGATTAATGGCGATGAAGAGGTATTACACACTCCCAAGAGCTCTAATTTTTTAAACACATTTTCAAAACACATTTTAACTCATTTTTTTTATCTATCTTACCCTAACAGGTACTGCCATATAATTTGTAAACGAATAGTGAAATATTGGAAAACTTGTCTCATTCTATCCATTTCCTCCGACTGTAACCATTACAACACACGCCTCCAACAATTTGAAACAAGCGACTCTTTCTTGCCTGTAATCAACACCCAGCTTCTTAGTGGGTTAGGTTTATTGGAACACCTAATCAAAATGTCTCCTAATTTAACCCCCCAAGCAATTCCTGAATCACTATGGCTATTATAAAGTATAAGTCTAAAGACACTATCAAATAAACGAGACACTATCGGAAGGGTAGATGTCCTATTAGATAACCAGGAAATGACTCCTTCCACATGGTCCATTTTAATAATAGTTATTATCTTAGTAATTATATCAATTACATTAATACTGGGCATAATAATAAAAACTCGGTGGAAAAATTTAAGAAACAATGGAGCTATGAGTTTGGGAAGGTGAAGGTAATTGCCACAAACCAACAAGAACCAAATAACCCCCACCCCCCGAGCAACAAATCGAAATGATATCAATTGATGAAGAATCAGTACGAAAATCACCAATAAACTAGGAAGGACCCCTGCGATTGCCTCCAGTGAAAATATTTCTGCTTACCGAATTTTACAATTAAGCACACACACACAAAAATAAATAGATAATTGGAATTGAATATATTATTAGAATGGACATTATGCGTCTGACTGTCGGTAACCGAAACTCCGTCAACACCAACGTCACTATTCCCCTAGTTATTTTCGTTATATTCTCAATGGTTATTAAATAATAATTATTTAATCTTAATTAGCATCTTATTTATTAATGATATCTCTATTAAAGTCTGAGATAGATTTTCCTCAAAATAGCCTATATTA
Source organism: Doryteuthis pealeii (assembly GCA_023376005.1). Taxonomy (NCBI): domain Eukaryota; kingdom Metazoa; phylum Mollusca; class Cephalopoda; order Myopsida; family Loliginidae; genus Doryteuthis; species Doryteuthis pealeii. Next base: position 20,262,903 of record CM042168.1, read on the forward strand.
TTAACACCTACAGAAAGCGATGTCTATATACGCATAGGAAAGGCATGGACTACTTTAAACAGTTTATCGAACATATCGAAATCTGATAGGAAAAACCGAGAATTCTACCAAGCTGTGACCATATCAGTGCTACTGTATGGCCACACCACATGGAGTTTAATGAAACGCTGGAGAAAAGGTTAGATAGGAACTATACAATGATGCTATGTGATGTCTTGAACATGTCCTGGAAGCAGAACCCCACAAAAAAGCAACTGGACGACCACTTACCTCCTATCACACAAGTAAGACAAACAAGAAATGCTGGATACTGCTGGAGAAGCCAGGACGAACTCATAAGTGGCGTTCTCCTGTGAGGTTATGGTTCATTACACTGAAAACTAACTTCACGGAACATCATTACACAGAAATAATTACTTCATAGAAGGTTATTTACCAGAAAAATCAGCAAGCTGAATTCAAAGAAAGATTACTTTTATATATGAATTGATTTTTTAATCTTTATATTAATACACTTGTTATCATCTTGCAACACCTTCTGGTTAAAAATCAGACCGTCCAAATCGTCCAAAATTAAATGCATAAATGTAAATCCTGATTTAGTCCTGAGAAAAGAACATGCTACACAGAAAAAATATAATAAGAAAGAAAGAAAGAAAGAAAGAAAGAAAGAAAGAAAGAAAGGGGGTGATTGAGCTAATCTGTTTCAATCGAACATAATGAAAAGAAGGAATTTATCAAGTCGATCGTTACAATATGTACAAAAGGGGTGTGGTTCATTACAAGCCAGGACGAACTCATAAGTGACTTTCTCCTATGGGGTTATGGTTGATTACACTGAATATCACTTGATCGAAAACTGACTTCACAGAACTTCATTACATAGAAATAATCGTTTAATCGAAGGGTTGTTTCCCCGAAAAATCAGCAAGCTGAATTTAAAGAAAATAACTTGTATACATGAATCGGCATTTTCAAAATTCTGAATAATTTTAAATTACACCATGTTGTGAATAGTATTTGTTTATTTACAAAACATCAAAGAATAAAAGTGATTCAAAAAGTTAAAAATAAATATCTTTTATCCTGAATTCATCAATAAAGTTATTAAGTAGCCTAATCCTAACCCTAACTCTAACACTAACCCTAACCCTTACCATAACCCTAAACCTTAGCGTTTCAAAGGTTTCGGGTATTTCTGTGAAATGTAATGAAATGTAATGCTTTTTTATACGTAAACTAATGATATTATCTCTTGCGCGCTATTGTGCATTAGTAACAGTTTTTATTTTCATAAAGTATATTGCTTTAACTTCATGGGTTTGTTCGGTCCTGTCGGTTGGGGCTTTAGAATACACCGACTGTGCCTTTGCAGAGGGTTAAGACTCCCCTCCCAAATGGGGCGACCCGTGATGTTTAAGGACGAAATCCTGGTGGACGAGCAGTCTATGACATGCTACCCACCCACCTCTTTGGCTCTTACTTAGGCTAGACGGGCGGTCGGAGAGGCCCCCTCCGCTAAATCGGTTTGTCACGTCAAGCCCTATCACCTATATGATTGCCCCAACCCTATTACCCTAATGGCAAGCCCCAACCCCTTTTATCATATGGATGCTAGAAGGCGGTGGCTGAGGGTCTTCATGTCCTGGGTATGACATTAAACTCTAACTGATGGTGAGGTTCCAGTTCTGAGGTCTGGGGAATCTGGAGCATCCTTCATCGCCATTGCTCCCAGGTTCACTCTGACCCGGAGTGATAGTACCTATTAGGGTCCCATCTATGGGTTAAATAGAAAAACAACAAATACTGTGTACAATAGAGTAGGTCGATTTCGGAACTTGTAACGTCTCCTATGTGGTGAAAGTTGCAAATTAACATAAAGAATTACCACACAAAATATTTTTCTTCAAAACTTTGACTTCGTTTAAGGAAATATATTCCAATCTTTTAAAGAGTTATCACTGTTACAGCTTAATTATTTGGTAAAAAGCAGCATATCTAAGGTGTCGGTGGTGATGAAGGGGAGGGGGCACATTTTAAATTTGAATTCCAGTTTTTATATTTTATTAGTTTCGTTTAAAATAATATTGAAATTGCTATATTTTCTAATTAATTTCTAGACTAAATTTTGCGAAACGAGGATTTTTTGTGCATTTTAGTAGACTATCTTTGATGCTATTTCCTCAAAGAATGGTGCAAGTGAGAGATCTAGTTTTTCATATCGGTATTTTTCATACCAACGAAAAACTTTCAATGTTCGGGATAATTTGATATTTAAAAAAAGTTAGAAATCTACCTACCCTAGTGTACAAGGAGATTCTCAGAAATTAATCAGAATTTCTCGTTATGTTTAAAACTTATTTTGTTGTGTGTTTTATGCTATACTAGCTTGAATGGTATTGCCATTATTGAAAATATACCCCAACCAGTATTTTCTCTCTTGATCTCTGTTTATCTGTTTTGAAGGTAGTCTTTTCTGTATTCTTCTCTGATGCGACCGTGAATCAGATGCTCACCTAAATTCCACAAAGTTTAATTGAGAAGAAAACCCATCATCTATTTTATGACCTTTATTTTTTTAAAGAAAAAGAAAAAGATGAATGTTGAAATACAGGGGAGAAATTTTTTTTTTTAAATCATTAGAAATGTTGAAATACGGGAGATATTTATTTTCTTTGAATTCTAATCAATAGAAATGTTGAAATACAGGACAGAAATTATTTTTCTTTAGAATTTAATCTGTAGAAATGTTGAAATGCAGGAGATATTGTCTTTAAATTTCAACCAATATTGAAATACAGGAGATTTTTTTTTCTTTAAATTTTAATCTAGAGAAATGTTGAAATACAGGGGAATGTTTTTGCTTTAAATTTCAACCAATATTGAAATACAGGAGATAACTTTTTCCTTTAAATGTTAATCTATAGAAATGTTGAAATACAGGAGAGAATTTTTTTTGTTTATATTTCAATCAATGGAAATACATTTTTGCATTTCCTCTTGGTCGATTTGGACGATCTCATTTTTAACTAGAGGGTGTTGCAAGATGATAACGGTCGTATTTTTAATGAACACTTATATTGATGTATAGAAGAAGATTCTAGAAGGTTTATATTTCTGTATCCATAGACTTTTTCTAAAGTATATATCAGAATTAGACGTCTACACATTACTTTTATATTACCTTGTCGGTGGTTCTTGGAATAACCCAACTGCGTTTTCTGCTGAGGGGTAAGCCCCTATAACAAAAAAGGGGTAATTCTGTGTATGATAGTAAACTGTATCCGGTGGTGAGGCTAGTTTAATATTTGTAAATTAAAAAAAGCAAAAAGTACCAAATCTAATCATTACATAAAGTAAGTAAAGTCGACAGAGTGGTCTATTGTCGATATCAACCAAACAGCGAGGGAGTCTATCCCCTTTTCACTAGCGCTAGACTAGAAAGATTGTTTTTGTACCAGAGGTGGAGCACCACACCTACCATCAGCTCGCCACTTTACCGCACAGATCCCTGCGCTACTCATGCGCTGAGTTGATGAGGGTTGGTATTAAACCCGGAACCTAGTGGTTCCGAGCTGGGTGATCTACCGACTGAGCAAAGGGGAAGGGTTATATTTAAACTATCATGTAATCTTTTAAAAAATAATCTTTTATCTGGATAATTACGGAGATATCTAAATATATTAATATTTTAAAAGGTAAGGTTTTAAATGAATATTGAACTAAAACAGTTCTTGTGGTTTAAATTGGTTTTCCTAAACTGTTTCATTAAAATAAATAAGTAGGCCATGAAAAGAGATTCTGTAATGTATTATCAATAGACTCAAATAAGGTCTCTACTTAATCTCTACATATATAAAGGGCAGTTGTGTGTATATGTATGTCCGGAGGAAACTTCGAAAATAAAACAAGCAACGACAAAGTAAATATATATACACATTAAATATCACCAGAACTTGGTTTTTAAGCAAAAATAATAGAAATTTGATTTATATTCATGAAGATATTAAAAAATAAAATTTAAATAATAACATCATAGTTTGTTTTGTTTTTTTTCATTTAATATTTTAGATAGTAGACATTAACAAGAGTAGCTGGATCAATGCAAGGTCAATTTTTACATAGGGGTTTAAATGGGGCATCACACGTGGATTCAACTCACGAGTCAGTAATAATGGATCTGCGGGACTAACTTAAAAAAAAAACTCTACCCAGGCGACGCCGGGTAGCCGCTGCTAGTTCTTTATAAATGGCAATGTTAAATATAGTTTTGAATTTAATTTGAATTTTTTAAAGTTAAAATCCAAGAAGAATGTTTATGTTAGCTAATTATATTCAGGGAAAATAATATTGTAATAAATTTACGAGTTTTCCTTTTCATTTAAATATAAAAAGTGAACCAGGAAAAGAGATTATGTAATGTACTATATCAATAGACTCAAATAAGGTCTCTACTTAATTCTTTATAAATGGCAATGTTAATTAGTTTTCCAATGGTTAATGGTGATTTCGGTTGGTACTAGCCATTTATGTAAGTGTAACATAAGAGAGAGAGAGAGAGAGAGAGAGAGAGAGAGAGAGAGAGAGAGAGAGAATGAAAGAGAGAGAGAGAGAGAGATGTGTGAGAGAGAGAGAGAGAGAATGGAAAATGCCAGTAGATTAGCATGGAAAAAATTTGAGGATGAATCAGCATAATACCACATGGCAGTTTTCTACTAATCGAGAAATTAGTCAAGTGTCGAAGTAGGAGAGAGGAAGAGTAAGAGCTAAGAATTAGAACTATGCGTTGACATAGTGAGACATGGCTATGACTCGGCAGTTGTGACTTAGGGGGAAATAAAAATCTCATGATAAAAAGAAGTTGCCTTGTGTTATTACTAAAAACTATAAATGGCACAAGGCAAGATGTCCTCCAGCACCCCAAGTTAGTTTCCAGACTCCAAACATAAAAGAAGTGCCAGTCAACGCAACATCAGCCCAGCAACCGGATTCGAGCCTCTCCACGTAGCACAAAAGATAAGATAGATATACAACTATTATTTTTACTATCAACACGTCATCACTCCGTTCCAAAGTGAGAGCTGTAACGCTACATTAGTGTTTAGATCTAGAGGGTGATATTTCACTACTAATCAAGATAGTTGTTTTTTTGTTTTGTTTTTTTTTTTTTTTGTTTTGTTTTGTTTTATTTGTATCTAATCAAACATTAAAAGATAAGTTATGATATTAGTGTTAATAAAAGATTGAGATAAAGCTACAACAAAACTTCACAAGACTTTACGGATCAAGTAACCAATAGGCACCTGTTAGCTAGATTCAAAAGGACAGGGCTTTTTTAAAAAGTTATTTAACATATAGGGTTTTTCGAGAAAACTATTCAGAAATAGAAATTTTGAAAACTATCAAGAAATAGTCATTTTTTTTTTCAGTATCAAGAGGTTAACTAAAAAGTTTACAAATGAATAAATAACAACGATTTTGTGTAAAATATTCAAAATAATCATTTAATAGACTAGGAAAATAAAAAAACGCCCTCTGGGCGACGTAAAATAAATATTGCCTGAGGGGATGGGAGTTGAAAATTTAATATCAGAGAGTTTGTATCATAAGTAAAGTAAAATCATTCAAATTTATTAAAGGAGTAAAAAATAAAATAAATTTATTAAAGGAATAAAAAATAAAAAAAATTGAAATGGAAACTTAGTTCTGATAACTTTAAATATATGTTAAAATAAAACAAACTATATATATAGATAATACCAGGTATGTATTTATTAAAATTTTTAAAAACCCAATGAGGACTGTCTAACATTGCATGTTCAAATTTTGAGTGTATTTATTCTATATTTTGACGTTTTACGTAGTGTGACATAAGCAGTGACGCAGTTTTTGTTACAGACAAAAACCAGAAGCGAATCTCCATTATTAATAACTAGTACAAAATAAAAAAACACCCTCCGGGCGATGTAAAAATAATTTTTTGAAACATATTGCCTGAGGGGTGGGAGTAAAATATTCAATGTCAGGAGTTTTTACCCTAAGTAAGTAAAACATCAAATTCATTAAAGGATTAAAAAATAAAACAATTTGAAATGCAAACTTTGAAATATGTATTAAAATAAAACAAACTATATATATATATAATACCAGTCATGTATTTATTAAAACTTGTTTTAAAAAACAATGAGGACTGTCTAATGTTGCATGTTCAAATTTTGAGTGTATTTATTCAATGTTATGACAATAATGTGACGTAAGCAATGACGTAATTTTTGTTAGAGACAAAAACCGGAAGCGAATCTCCATTATTAATAGATAATAAGAGGTACGCAATATTTTATTTGAGGGGGACAGAACTAAGTTTCCATTTCAAATTGTTTTTATTTTTTACGATTTAATCAATTTAATCATTTTACTTACTTGTGATACAAACTCTCTGACACTGAATTTTTTACTCCCCCTACCCCAGGCTATATCTTTCAAAAATTAATTTTTACACCGCACGCTAGTCCATCTACGACGGTAATCCCAAAAGTAACGTCTTCAAATCGCTTTTTACGGTCAATTCACACTGAAAGCAGAAGTTCCCGTCAGATCACCAAAGTTAAGCAGCAATTAGCTTGTCCAGTACAATGGGTGACCACTTAAAAGCAACTTGAGGCCTGTGTAAAAGACTTCCATCAACATAAAATAACCCAACAAGAGTAAAACCAAACAACCAAACAATCAACCAAGCAATTCTCATTGCTATTACTCTCAGGTCCACTCTTACCCAGAATGATATTAGATTTCATCTATGGGTAAAATATATCAGTTTGTGATAATTGTTTTCTATATAAAATTAATTCATATGATTAATTTTATACGTTCAAAATAATTTTAAACATTAAATATTATAAAAATAAGTGTAATCTTTTTATATGCGTTCTTATTTAATTTCGTTAGTTTTTCTGATTCAATATATTTCATTACATCAAAACTTAAATATTTACACACGGGGGTAGTCGAAATAATACAAATTATCTAGCTCCATCTAAAAAAAAAAGATATGACAAAATCTAACACGTTGTGTGTGCTGGGATCATGATGAAAATAATCAGATAAAATACGGAAGAAATGAATAATTCGGAAGACAGTTGTCAGGTCAATCCAATTTCTATTGAATTCTAAACAAGGGATCAATATCAAAGTTTATTGCAGGGAATGAATACAAAGAAAATATTGAAATCCTGTAATCAAAATTAAAATTGCATGTTAGGTGGAGAAGTTGTTTTAGGGCTTGCTACATATTCACATCTTTGGTTAAGGAGTTTCAATTCTAAGAGATTGGTTATGAATAATAACTAACTCTGTCTGTTTTCATTGGATAATCTTCCACGAGAAACGATAAAAATCCTTGTATCTTTAGTTTAAAAGAAAACTCAAGTAATATATTATTTGGCGGGTCTACATTTATGGTCGATGCAATATATATATATATATATATATATATATATATATATATATATATATATATATATATATTAAATTTTTACTTGAAGGCACTTACAACGCATGTATCGCATAAAATTCGATACTTTTTCTTATAGAAAATGAAATTGACAAGAGTAATCCCGGATATACTATAGTGTGGGATTGTCACTGTTTCAGCTTTTACTGGAACGGTGTGCCAAACGCAGTATTATTGGTAGAGTGCTCAATATAAAATAGAGCTGTTATATAATAAATAAAAATAAATATATAAAGGTTTTACATATCTATTTATTTGGTGACAAAGGAACATTCACGGCCATTTTGGTTTCATGCGATAGTAATCGTCAGGTGAAGATATTACAAATGCAAGGAAAATCGAAAAATTGCAAAAAAAAATTCAGAAAATTCAATAGACATAGGATGTGTATGATTGGATGAAATGTTATACGTACGTATGTGGCGGGATTATGAATGTATGTGAGTGTTTATGGGCAGTATAAAGGTTATGTATACGGGATAACTGGTCACACACATAATACATTGTTCTATGAATGTGTAACGTTTGATCAGTTTATTTGCGTTTTTTATTCATCTGATGTGAGATTGTCATTTTTTTTCAGGACCATATTGTATTATTCTTACTTGTTTTTTATCAGGAATTTGTTTTCGTGTCTACATTTTGATATTAATTGATTTCTTTACTTTATAAGGTTTTCTTTTTCTTTTCCTTCAAATGGGATATTTGATTTTTCCTCGGGGCGGAGCTGACATTTATTTGAAATTAAACTGTTTTTGTTTGTTTATTTGGGGGGGGGGGGTACAGATCATTTTCGATTCCACCGATTGAGACAATTTAACTTTTCTCTTTTTTCCTTGTATATTTCGATATCAGGGTTTTATTTTTGTATCTTTTAAATTTTCAATGACATCATATGGTTGTTGTATCTTATCTTCCATTCCCCCTTTTTTTCATTCGATTCTATTATGTGTATTCTTATGCAAATAAGTCTCTTCCTTATAAATAACAGCGGGTTAGAATAAGTCGACAGTTTTGTGGTGAATACGTTTTAGTAACTCCTAGTTTACAACAGATTCTTTTAATATCTTCCTTTTTGCCAACTGTATTGGTTGGTTATTTTGTTTAATGGCATATCAACTCTTGTGAGCTATTTAATGCCACATCTTTGAAGAATACAGTCGGGACAATCATAGAGGTGCTAAGGCTTGACATGACCAGCTGGTTGATCGGATGGGGCCTCTCCGACCGACCGCATAGCCCAAGTAAGGTCCGAAGCGGAGTGTTGCATGTCACGGGACCACTTAGTACTCGGGTCACAGACTGCTCAGCTACCACGATTCTGTCCTTAGACATTACGGTTCGTCACTCACGGTCAACAGGGTGGCCCGATTGGGAGGAGTCTTGCCTCTCTGCTGTGCAGTCAGCGTATTTTACAGCCCTAGCCGACGGGACACCCTGCTGTTCTACTGTTTGTATCTATGAAATTGTCGTTCGTGCTTTTTTTTTTTTTTTCGCTAGATAATTTTTTATAAGTTTCTTATTTTTTGTTTGTATTTTCTAGAATTTTCTTTTTAGCAATTTTTCCTATTTAGCTCTTTGTAGGGCGCATTAATCTGCATAGTAATTTTATTTTGAAATATTCGTTATGGTCCTAAAAGGGTGTCGTATGCTTGAGTCTCTATATATACTAGCAAGAATATGCGCCCACTGAGTATTTCAGTTTTAATGTAAGGAAATATATTAAATTAGAAAAACTAAGGATATTAAATAAGAAAGCATATGAAACGATTACAATTTAATTTCATTAAATTGTATAATTAGTAATTTTAATTATATCTTAATAAAATATGAAATATAAAATATAACACAATTGGTTTCTATATAAAATCATTCATAGGACTGATTTTAATACGTTGGAGAATAAAACAATAATATTAGAGATCAATAACACCAAGTAATTAGTTATTAAACCCAGTTTTGTTAAAACCAATATGCAAATTAACCACAACATATATTACGTAAAACTTTATTTCCTAATGATGTATAAGATACATTGGAGGAATCTAAACGCACTAATAACGTGGGCTGTTTTGAGGCAAATCTAATTCAGATTTTCATGTAGACATCGTTAATAAATAAGATTTATTCTTTAACGATTTTGACAATGAATTAAATACTCATTGATAAACTTTCACAGTTCCTGTGGGTGTTGTGACGTAAACAGTGACGTAGTTTCGGTTACTGAAAGACAGACAGACAACAACACTCCATTATAATGTGATTTACCAACCCCTCCGCACGAGCAGGATACAACCCGAGATCAATTTCTTGAGTGGATTTTAACAGGCTTGAATTCTGAGTTTTCCTTCTCCTAGACTGGTTGCCTAACCAAGATTAGTGACCCTAGTTTGTCCTACTATTTTCTCATAGCTGGAGAGAGATTAGTTGGATCCATACCTTTCGCAAGCGTATTAACGCTATGTTAAATGGGAACAGTCCCGTCCAGGATTTGAACCAGTGTCGCCGAGTCCATTTGCTACGACGATAACCATTACACCATGCGCCCCCAACATCCAAATTCTCTGTATAATAGAGATAACTATGAAATACTAATTAAAACCCTTCTCTCCTTCCTAAATAGAAGCATCAACATCATCATGGATAATATATGCTAACCAGCGTAATGGCTAAGGGTTGATTTAATACAGTTCTAAGTGACAATCATTTGGAGGATGCAGGTTCAATTCTGACTAAGGGCAAAAATAACATCGAATACTTAACATAGCTTAACACTTGTACCCAGTCATTGTTAACAAAATAAGAACAATCTACCCCAATGGATTGAATAAAGGGTTCGGTTCGAAGTTTTGTGAAAGGTCAGGATTACATGAAGCCTCTCGATTACCACAAGAAGATTCCAGAGTTCGACAAGAAGGTTCCCAAGTTCGTCTAGAAACACCCGAAGGCCGAAGGGCACATCGGTCGAAACATTATTTATATAACAGTAAAGATGAGGACAACATTCCGATGAATCTAAATAATACAAATTATCAAGCCTCATCTCATAAATTCCAACAAATAATCGTTTGGTTTGGTTTATTTGTTTTTACTTATTAATCTCTTATGAGTTATTTAATATTGCATCCGGCTATCTAGGCTAAGCATGTTCAACTGAGTAGCACCCTAGGGCCTGCATCGGTTACATATGCATGTCATGAGGGTCACACGGGACAAATAGTTGAGAAAAATACAACTGAAATGAAGTATTTTAATTAAAAAATTATCGCACAATTTTTTTATTGCTTAAAAAGTGCAAACGAATTCACGGATGTAAGTTAATGAAGAAGTATGACAAAAAATGAAATTGTAAGCAACACACATGTATACTTATATACGTTATACATATACATATATACTTATAGTTTGCAATCTCAACAAATACATTATGTAAAAAAAATCATAACAGTTTTAAAAAATAAAATTTATTAGCACCTATTCAATCATTTTTTTTTTTGTCATGAAGCTTGACACCTGTTTTGCTTGACAATTTTTGGTATGTCTGGTTTTAATTTCTGTGCATTTCCGACTTTGATCAAAGACGACAACTACTGCTCTGTCAGCCTTGTTCTATGAGAAGTTTTAGTAAATTTCATGAACGTATATAACTGATCACACACATAGGTTGAACCAAACTTTGCCGTGATCCTTAAGGCAAATTTTCTGAAGTTTTTAAACTTTTTGGAAGGTATGAAAAGAAATCAGGTATCCCCACTTGAAGATACTTTGCTTCGAGTGCAGAATCCGACTGCATATCTAACAATTCTATCTGCATGTTTTCTTCTGTGTTGGTGACATCGAAGGTGAACAATTTTAAGATTAATGTAAACTGATGTTCAAAAGACCAGAAATCACAAAATCCTGGATTTCCGTTAATAACAATTCCAGGCAACTTTCATATCTGGCGAAGCTAAGAATGTTACAATTCATGAGAAGTCACAAATTGTGAAGGTACCTGTAAGTTAGAAGTATTTAAATTAAGGGCCCTTAATTTTAGAATCAAGGAGTTCCCATGGAAATTACCAGTGACTGTTAATAACCGTTGACCCCGTAGAGGCGCGCGATTTGGGCGCCATGACAGACACGTGATATAGTTAATTATTCAGGCTCGACCTGATTTTGAAGGAGAAAGATGTGATTGTCGTCTCTCCCGGGGTCCACCCTCCACCCCCGCAGCGGAATAATCAATATGGGCTAATAAAACTTGATCAAGAAGTCTTTTTGTGTTTGTTAAATAATTAAGACGATGACCAGCTCAGCCCAGCCCAAAGAAGTAAGAAGAAGCAAGAAATAAATCAACCCCCAGCAGATAAAAGTCGGCCAGACAAGATAGAAGAAGAAGCAAGTAACCAGCAGAGTAACAAGTAAGACCATCATCTCTAATCTCATATATCACTCTGTCTTTCTCTCTCTTCTTTCCGAGAATGGCAGAAGGGTATATACGGTTATACAAGAACAAAGTATTGGTGATGTTTTTCAGCTCTTTGCATGTTGGAAAAGGAACTGAATGTTTATTTAACAACTGGGACTTCCATAACTTTAGTTTTGCAATGAAGCACTTAAATGTCATCCTACAATTGAGTAATGTGTTTGTTTTTACCTTCCAACTTCAAATTAAGATACATTAATTGTGCAGTAATATCCACAGCGAAAAACAAATCTTGGAGCTAATTTTCATTTTTCATTTTATCTGTGTCTTGATCTATCAACATATACAAATCACGAAAGATAACTCAAAACTGTCCACCTCCAGTGTCTACGACGTATTCTGCACATCCGCTAGCATGATAAAGTGCCCAACACAAACGTACTGGATTGCGCCAACATGAACAGCATGTTCTCCGTCCTCTGTGAGAGGTGCCTTTGCTAGCATGTCAGGAGGACGAAAAATGGTCGCATCCCAAAATATCTTTTGTATGGCGAATTAGTAAAAGGCTCCCGATCGTTAGGTAGACCACGCCTACGCTTTAAAGATGTCTGCGGGAGAGGCCTGAGGATATGAGACATTGACACAAACACATGAGAAGTAGATGCAGAAAATTGAGCGGCCTGGCGCCTTAACGTTAAGCAATGCACGAAGAGGACTGAGGCGGAGAGGAGAGTAGCCTCGACAACAAAGAGAGCCAGAAAGAAGGAGATAAAACAGCAGCCCCAGAAAGCACCACAGTTTGTGTGCAGTCAGTGCACCAAAGACTATCATTCAGATATAGGCCTGCACAGCCTCTTTCGCAGATGCAGATAAATTTTATTTATTCATTTTTTTAACACTACGCCATCGTCCTTAGTGGACACATGACCTTTCATTCCCAAAACACAATTATTTCATGTTTCAGTAAATAGAATCTTTTCAGCACTTTGTGACATGACAACCAGCGGACTTCTGTATAAAAAGGAACACCTGTGAATTGATTATCCATATTTTTCAACAACTGGCTAAACTGACGATGATTGAAAGACTGACCTCTGATAAAATTCACTGCCTTTTGGGACCATATTACCTTTAGGCATCCCTTTTTGATCTCGATTAAGAAAGGACATGTTTTTCATTTACACCATCAATATCCAGTTGTTTTTTAGGGTTAGGGTTAGGGTTAGTGGTTAGTTTTATCATTTTTTTTAATCTAAAAATCGTCTGTTAAAAGAACCGGATATTGACGGTGTAAATGAAAAACATGTCTTTTCTTAATCGAGATCAAAAAGGTCATATGGTCCGCCTTTTGTAACACGTCAATGTATGTGTTCGTGTATACGTATATGCGTGTATGTGTGTATGTATGTATATATCTCAAATTCAGAAAATTCAACGGGCTGAAGTATCAGGAATCTTTTAAAAATAATAAAAATCGGATATCTGTATATGTATATGCAAACTAAAAAAAAAAAAAAATGTAGAATATATTTGTATACGTGCGAACATATGTATGCATATGTATATGTCATATTTGCATCAAACTTTGTGGATCTGCAGCGGGTTTGATGAGTCATTTGAGGGCTCATGAGATGAAAGATTCTGGCTGTACCAGTTTTGAGTGAAAGAAGCATGAAAACCTCAAGCGTCAACTTCGAAAAGGATACACCTGTCATATTGGTGAGAACACGGAGGGTTGGAAATGTCAAACATGTGGTCGGATTCTGTTTTCTAAAGCTGGATATGTCAATCATAGGAAATCTCATGCACACTCCAGGAACAAACAATGTGTCTGGTGTGATATGTAACAAAGTCTGTAAGTCAGCTTCTGGTCTTAAGAGACATATGGTGGTGCATAAGCATCAAATTTTATCATCTGATCGATCCGATCCAGTGGGAAGGACGTCCTTCCTATGTTATATTTACATCAAACTGCAGCGGGATTGATAAGTCATTTGAGGGCTCATGAGAGGAAAGTGATCTGTAAAGATTATGCTATTGCTATATGTATATGTGTGCGTATGTGTGTGCGTGTGGGGATAGGATCTTAAGTGCCACTTAATTCAGAAAAGTTAAGAAAATCTGGTTTGAACATCTTAAGTTCAAGAAAACTATCAGATATAAATCGCTCAGGATTTATAAGAAAAAAAAAACAAGTAATGGTCAGAAAATTGGAGACATCTTGACGGAAAAAAATCTAATGTCCGCATTTTTAACAGAAATTGGGTCTCATAAATCTAGAAATAAACTAAATTTATGGCTCATTTCTGGGAGGTCCGATCAAAGGACAAGGGAGAGGGAAGTTTGCATAGTCGGTTTGGACCCCAGGGGTTGGACTTTTTGTTCCAGTCCGACAGTTGATTGAGAACCGTTGGCTGGGGGCAGATAGTAGCTAGATGGCCTAAGAGAATTAAGAAGAGATACGGAGTTGAAAATTAGCCCCGGTGGGAAATGTCTCCCCGGGGGGCCTTGTAGTTATTGTAATAGTTGCATTTAAGATGCGCCGGGTGCTACACCCTACCTCTGACCGTCTGAAAGATTTAACCCTACCTCTGTTTTGTTGTTCTCTTGTATTTATTTCTGATTCACTGTGACTGTCCTCAGCTAGCCGGTTGCATTTGGAAAACATAACAGTGAGGTCGGACACAGTTGATGGACGACACAGAAGAATTATGACAAAGGACTTTGTCCGGCCGGGGGAATCCTTTGTCACACCTTGTGATCAAACAAGTACGTGACCCAATTTTAAAAGTTTTGAACACAGATTTTGCTGATGGATAATACAACGAGAATGACGCATTTGGATCCGAATTTTTCATTTTATTTTATTTCTTTTTTTAACTTGGCAGCAACACCGTTATGTTTACTAACCATATTCACAGCACTGTCAGTAAGCATGTAAGCTCTTATATGGAAGCAAGTCGTGGGTGTTGTATCGCAGACACCTGAAAAAAAACTGGAGGCATTCCACATCAACTGCCACCAACGTATATTGGGCGTAAAGTGGTGGCACAAAATCCCCCACTTAGAAATTCGAAGCAGTGCATACATTGACCCAATTGAAACCATCCTATCGCAACGTCAACTGCATGCCTGTAGACAGAGTCCCCTGCAAAATACTTTACAGTGAATTCGCAGATGGCACGCGGAGAACAGGAGGCCCCCTAAAGCAGTTCAAAGACCATATTAAGACAACGCTGAAGAAATACACCATCACATCTTTAAGCCTGGAAGTTCTTGCCTCCAACAGACAGGGTTAGCGAGACGCTTGCCGCACAGGAGCTAAGCCGCTCAATATCGAGATCAACAGGGCTGCAGAGCGGCGACTTCTTCGTCGTGATGAACCACCAAATGCACCTGGGGATTTCTCTTGTAATGTGTGTGACCGCATCTGCAAATCCAGAATTGGACTAACTAGTCACCATAGGGTCCACAATTATTGAAGACAGGGAGTGACGTCATCGTACCGTAAAAGCACCTGTGCTTGCTGAGGACAGCATGCGGCGCGCGGGCCGCATGTTTGTCATGCCTGATTTAAGCCATCTATTATGTACCAAGCCTATTTTTTGTCATGCAACTGGGTTGACGCAATGGAGGAGTGATCAAAGTTTAGGTACCGGACATGTATGCCGAAAAGGAAAAATTGTGATATTGTAAAAAAAAAAAAGAAAGAAAGCCTGGTACTTCTAATGGGGCCGGGGCATTCCTAAAATGAGGTAAACTAGCGAGTACCCGGTACTATTAGTATTTTTGTAATTTAACCATTGTAATTCTTTTAGACGATAACAAAATAAATAGAATTGTTCTAATTAATTATTATTCTAATAACTCCATTGCTATCTGGATTATTTGGACTATTGTCTTCATCTTTATTGTTATCTGTACATTGTTCCGGCCGATGTGACCTCCAGCCTTCTTCAGGTATTTCTTGTCGGACTTGGGAACCTTCTCGAACTCGGGAACCTTCTTGTCGTAATCGGGAATCTTCTTGTCGATGGAGCCATCACGGAACTTTGAACCCAACCTTTATTCTATCCACGGGGGTATCCTGTTCTCATTCCGCTAACCATAGCTGGGGTACAGGTGTTAAACTGTGTTACTGACGCCCTTGGCCAGGATTGAATTGCACCCCAGATATGTCTTAAACCTACGCCTTTGTCTACTACGCTATGTGTCCAGTTGAACAATAATCCGAATAATCCAAATAATTCTAATTATCAAGCCTCATCGCAAAAATTCAGATAAATACCATTATAATCTATTATATTTCCATATGCCACAGTTGAATGAGCTGTCTATCTTTATTGAATTCTAAAATGATTTGATTAGTTAAGTTAGAAGTCAATAGAAAAACTGACATGATGACATGCATTTAAAAAAGTTGAAATAATCTATTATAAATTATTTTAATTGTCCCTCATCTTTATTGTTATATGTACAACGTTTCGACTGATGTGCCCCTCGGCTTTCTTCAGGTGCTTCTTGTCGAACTCGGGAACTTCTTGTCGAACTCGGAAGCCTTCATGTCGTAATCGGGAGCCTTCACGGAACTTCGAATCGAACCCTTTATCTAATCTATTAGGGTAGACTGTTCCAATTCCGGTCGAAGCTACTTGTGTTCTTTACACATTCATTGTCTTGGCAAAGGCTCTCTAGACTTCGTGGTTGGTAACAAGTTAAGGAGAAGGACCTGAAGTCGATCGAGGAAAAGACATAATGAGATCGAATTGGACTATCGATTCCATTCGGATATCTTATATCTGTAAAATTATTGAAATATTTCATTGGGAAATTATCATTAATATTATTACAGCAGTAACAGCGACGACAACAATGACATGCTTTGAATATATATATATATATATATATATATATATATATATATATATATACCTTTGAAACGAAGGAAAAACTCAATAAACCGTGATCACGTAATAAATTTATTTCGAACAAAACTTAAAAGGCTTTTAGAAATTTAAATAAATTCCTAAAGCTCCTTAAAATTTCAGTTTCATCAGACAGGCGGCACAGATAAAAAATTTTTTTAAATCTGTAAATATTGCTCTGTATTTAATCTAAAATAGATTATTATACATTTAGCTCTCTTTAGGGATTTATAAAAATCCTTGTATTTGCACCTACTAAAACATGCAATAATTATACAGTGAGATTTTGAAGATCCCATGTAGAATCATCACTTACTACCAGTTTTGGATACCTTACACACACACACACACACACACACACACACACACATATATATATATATATATATATATATATATATATATAATATATAAAGGAAAAAACTTTAAATTTGCTTCATGTAATAATTTATTTCAACTGCAACAAGCTTAGCTCGTCGCACCATCTTCAGATGTACAGCAAAAAAATAGTATTATTACAGTTGAACCCCACATTGAATGATCCTCATCACCAAATACATATATATGTGTGTGTGAGAGAGAGATGGGGGAGAGAGAGAGAGGAGAGAGCAGATAAGTTTTTGGTGGGAATTATTCTGTCCAGGGCGTTTTTAATATAGATATATTAAAAATTGCTAACCCGCGTGGAGAGCTCAATATATAATAATTGGATAACTATATACAGATTAATATTGGTAGGATTGATAAATAAAAGGCTTAAATATGGGCCGTATTAACAGTTTTGTGTGTTAGGATAGCGTAGACACAGAG
This sequence comes from Doryteuthis pealeii, assembly GCA_023376005.1. NCBI lineage: Eukaryota > Metazoa > Mollusca > Cephalopoda > Myopsida > Loliginidae > Doryteuthis > Doryteuthis pealeii. Next base: position 20,280,556 of record CM042168.1, read on the forward strand.
TTAATGGCGCTTGGTTACTGTCAGTTTCTCGTATATGTAATCGTCAGACTAGGACTGACGATCACATATGCGAGAAACTGAGAGTTACCAAGCGCCGTTGACTCTGTGTCTAAGCTATTTAATTTATGCTCTATCACCGATATTGAGTACTCTATATTTATAAATATAGCAAACTATATATATATATATATATATATATATATATATAGTAAGCCAAATGTACATGTGGGTTTATATATTTTCATTTTTAAAAATTCATTTAAAAAACGGACGAAAGCCTTAAAGCTTAAAAGTCCCCTTACACAAAACTAACAGGTCTTTTACTCTCTCAACAACTCAAATATGGATTAATAGGATAACTAGTAGGACATGTTGATATACCACAGTATGATAATTTAATTATTACAACGTTTAATATGTTTACTTAAGAACTATTGCTAGATAGTTCAATATGTAAAAAGTATAATATTGATTTAATTCTCTGTTCCGCACGCTCACCTCCTATCTTTACCCCACTCTCTTTCTTTCTAATCATATTTTTGTGTAGCATGTCCTTTTTCTTCCCTACTTTATAATAAAACAGAATGATCTCTTATATAGCTGAGATGATGACACTTATAAGAAATAAGTATTCAGCGGATAAGCAGCACCAGATAATCAGGATTTACATTTTTGCATTTCATCTTGGATGATTTGGACGGTCTCATTTTTAATCAGAGTGTGTTGCAAGATGATAACGGTCGTACTTTTAAGGAACACGGGTATAATATATAGATAATCAGAGATATATATAATCCTGTTGATTTTATATGAAGTTTTGACTTTCAAAACACTGAATCCTCCGCTTCATAGAGGAGTGGTTCTTTTTATTGATTGATTTCAAAGTTCGTTTGAAGTTTTTGGCCTAAACATGAAACATCAAACACTTTCGACCTGGAACAATACGTAGAGCCTCGTTCTGAAATCTTTCAACTGCCCGGGTAATTCCTTGAGACCCGTTGTCCTCATCGATTCTCCTTCACTTACTTTTATTGTTTTTGTTTTGTTTTTTTTTGCTTGTTTGTTCACTTTTTCTTTCTTTTTTTTTTTTGTTAAAAGAAAAAGGCCGGAGGTAACATCGGCCGAAACGTTGTGCAGAGTTTAGGGTTAGGATGAAGACAATAGTCTGAATAATCCAAATAATCCATGATCTTAATTGATTAAATAGATTTTGACATCATTTTCTTGACGTACAGATATTTTATTGCCAAAAGTTCTAATTTAGTATTCTAAATTTAAACTAAATAATTCAAAGATGCAATTAAAAAAACATAAAATTCAATTAATTTTAAATTCAAACTAAATAATTTAAAGATTCAATTAAAAAACATAAAATTCTATTAATTTTAAAGTAAATGATTAAAAGATTTAATTAAAAACATAAAATTCAATTAATTTTAAATTTATGCTAAATAATTCAAAGATGCAATCAAAAAAATTAAATTCTCTTAATTTTAAATTTAAACTAAATAATTAAAAGATTCAATTAAAAGCTTAAAATTCTATCAATTTTTAACAATTTTTAAATTTATTTTCCTAATTTTTACGTTTATATTTAATTCTTAAATAAATCCGTAATCATTGTTTTATAAAATAATTGTGTTATTAAAATCAAAATTACAAAAAGAAATGTTTTAAATTTGTTTTTTTATTTTTATCTTTTTTTTTTTTTTTTTTTTTGCTTTTCCTAAAGTTTTAAATTTGAAGAAAATCAGTTTAATACGCTTTGCAAAATAAAATATTAAACGAGTGCACATAAAAAAAATAAAATAAGCAGCCACACGCGTACAAATAATGATAATGCTGATCAAGTAAGGTCCTAACTTTTTTGTCCTGAAGTGTACTAGAGATGACGCAAGAAATGGTTCAGTGAGGTGTGCACACTTTTAGACGAGCACTGTATTGCTTTCGTAATAATCACAGCAAGGGTAGGTAACTCCGAAAGTCTTCAAGAAGAGAAGCACTAACTAAATTGGATATGAAGCCACGACCTTCCCATCGAATCTCATCATTTAAACTAAAATTCACACTAATTTCTTTTATAGTATAGTACCTTTTAAAAAAACTTGGTACATTGCTTCATTAGATATTACTAACTTATCCTCTGAGTGCAACTATTATTTAAGCTTATTTTCCCCATTATTTTTATTACTTACTCTCAAAAGCAAAGGGTGCATCATCACACAAAGAAGAAGAAAGATTTGTCTCTTGTCGAACTATGGTGCTGTATTCAAAAGTCTTTTCTCGCACTGTAGTTGCTCTTTTTTTGTGTACGCGTGTATGACGACGATGTGGTATGTAGGTCTGTTTTTCTACTACGGCAAACAAAAAAGAATTGTGGATTAACAATAAGATGGTGGAAAAGGAAAGAAAAAAACTATTTTTGGGACAGCACTACTCGTACTAAGTACTACAGGGAATTAAAAAAAAGAAAAGAAAAAAGAAAAGAAAAAAAACATACCCACACACATCGTTGTCCATCGTATTCTTGGATCACCAAAAAGAAAGATTAAAAAAAAAAGAAAGAAAAAAAAGGAATATTTTTTTTAATTAAAAAAAAAAAAAAACTGGGAAAAAAATGAAAATTCAAGTTTGAAAATTTTTCATTTTTCTTTTGTTCTGTGTACGTTGCCGCCTCAAAATTAATTCAATTAGTTTGTTTAAAAAAAAAAAGAAAGAAAAAAAAGAAAAGGGGGATAAATTAAAGCCAACACAAGATTTAAAAAAGAAAAAGAAAAGAAAAAATACACACACACATATACACACGATATCTCTGAGTAAACGTGGAAAAAATTCATTTTAATCCTTTTTTATTACCTTTACTTTGAATAACCGATTTTTATCTCATCCACCCGATTTTTGTTTCCACTTTTATACCAAGTACCCTGCTACCATTTAATTTGTTCTCTCGACTAAAGCAAAAAGAAAATCTCATTTCACGATTTTTGCATTGCCATTTACTTAGTACTTCCCTTTTTTATTATTATTGCATAAAAATCAGAGCATTGCAGTTAAATTAACCCTTGCAACACTGTTGATTGATAAAACAGTACAACCCGATTTAACATCAACCATAATTTTAAAATATCCAGTTTAGTTCATTTATGTATAAATTTACTGTTTACTGCTGTACGTTTCGTGGAGTTGATAAAAATAAGTTTAGTCGACACTTTCCGTAAAAAAAACAACAAAAAAGCTCTTAATTTTGTCCTGTAAAAAAAAAATACAATGAATGGGACTTTCGTGTGACATCGTTGTATTTTTTCTCTCTTTCTAGTCTTTATACATGTGACTAATTCACAATAAAACATTTTTTAAAAAAAGAGTTGAAATGGATATAAGAACAGACCAACTAATAATAATGATAGTAATATCCTTGTTGAATGGTATTAGTGGGAGATACCGTTAAATTATTTCTTTTTTGCTTTACAAGAAAGAAATTAAGTAAAGTTTTTTCTTTTTTTTTTAAGTAAAAAAAAATTAAAAAAACAAACTCAAACTCCACAATAAATAAATAAATAAATAAATAAAAATAAAAACAAGTAAATGGATCCCCAAGAAAACGACTCTGGCACGTCATTGTCGTCTAGTGATGACAAAACGTTGACGGTAACAGAACCACCATCAAAAAAAGCTGACAACAGTGCCAGTTGTGATACTAAAAGCAAAAATAACACTAGTAGTGCAAACAGTGAGAGTACAAGAAGCGAGGACCCTTGTCGCAGTCCTGTAAGAGAAGAAAAAGGTCTAAGTACTCCTAGCCATGAGGAAACGAAAACCTCCTCGGCCACCCCCTGCAAAGCTGCAGTAACAACCCCTGCCCCCACAAATGCTATTAATCTCTCTTCCAATAACACACCCCGGTCTATGTATCCTCCTCTCAGTCGTACTTCAACCGTCGGCCTGACAAACACATCTAATTCTACTACTACCACTGGCTTTGAAAGTAATAAGAATAATAGTAATAATAGTGACGGAAAAGAAGGCCGCTCAAGTACCAATGGCGGTGATGAGGGTGGTAGTGAGAGTTGTAAAATAGAGGCAAATAGAAAGACTGAAGATAGTAATAGTAGTAGAGAAAATAATAATCATCTCTGTGGTGTTGAAGCTCTGTCGGTAAGTTCTGTTGTACCCCCCAGCTCAGCGGCTGTACCGAGCAGTGACCTAGGATCAGACTCTATTTCTACTCCTACTACAGATATTGATACTACTCGTGCCATTGATACTACGACTGCGAACGGTGGTGGCAGCAAAGCTGCCATGGCCAGCAGATCCTCTACGTCTCCCCACACATCGACAACGACGGCGACAAATGGTGTTGTTGTTGTTACTCCTAGAGCAGGGGGTCTGTCCGCTATGGACGTGGCTGTGATCACTAATAATACAACTGTCGTTATGCAGAATCAGCATCGCCAGGAATCCGGAGACGGAGACGAGCCCGAACAAGAAGGAGGAGAAGGGTCCGAACTAGCTGAGCGCGAACCCGGGAATAATGGACAACAACAACAACAAAAGCTTAATGCCAACAGTGCAACCATCGGTGATAGTGGACCATCTTCTTCACCTTCGTTGTCTTCTTCGTCGGCAGCATCTGCCTCCTCTACTCTTATCTCTCCATCGTCCTCTTCAGTGGGCTTGGTGGCCGACACCACCTCAACAACAACCTCCACACCTGCCCTCTTGCAGCAGAAACAACAATCTACAAATTCCTCTTCATCGTCACCCCTAACGACGGCGACGACGACAACAACAACAACAACAACCACATCAACTTCATCATCTTCTTCTTCATCAATAACAACATCTTCATCATCTTCATCATCAACGTCGTCGTTGTCGTCTTCTTCTGTATCAGCTGCTGTGGCCAGCAAAGAAGATGGCCCAGCTAACCCCAAGTCAGAGGACGAAACCCTGGCCCCACAACAACAGCATGGTGGTAGTATTACATGTGCTGTGTGCGGATCCGGCTTCAAAGAATGTATACCTAACTTATTGCCCTGTCTACATCAACTTTGCGAAGGGTGCTTGGATAAAATCAAGAATGAAAACGGTAGGTACCCCCCTGGAAAATAAAGAGGTTTCAAGAATTTACAGGTGGCTTTTTTCAAATCTGGCCCATGTGATCGACCAGCTACATACACACACACACACACATACACACAAAGAAGGAATATGCCGGTTTTGTCTTATTTAAAACATCGTATACACCCACCTGGAAATTATAAATAATAAAGCAGGAAGGAAAAAAAAAAATAAGCTAAAAAGATATATATATATAAACAAGGATACTTTTATTTATGGTTCTGGGTACAACTAAAACACCACTCACTCACTCACACACATATTAATTGTTAATTCTTAAAACTTCACTACCTGTCTTTTTCTATATTTTTAATATTTTATATTACATTTATGAAGTTTTATTGTTTATTATTACAGCTAAAATATATAATTTTTTTTTTTTTTTTTTTTTTTAACTAAAAAAGCATACATCTTTACTTATTCCTTTATTTCGTACGTACAGGTACACACACACACATGATTTCGTTTTCTAATTATTTTTAAAGGAAAAAGTTTAATTTAATAATTACTTGCACCAACTATTTTTCTAATTAATCAAAATAAATAAAAAAATTATACTCTTTTTATTAATGTTTTAAAAAAAAAGGAAAGAAAATCCAGATCTTTAATAATTAACAAAAAGTATTACTCTCTACTGTATTACATTAACAAAAGTATTACTCTATAGTTTATTAAGTATTACTTTATACTGTATTACATTAACAAAAAGTATTACTCTATACTGTAAAAAATATTACTCTCAACTGTATTACTTCATTAACAAAAAAGTAATACTCTCCTATTTGTAAGGCTTGTAGGCATCTTGAAATGAAAAACTCCAGTCGGGACAGTCGAAAAAATTTATCACGTAGTGTAGAAAATTATATTTTTCTTCCTCTCTCTCAATTTCTGTCTCTTTCGGTCTTTATTTTTATAAAAAAAAAACACATTTATTGTTTTGTTTACGTTTGTTTTTTGGCTTTAAATTTAATTTTGATTTTCTTCACGTTTAAAAGAAGAAAAAAAATATCTTAAACGTTTGGGGTGAAGTATCTTTTAGGGCCTGTATACTTCTTTCTTACTTACTATTTAAGCTTTTATTATAATACTACGCATACAATATACATTAACCACAAACATGTTAAGTATTAGTTAAATTGTACCATGTACTCTCATTTATTATTGCTAAAATGCTTTATATATTTATATATGTGTATGTTTATATATTTGTATGTATGGCATGTATGTATGTCATACATGCATACATACATACATGTGTATGTATATATGAGCAACTTTATGAGACTCTTCCTATTTAAATAAAAAAGATGTTGTAGGATGTTAACTTTTAAAATATTAAAATTACTTTAAAAAGTATTTAACTTGCCTACATTTTGGTACAGAGTTAACATTTAATGCTAAGTATATCGACATATTAAATGGGTTGAAGTTTTCCTGGGGAAGAAAAATGTGTAACAGGAGGTAAATGATTCCTTATGAACATAATAATAATAATAAATTTACTCGCCATCAGAATTTCCACGTTTTCAATAAACATTGTAAAATTAAATCTTTGCCCATTTTGTTATAATTAAATTTCAACCTGGCAATAATATTAAAATATTTCTTTGCATTTGAATATGGTATATTTTTCCTTGAGAATTTGCCCTTAGAGATAAAAAAAATTTAAAAGCATTTTTTTTTTCCTACAACAAAAGTCATTTTTTTTAATATATATATATATATATATATATATATATATATATATATACGAATTAATTTTTTTAATATATATATTGAATTAATTTTATGCGTAAAAGTCGTGGTCATAAATTTTAGAAAATCATTAACTTTTTAGGTGTGTTTTTAAAAATAAATTTAAACTTGATTTTCTATTGAAATCTTTATATTTAAAAAAATCGTTGTAGAAATCGATAAACTTGTTTGAGAAAGAAAAATATTTTGTGCCATAGGCTATTCAAAAAATAAGTTTGGTTTAATTTATTAGACTAGTTTTTCGTTCGTTACTCTCGTCTTGTAAGAAGAATAATAGTGTAGGCCATTTTAACTCGTTTGGCTTCTCTCCGACAATGTTGAAAATTTGACAACAGTTTTTTTTCTTCTAACCGTTACGTTTTTATGTTTTTAGATTCAAAAACTTTTATAAATTCGTAAATTAAAATAGCTTTCCACGGATATTCTCGATCAGGAATATAAAAAAAATTAAATAGTAATTTTATTTTTATTTTTTTTGTTCGGGTTGTCTGGGTTGTTTTTTTTTTTTTTTTTCGGGGGGGGGGGTAATTAAGTTTTTAATTATTTACTATTTCACGTTTGTCTTAGAATTTAAACTTTTTCTAGAATATCACCAGGGAAAATGTTTTAAATATTATATATATATATATACATATAAAAGATCAAAAAGTTTTATTTTAGTTTTAAAATTCATTAAAAAAAATTAATGACTAAAAAAAAACTTGATCTTGTAACCTGTGTAGGCCTTTTTTTTTCTTTTTGTAAACCTTTTTATAAGTTACTCTTTATTGTTAATTTGAATCACAGGCCAATAATTTAGACATTTTACATTCTGCCATACAATCATGTTAATTTAAAAAGATGATCGCATTATTTTATCAAAGTCGTGACATTAAAACTGGACAAAAAGTTAATTTGACCAGACAGTATAATTCAATTTCATCGGCTCTTAAAAAAGAAAAACTAGTCGACCTTATTGCTTTTTATCTGTGCCATTTCATTTATTTCTACCTCCTTAAAAATGTCCAAATTTTCATAATAAATATTTATTTGTAAATAATCGAACAAAGGGGAGATTGAAAAAGGCCATTATTATCCACAGTGGAAGCAAAACTATTTTAATTGTATCTTTTTTTTATCCATTTCTCTTATTTCCCCCAAGATCATTAAGGTTTTCGTTTTTGTTTTTTATTAAACCATTAAAAATAAAATCTTTCCAAAAATTAAAAACAAAGGGAATAATAAATAAATAAATCTTCATTGATATTGCTACTGCTTGTTGTCCTCCTAAAACCACGCTTAATGTCATTCATTTCGAGTCATGTGTGTAGACATGCTCGTTCTTATGAAGAAGAGAAAATGACATTAATAAAATGTATTGATATTTTTATGACTACTGTCCTTTCTTTTCCTTTTGTCATCACCATCAAAACTAGAAGAAATTTAAGCCTTTTGGTCATGTCGACCAATATTTTCATTGAAAAAAAAATCTCTTAGTTTCATTCGTGTTTGCACGATTTATCTGGGCTGTTATCGTACTTCTTTTTTTTTTCTCTCTTCTCGTCTAGTCGGCATTTTAAATCGCTTCTTTTTCTTCCTCTGCTTGTCTGTGTCTTGTCCGTCATGTTGTTACTGTTATAAAATGTAGCAATGGCGTCAAGTACGTTTCTTGTAGCCAGCGACCATCACTCTCTTTCTCCCTCGTCTCTATAACATTATTTTTGTTTCATTATTTCTATTCTTGTCTCTTTTTCTTTTGAAAAATCTTTTCATCTTCTATCGGCTTGTTTATAAACTGTTAGAAGCTCCTTCCTTTTGAATAAAAAGCTGTTTCTTTGCATTATTTCTGCTGACATCTCATAATAGAACCAAATGTCATCATTATTTTATTTTAATTTTAATAAATTTCGATAAATAGGTAATCGAGGGGGGGATCATTTTGTTGTTTTTATTTTAATTTTATTTCTTTATATTTAAATGAGAACTGATTAGTTTAAAAGTCACTTCACTTTACTATTGATATATTTGATTTATTGTACATTGTTATCTTATTTAAAATTTGCAACTATTTTATTATCTGCAATTGTTATTGTTTTTTTTTAAATCTATTTTTTTATGTAGTAGAAGTTAATAACTTAGAAAATTACTTTTCCCCTGCATTTCTTCTGAACATTTTACGACAAGGTGGTCATGTGATCAAAACACGCCTTGTATGTTCAATGCCAATGCCATATTTCTTTAAAAAATGTGATTCAATTATCGCCAAGTGGTTTTTCTGTTTTATTTTTATTTTTAATTCACTATAATTGCTTATTTTTTATGATTTTATTTTTATCAGCCAATGAAAAGTTTTAAGAGATTTCTGACAATACAAGAATTTTAAACAAATAAAACAGCTTAATTTTATATAACTGAACATTTTTCCTCGAATTTAAACTTTTCTACTCCTGTATTCTTATCTAAAATATTTATTTTTACTTTTGATTTAAAACTGAACCATTTGCAAACATAGACATTAAAATCAAACAACTCAATGAAGCGAATAATAATCACCCAATAAATCTTTTCTATCTCTAAAATATAATTTTACTTTAATAAAATAAAATATAATTTTACTCGAAGCATGATTAATACTTAGGTTTCTTGATACTTTTTATTTTATTTGTATGTGTGTGCAAATGGCGAGTGTGTGTGTGTGTGTGTTAGTTTTTCAGTAAGTAGTGCTGTCTGTCATGTTAAAACTAATTTTTTCGTCTTCTCCCCGGAGCAATTGCAAATCAAGCAGGGCCCAACTGTGTCGTTTCGTTTATTTCTTCACATTATAAAAGTATCGTCTCCTCTGATTTTATTATGGTATTCTTAAAATCTCTTTATATAATAATAGTCACTTATGTCGGCTACAATCAAAATCCCTTATCTACGTCCACCTTATGTGTGTGTGCAGATATTTCTTTACTTGTAAACAATGCTAAATACACACACACACACACATTATTTAATATATATTTATATATATCGCTTTTACACTTTCCTCCTCCTAAAAAAAGGAGCATTCATTATTTTTTATACATGCAAAAAATGTCCTATCTCATATTGCTAGGTTTTAATTCTATGAAATATTAATCTTTGTTTGTGTGTGTGTGTGTATATGTATATATATATAAGCATCTCGTCGAATTTCTTTTATTTTTAGCAGTAGAATCAATAGTTTTCACACAAAAAAAAACAACTTTAAAATTCATCTTTTCCTTTCTCTAAGTGGAGTATAGTATAATGTTGAATTTTTCTGCAAAACTTGCTTTAATGTGGTCACGTGATAGGTCATATTCCCTTCGCCCATGTGTTTATACGAGATGGGGGGGTGCAAAGGGATCTCGTCCCCCCTCTCTCTCCCTCTCTCTCTCTCGTTCTCTCACCCCCTCTCACTCTTTCTCTCATCCTCTTATTAGATGTTTATTGTGTTTGCATAGCAATAGTTATTGTATTGATTTATTTTCCCTCCTCGCCTTTTTAAATGAAAATAAAATTAAGTATTTTTCTTCTTTTTATTATTATTATTATTATTATTATTATTATTATTGGTATTTAAAACACCGGAAAACATCCCTTTTTTGTTTTGGTGACAGTTTTAGCTGATTTTTATTATCGTTTTAAAATTATTTAAAACTTTGACCTAATCATTCACAAACATTGTCGACATAACATTTTATTATTATTATTCATATTATTATTAATAATGATAATTTTAATTCAATTGTGTATTTTCCAAGGTCAGGAGAAAGGAGTTTATTTTAGCATCTGTTTTTATCCTTTAAAAAAAAAAATAAAGAACATTGTTTGGATTAATTTTAGATCTCAAAATACAGTCGATTTTTTTTTAATTTTCAAGAAATATCTTTAATTTCAATTTTCTTCTTTATTTTCTTTCTTTAAAGTAGACAGCCCTGATTATTTGTAACATTGGTTCACGTGATTGTTTACATAAAAACTGATTCTGTTTATTAAATAAGATTTGGGCTTTTTATTTATTTTTTTAATTTTTTTTTTTTTTTTTTCGTTACGGTTGATCGTTTTCTTTATGATGTTTTTTTGTCGTTTTTAAATGCCATTATTGTTGATATTCTTGGTATGTGGAGTTATTTCTGTGACAACTTAATAAAAAGAAATACTAAATGTTGACGATTGTTTAATGATATTTCTTTTAAATCCTTTCTTTAAAGCACAGATAGGTAAAAAAAAAATCTTTTTTACCTATCCGTGATTTAAAGAAAGGATTTATTATTATTTAAAGAAATAAACTGGTTAAAATCTGAATATAGTAAATCAATCCTTATAAGAATCGTCTATTAAAGCAAATATTTTCCTTTCTTTTTTCTTTTTATTGGAAAGCAGTCAGTAGTTAGTGTAATAATGTCTCCTCTCCTTCCTACTTGTTTTCGTTTCTTGCGGTTATTGAAAAAATGTCCCTTTCACTCAATTCTCCTTCTTTCCCTTTTTTCTGTTGTTGTGTGCATAGGAATCTTTTTATTCAATGAACTAAAACCCTACAGATCATTTTTGTTTTCTTTCACGGTTCAAGCACAACCAAACTTTTATGTCCACGAAATATAATTAAAAAACACCAGCCTTTTTATTTTACTTTCGTTATTAAAACAAAAACAAAAAAGATAAAGACAGTAATCGAATTTTTAAAATTTATGTATTGACCCAATTTTATTTTATTTTTTTTGTATATATATTTTTTTAAATGACTATTATTATTACTCAACAACTGATATTTCTCCGCGAATTTTAGTGTTTTGTTTTTGTTTCATTTTTAATGTTTCATTTTTATTTCAAAATTATTTTCCATGTAAACAAAAACTGGTAACTAGATTTGAGCATAAATATACAAAAAAATATTTACGGCAATATATATCCTTTCTTTCTTCTATCTTTTCTCTTGACAAAGGAATGAATTTGTCAAACGTTTTGTTACTTTATTTTAATTGTTTGCAATTCAGACTATATTGTTATCGATAGATTTTTCTCTTTTTTTTTTTTTTTTTTTCCAATTTCAAAACTTTAAAAAAAAAACGATAGAAAATTTAGTGTTTTAAATTAGATCTTACCCAAAATACAAGATCGGATGAAATGGCTTAACTTTCAAAAAGTTTCTCCTTTTTTTTTCTTTTTTCTTTTTTTTTTTCAATATTTAGAAATAGATAATTAACTTTTTTATATTTTTAATTAATTAATTAAACTATGATCAATGTTTGTTTACTCTCTGTTGCATTACATTGGGGAGGGGAATTATTGGATAGCACTTCTTATTTTTAAGAATATTAAATTTTAAGTATTTGTTGTTTGTAAATGTGAGTTTTATTTTGTTTTCTTTTTTTTTTTTAGGGTGGAAGTAATTTAGATTTATAGTTTTTCTTCAAAAACACTTTTTTAAAATTTTCTCTCCTTTACTGTTTTGTGATAGATTAAATGCAACGTGAAAATTTGGGTCAATTAGGGGAAAAAATATCTACCTTAATTGATAATAGTATATCTACTGTCATAACAGGTCAAATACTACAACCTGGTGTCGGTTATATGTTAATTTCTACAAATTATAAATATACAATGAAGCAACCCACTTTTTAAGTAGATTTTTAAAAAGTCGATATGTTTTCATTTAAACTTCAATTTCACCTTTTTTTACGTATACGGTACAGTTTGGTTCTATGTGACCAAATTTTTAAGTTGTCAAAAAAAAAAAATGAAAAGAAAGATTTGTCATTTTACTTTTGCTATCAAACAAATAACTTTTTGTCATTTCAACAGATTGTTACCTTGACTAGAATGTTTTATTTGCTTTTTAAAATCTTCACTTTTTATGTATTTATTTATTTTTTTTTTTTTTTTACTGATTTCGTGATACGAAAATAAAAGTTCGGCCACTTGTATTTATTCAGTAGTATAAATTCTTTCTTTCCAATATGGCTGGCTAGTATAGGTTTTCTTCAAGTTAAAAGAAAATCTTTTAAAAATAACTTTAGATGTGATCTGACCGACTATAATTAATGTCAGTGTCATCTAATTTATTTCATATGGTTTTAAAAAAATGTTATTTAATGTTAAAGTATCCTAAATATTTAAAATAGCCTCAATGAGACAAGGACTTTTTTTTTCTAACCTGGTTGACTGCGTAGAAATTTTTACAAAATGACGAAACTTTTTTTTTCATTTAGTATAACAATATACAGAGAAAATAATTAATTTTCCCTGTTTAGAAAACTTAGGGGTAACATTTTTGTATACAAGTTTTATATTCATTAAAGGTGCAATAGTTGTCCTAAATTTTACAAACTGGGTCAGGTCAGTCTTTTTTAGTAAGGAAAATGGCCAGGGTCAAAGTGTGACTTGGTACATGGTGCCAAGGGAAAGAATTATTTCTTTACTTTCTCTTTTAATAAGCATTATTTAGTCTTTTGGTTTGGTTTATTATTCTTTCAATGAATTGACAATTTTGTTACCTATGCTTATATAACATTATATATCTGCCCTCTGAGCACAAGTATTTAAGTTTTAATATAATTAAATATTTTATTGAATTAGAAAGACTAATAAAATTAAATAACAAATTAAAAAAAAAAAAACATTTTTAATTAAAATAGATCACTAAGTAAGCCTGAGCCTATTCTAGTAATGACCAGGTTTGAATTCAGTTTTCCTTCTCCTAGACTGGTTGCCTAACCAAGGTTAAAGAGCCCAGTCTGCCCTATTTTCCCAGAGCTGGAGGGAGAATAGTTGGATTCATACCTTTCCCAAGCACTGAACTGTAGCTTTGTCACAAAAAAAAGATTACTTATTTTTACTTTATTCTAATTGATTTCAATATAAAATTATACATAGAATTAACTTTTAATACGTTTGAGACTAAAACAATAATATTAGAAATCAATAACACCAAGTAATTATTTATAAACATGGTTTAGTTAAAACCAGTATGCAATTTATTCACACTATATACTATGTAAACATTTATTTCTTAATAATATATAACACACATCACAGGATTTTAAGCACATTAATAATATGGGTTGTTTTAAGGCAAATTTATCTCAGACCTTTATGGAGACATTGTTAATAAACAAGATGCTAATAAAGATTAAATGTAAGTAACTAAGGGAATTGTGATGTCGGTGGTGATGTAGTTTTGGTTATACACACACACACACACACACACACACATAATCTCTATTATAATAAGATATATATTTGATAAATCTTAAACTGGATAGATCTGTTTAGGTATAGATTTCTGTTTTGTTAAAATTATATTTTATGCTAAATTTCACTGTCATGTTTTATCATTTTTAATAAGTTTTTACTTCTGTATTTTCTAAGTTCTGCAACAACTTGGTATACTTATTTTTAGATTTTTAAAGTGTAAAATTCTTTAGAACTCTGATCAGTGGGTAGTATCTGTTCATTTTGGTTTATTGGTTTTGATCTGCTATTTAAAGCATTTAAATGTCCAGGGGAAAAGATTTTGAAATATAAAATCTTATGAAAAATTAATCATTCTCAGTGATGCTGATAGCTTTTTGATTTAGTGCGTCCTTGGATGCACATATTTGTTTTGAATGAGTCCCCAGGAAATTTATGGGTCCCAACTAAAGCCGTCTAACTCCTACCTTGTAACCTATCCTGTGTGATTCATTTCTAAGAAACTATTGAAATGTATTAACAGTTAGCTTGAAATGGTGAGGAAAGAAAAAAGAAAAACACCAAGACGCATGGATACTATTTATTGTGACCTTTTAGATTTTTGTGCGTCAGGTACACGTCCTGCGTCCCTATCAGCATCTCTGCCTTCTTTTAAAAATTTTGCTAAGTATGAAATAAACAATCTAAACTCTTATCTGTATGTCATTTCAAAAGTTATTTTTTACACTATGAATTCTTTTGATGTGATATTAGTTACAAATTTAACTCTGCCTACCTAATGTTCCCTATGGCTGTACCAAATTTTCTTGGCATTTTTTTACCTGTATGATTGGATATTTCAAAGTTCACTATCTATTCACCTCAGAATTCCTTCTATTCAAATAAAGTCCTATTATTTTTGTAATCTGAGTTTTCAATTCTAATGAACTAACCATCAGTTAAACTGCAGTGGTAAGGGAACCACTGTGAGTGGCTTTAGGTAGGCAAAGAGGTTGGATCAAAATTTTTGCCTCCATTTTATTTATTCATTTTCAAATGAGTTTATTTTATTTTATTGTTTTTTTTTTTTATCTGATAATTCTAATATCATTTATCTACTATTGAATAAATCTCTTTACCTCAATTTTTTTGTTTTGGTTTTGAAAATTACTATGAAGGAAAAAAATTGTAATAGTAGTTTTTTTTAACTAATGATAGAAAAAAAAAAACTTTATAGTATTCTTGTCTATTTATATAAGACATGATGTAACATTTTTTTTTTTTTGTATATATTTATTAGCATTATGCAACTTAGTTTCACTTCAGAGTGAGAAATTTCATTGTCATAGCAAACATGGGGCATTTAGAAAATTCATTAATTGATTTCTTTTAATTTTATGGGTAATTACTAGGTAGACTACATCACTTGATTTTATTTATTTATTCATATTTTTTCCCCTCTCACTATGATTTTCTCTACTTCACTTTCTCTTTCCTTTTAACTTTTGGTCTGTTCTCTTTCTTCTCTTCTGTTTATATGAATAATTTGAAAGGATTTTATTCAACCAATGCTCCTACATTTTCAATTTACCAACATGACTGATGCTGCCATTACAAATACATAAAGGAGCAGAAAGTGCTTCAAGAATCACATTATTTACGACAGGAACTAGTTTTACATAGATTATGTATCTTATTATAATGGAGATTCGGTGTCTGTCTGGAATCTAAACTACATCACTGCTTAAATCACAATACCCACAGGAATTGTGTGTTTGCAAATGAGTATCTAATTTATAGTCAAAAGAATAAATATTAATTTATTAAGGAGTTCTCCAGGAAATTTCTGAGTTAGATTTGCCTTAAAACAGTCCATGTTATTAGTGCATTTAAATTCCTGCAATGTGTCTTATATGTTACTAAGAAATAAAGGTTTACATAATATATGGTGTGATTAATTTGCATACTGGTTTTAACAAAACAATTACTTGGTGTTATTGATTTCTAATATTATTGCTTTATTCTCCAACAGTAATAAAATCAATCCTATGAATGGTTTTATATAGAAACCAGTTCAAATATAATTATAATCTTTTTATATATGTTCTTATTTAATTTTGTTAGTTTTCTAATATCAAATATTTCATTACATTAAAACTTAAATACTTATGCCCGAAAAGTAAGCATTCTTGCTAATGCTATTAATACAGCCTTCTATTTTAACGTTATTTTAGCTTATTTGATAGCTGTCCTATTTAAGACCCCCACCCCCCACCTTGATAGTGTTGGACTAGGAACCACAAGATTCCTGGTTCGATACTGGCCCTCGCTCACTCAGTGTATGAGTAGCACAGGGATCTATTCGGTAAGGTGTGGCGCTCTACCTCCGATGCCAAAACAACCTCCTTGGTCTAGCGCTAGTAAAAAGGGGGTTGACTCCCTCGCTGTCTGGCTGATACTGACTTCAGGCCTCCCTGATGACTTACTAGTATTTAAAAAATTTGGGTTGACAGTTTTTTATTGATTGTCACAATAACTGCAAAAATGATATATTATATTGGAATATCCTAAAGATTTTAATCAGTTTTATTTATTAACAAGATGTATGTACAGAATTTGCATATATGCATGTATTATGTTTTAGTTGAAAAGACCGTTGCTGTGCTTTGATCTATAGTTAAGTAATATACAGGGTGATTAAAAAGTAACTCCCTATTTTAAACTGTTTATAATTTTCTTATTATATGCAGTTACATTTTTCTCAATTCTTTAATGTATGTTCCTTAATATATAGCAATTAAATCTGTGTTGTTGAACTTGAAGGATGAATATGAGAATATGTTGGTGCCCATATAGAATTTTGAATAAAACTCCATGTTATTTGTGTTCTTCTCATATTCATTTTTTTGTAAAAAATAATGATTCAGAAACAAATTAGATTTTTAAGATAGAATAGGGAGTTAATTTACAATCGCCCTATATATATATATATATATATATATATATATATGACGATATTCTGATGTGCCAACACCTAGAAGCATTGGGAGCCTGGGGGGCAAAAGAGAAAATGAGATTTAGAAACATATTGTTTATATATATATATATATATATATATATATAATATATATATATATATATAATGAAATTAAAGAGTACAAAATTGCTGAAAATAATTTTGATTTGGTGTAATTTACCTCTGGTCATTGATCAAATGCAAAGAAAGGAGAAAATAGCTTTAAAAAATCTTTTAGACATTGCTAAAACACAATTAATAGAGTCCCCTCTATTCTGCAAAGAATATTACTACCTTTGTCCCATAATAAATGCTACATGTAGTGTATAAAATTTATATGCAAATGTAACAACTATTATGGGACAGAGGTAGTACTAAAATGTGAGATTTAGCTAGTGTTATCATTTTTTTTATATTATGAGAAGAAACAAAAGTGTGGGAAAAACTTTGCAACTTTACTCACAAAGCTTAGATGACTTTTTCATTCATTTAATCTTCATAAGAAAAATGAAAGTAGAACATTTGAGTTTTACAACTTGAGTGCAAATCTTGTTTTGTAAAAAGATTTTTATTTTATTTGTTTGTATTAGTACTTTTCATGCCATAGGGTAGACTGGCTTCTTTAGCTTTGATAAGGCAACTCATCTCTGAGAATGAAAACTGTATTTTCTAAGTTCTTCAACAACTTAGCATACTTAAAATGATTTTTGGAATGTAAATTTTGCATATTGAATGAATTGGAAATGATTTTTACTATGAAAATGCTTTGGAAATGATTTTTACTATGAAAATGCATTGGAAATGATTTTTACTATGAAAATGCATTGGAAATGATTTTTACCATGGAAATGCATAGGAAATGATTTTTTACTATGAAAATGCACTGGAAATGATTTTTACCATGGAAATGCATAGGAAATGATTTTTTTTACTATGGAAATGCATAGGAAATGATTTTTTTTACTATGGAAATGCACTGGAAATGATTTTTACCATGGAAATGCACTGGAAATGATTTTTTACTATGAAAATGCATTGGAAATGATTTTTACTATGAAAATGCATTGGAAATGATTTTTTACTATGAAAATGCATTGGAAATGATTTTTTTACCATGGAAATGCACTGGAAATGATTTTTTTACCATGGAAATGCACTGGAAATGATTTTTTTACCATGGAAATGCATAGGAAATTATTTTTTTTACCATAGAAATGCATAGGAAATTATTTTTTTACCATAGAAATGCATAGGAAATTATTTTTTACCATGGAAATGCATTAAACTGTACTCAATTAAAAAAAATTGACCCTGCTTGGGATAGAGGGGTTGCGTAAATACACACTGTAAATGATTTTATTTATATATATATATATATATACTTTTTAAAGGAAATGTTAAATTAAAAAAAAAACATGAATTATGCAAGGAAGGTCAGTTACTAAGTAATGTAAAATTACATTTCTTTAACAAAAAGAAAAATTGTCTCAAATTTTTTCAGATGAGGCTTTATAATCTATATTATTTAAATTTTTCAAATTGTTGTTTTTATTGTTATATACACATTTTAATTGTTTATAATTGATAGTAACATTAGCCCATTACCTGCCAAAATTAAAGAAAAAATATTTCAAATTTGCTTTACCAATTAGCTGAGGGGTAAGACCTACCCAGTAGGAGGGGGGTTCTGTGTTTGACACTAAACTGCATCTGATGGCAAGGTTCCAGTTCTGGAGATCTGGACAGTGTGGAGTACGCCTGCATTGCCATTACTCCTAGGTCCACTCTGACCCAGAGTGGTAGTGCCTGTTAGTTTCCCATCTGTGGGTCAAATAGATCTGCTTAAAAATGATTCCTGTATGATAGGACCATGTGCAAAAAAAATAAAAATAAAAATAACCCCCCAAAAAACTCTTGAAACTGCTACACAAATAATGTAAATATGATTTTGTTTGTTTGTTTTTGTTTTACGGCATGTCAACCTCAGTGGGTCATTTAATGCCGATAAAGTTTTGAAATAAATCCATTCTTAATGGATAATACAAAATGTAGACCCGTAGCCACCACCTTCTAGCATCCATATGATAATAAGGGGTGGGGCTGTAAATATGAATGTGATTCCTTAACTTCTAGGCATAATACCCCTAAATGGGTATTCATTATATGTATAATAATTTTTAAAAAAGGTTTCACTTCATTCATTGGCAGGATATAAAATTTAGTAGTAAAGCCGGTGATGTGGTCTATTGTCGGTATCAGCCACATAGTGAGGGAGTCTATCCCCTTTTCACTTGTGCTAGACCGGGGAGATTTTTTTTGTGTCTAAAGTGAAGAACCTTGTGATTCCTAGACGGATCCTCTACCAACTGAGCTAAACTGACCCCTATATGCAGATACAAAATGTAAATATTACAATTTATGTAAACATCTCATAAATTGGATGATGTTGCCTATTGGTTTATAAGTCTTTAACCAACTAACAAGAATATGCTCCCTCCGGGCATAAGTACTTAGGTTTTAATGTAATTGAAATATATTAAATTAGAAAGACTAACTAAATTGAATAAGAACGTATATAAAAAGATTAGTCCTATTTTAATTATATTTTAATTGGTTTCTATATAAAAATCATTCATAGGATTGATTTTAATACGTTGGAGAATAAAACAATGATATTAGAGATTAGTAGTTATTTATCAAACCCATTTTGTTAAAAGCATATGCAAATTAACCACACTATATATTATGTAGATTTTTAATTTCTTAGTGATATATAAGACACATTGCAAGATTTTAAACACACTAATAACATGGGCTGTTTTGAGGGAAATCTAACTCAGATTTTCATAGAAACATTGTTGATAAATAAGATTTATTCTATGTATTAATGATTTTGACTATAAATTAAATACTCATTGATGAAGTTATGCAATTCCTGAGGGTATTGTGATGTAAACAGTGACAGATTTGGTTACAGACACTCCATTATAAGGTGATTAAAAAGCCTTTTTTTTTTTTTTTTTTTTTTTTTTTTTTCTTTTTTTTTTTGTATACAAGTATTTTATTTTCCAACATAATCTCCTCCCTTATCAGTGAGCTTATTAATTTAAGAGTAAATTATTAATCCCATCAAATTTTGTACAGTAAAAATTTCATATCAAAATTAAGAAACGGCTATTTGTCAGGTTAATATTTTTTTTTCTTTTCTTTTAACTTTTTTTCCCACCCCTGTAAAGGTTTGCAATTATATTTACTTTAAGATGCAGGGGAGGGGGGAATTTGCTGCCACAGGTTTTAAATAAGAAATATTTACTTAAGGTATCTATAATCGTCTTTAGATTTAGGGATTTCTGTGTCCTGAAGAAAGAAGAATAAAAGAGAAGGGAAAGAAGTTTTCAATTTATATTTATGAAACTATAATCACATGAGTCATCTAATTCATGTCATATCTGATCTCATGTGTCATGGTAAAATGTTTAGATTTCCAATTCCTCTAATAAAGAAAAGACAACCATTTTTAAAAAAAGAGAAAGAGACTCATTTCCCAATTAGTATCCTCTTTGATTTGTTAATAGTGAAATTAAAAAAGAAAATTAATTCATCATTGATGTTATAATAGTAATAATAATAATAATAATAATAGTAATAATACTGTTTTTTTAGATTTATTGTTTGAATACATGCAGAGTAAGATCACTTGCTAAAGCTTTTTAGGAAATTTTGCCTTTCAAAATTCTCTATATCTCTATCTTTCTATCTCTATCTATCTCTATCTATCTCTATCTCTATCTCTATCTCTTCTATCTCTATCTCTCTCTTCTCTATCTCTATCTCTATCTCTTTCTTCTCTTTCTCTATCTCTTCTCTATCTCTATATATATGGGAGTAAAATGAGGAAATCATTTCAACTGTATGTGGAAGAATGTAGACACACAAACTCTATATCTCTATCTCTCTCCATATATATGGTGTCGACAAAGTCCGTGTGCACTACATTAAATTCTTTAAAGTGCACATGGACTTTATGGGCATCCCCTGTGTATGTGTGTGTGTGTGTGTGTGTATATATATATATATATATATATATATATATAGTGGGAAGCCTGATGTAATGGTTACCATTGTAAGAAAAGGGCTATGAGACAAGTTCAAGTCATGGATGAGGTTGTTTGCATTTTGCATATCACTAATACCCTTGGGAAAGGTATGAATCCAAATATTCTCCCTCCAGCTATGGGTAAATAGTAGACCAGACTGAACTATTTAACCTTGATCGAGAGCAAACAGACTAGAAGAAAAACAGAATTCAAACCTGTTAAACTCTGCTTAAGAAATTGACCTTGTCATATCCTACTCATGTGGAGGGGTTGGTAAATATATGTATAAGAAAAGATTTTTTACAATGATAATTTTTAAAACAGCAAACCCTGAACTACAACTCATTTTTATCTTTTTATTATTAATACTAACTTAAAAGCCACCTTTCAGCTAGTTATTCCCAAATTCATTTTCAACTTATAAAAATTATCATACAAAAAAAAATGTCGCAAAAATCAACAAAAACGTCACAGTAATAAAAACTTGGAAATCCAAATTTTTTGGATTGTGGATCTGGAATGTTTTTAAATTTGCTCAGTCATACCGATTCCAAAATGGTATGATATGTTGGGCTATGACCTAGAAGTAATGTTGAAAAGAAATGTGACACACTGTCATTCACATTTTATTATAGATTTTTCATTGATAAAACAGTTTTTTGGGGTTTTTTTTAAGAACTTTGTTGGGGTTTTTTTTTGGGGGGGGGGTATGATGGTGCTTAAAAGTAATTACCATTTTAAGAAGAAAAAAATAGATAACCTGTGAACCTATTGATGCTTCTTTTTAAGATGGAGTGAATTTGGATGCAGATTCCCACAAAATTATCATTCATTTTCAAATTGGGCTGGAAATTGCTTTATTCTCTAATAACATTTTTGTTATTGTTTCTAAAAAAAACTTTATGATTTGCTGTATTTCCTGGGCTAGGGTTGCATAGAAAGATAATGAGAACTTTAGTAATATATATATATATATATATATATATATATATATATATATAGTAATAGCTGAAAAGAGTTAAGGGTCTACCATGTTTTCAATCTAAATGATCTCATCAGGACCCTACCTTACACTTGACCCATTATTACTATTGCTCTGTTTTTGATATATTGAGCACTTTTAGATAGTTTACTAATGCCTCTGCAATGAAAAGTTAAAGTGGCAAATGGTTATATATATATATATATATATATATATATATATATATGAGAATGTTAGATGTCATCATTCAAAACCGTTTATCCCAGCATTCATAAATTTCAAATTATTCTAAGAGCGCTAATTTTCCATTCAAAACATTTTTAAACAAACTGATCAACAAAAACTATCACAGTCTCCTTACTATTCTGTGATAAATTTTACTTTCCTTATATCAACAAAAGCCCTGAAGAAGATCTACTAAACAGATTGAAACACTGCAGCATTGGCTGAATAAATATCACTCATTTTATTTGAACCTGTGTTTTTTCAAATTTTTCACTATATTACATACTGTCAGATTCATTTCCATTTTTCTCTTCATATATATATATATATATATATATCCTGTTGGTCATATGTCAGTGTGACATTTTGGTGCAATTTAGGTTAGAGATAGCTTTGGGACTTCGATACCTCAAAATTGATTTTTAAAGCTTGTACTGAATCTAAAATTAAATTTATTTTCCATTTGATGAATTTAATGTTTGCTTGGATTTTTTTTTTTTTTTAAGAATATATTCATTAAAGTATTTTAATTTGCTACAATTTAATGTATTGAGTTTGATTGTATGCATTTGCACTGTTGTATTTAAATTAGTAATGTTTTATTCATTTCATTTTTTTTTCTCCCTTCAAAACAAACTATTTATATAGTCATATCTATAAGTAACTGGTTTTTATAGGGTCAGTAATTATAACAATTTTAAAAGTTAATTTGCTGGTTAGAATTTTAATGACCTTCTCTCTCTTTCTGATTTCAATAAAAAGAAATGGGGATTTTTGTCTCGGTTACCTATTGATTTAATTCTAACATTTCATTATGAAATCTCTCTACCCATAACAAAAGCTACTTTATTCCTAGGAGTCTGTCCAGTTTTAATTGCATTTTATAGGTTATTGATTTTCTATAAATATACTGCAAGTGTAAAACCAAAACCACTTTTTTTTTTTTTTTTTGAGAAAATTTTCAAACTTTATTTTAAGAAAACTTTAAATTAATTTTTTATTTTTTTTTTTTTTTTTTATAATCTAATGTAATTGTCCAGTTTTTATAATTGAATATTCAATGCAATGAGTCGGTAAAACTATACTCTCAGACTCCGGTTGAATTTACTCTTTATGTGGCCCTTGTTTGCTCTGTAAAGTTATACAATGCACACTCCATATATATTATAAAAAGAAATCATGGTTTTATATTTATTATAAATTGTAATCACTTAATTACATAAAGAGGAATCAGAGGTGTCAAAGATTTTGGGACCATATTCGTGGGAACATTTTTTCCATTTACACCGTCAAAATCCGGTTGTTTACAGATGATTTTTTTTTTTTTTTTTTTTTAGATTATAAAACTAAACCATAACCCCTAACAAACAACCGGATTTTTACAGTGTAAATGAGAAAAGTGTCCCCACGAGTCGAGATCGCAGAAGAGGTGCCTTAAGGTCATATGGTTCAGATTTTGTTCCAACTCCACTGCCCTGTAGCAATCAGCAATAACTTTTATTCAATCAAAAAAGTATGTCACATGACTTGGTAATATTTATTTATTCAAATCATCTGGTAAATGTGAAGTTAGTATCGAAAACTTTAGGAAGGGTCATTAACTCTTTGCCTACCAAATTTTCTTGGTGTTTTTTACTTGTAAATTAGGATGTTTCAAAGTTCACTATCTATTAACCCCAGACAAAACAAAAGATGGTAGAGATGTGTCCCAACAAATTTGACATTTTATGAAATGATGTCGAAACACCCTGTATATCAAGCATACAATGCTTTGTCAAATATCACTACACTCAATATATATCAAGCTCACAGTGCATAGTAAAATATCACTCAACCTTTTATTTATTTATATATATATATATATATATATATATATATATGAAATCTCAAGCTTAAATTACATAATATAATATCACTACACTTAATATATATATATCAAGCTTAAAGTACATTATAAACTATACACTGATCACAAAATATTATGTTATGAATACTTGTTATATATCAACTCTTTTACTTCCATTATTGCTAAAAGTGTTTATAAAACTGTTTATTTAGTCTCTTTTTGTACCATAGAAAGACAAGTAAATATCTATAAATATTTATATATGGTCAAATTTAATCAGCAAAATTCTCATTTGAATCAGTATTCATTCATTTTTTATAACTCGCCCCCATCCTCCCAAGTCTGTGACATGATTTTTAAAAATTAACTTTTAAACTCTTAACCATCAGATACCCTGTACCTAAGCTCACAGAATTTGCAAAAATGATACTTAAGTCAGCGGAGTGGTCTACTATTGGTATCAGCCACCCTGCAAGGGAGTCTCTCTTTTTTACTAGCGCTAGATCAGGGAGATTGTTTTGTTTGTTTTTTTTTCGTCAGGTGGAGCGCAACACCTACCCTCAGCTCCACACTTTACTGCACAGATCCAAACTGTGCTACTTATGCTCTGGGTTGGCGAGGGCCATTATCGAACCCAGAACCTAACAATTGAGCTAACCTAGCTCCTATAAATGATCAACCTCAAAACATCCAAATTTTGCTCCAGGGTGTAGACCTCTTTGTTTTAAGCTATCCCATCGTTCTATTAAAAGAAAGCTTGAGAATAATTACTATTATTAGTATTTGATCTAATTTGCTTGAGCCCAGAATATCCAGTTTACAGTGCATAGTTAGAATAGTGCTCTGCACAAAATAGTAACTTTACAGTGCATAGTAAAATAGTGCTCAGCCCAAAATAACAACTTTACAGTGCATAGGAAAATAGTGCTCAACCAAAATATCAACTTTACAGTGCATAGTAAAATAGTGCTCAGTCCCAAATATCAACTTTACAGTGCATAGTAAAATAGTGCTCAGTCCAAAATATCAACTTTACAGTGCATAGTAAATAGTGCTCAGCCCCTAATATCAACTTTACAGTGCATAGTAAAATAGTGCTCAGCCTAAAATAACAACTTTACAGTGCATAGTAAATAGTGCTCAGCTCTAAATACTCTTCAGTGCAAAGTAAAATAGTGCTCAGCCCAAAATAACAACTTTACAGTGCATAGTAAAATAGTGCTCAACCCAAAATATCAACTTTACAGTGCATAGTTAGAATAGTGCTCAGTCCCAAATATCAACTTTACAGTGCATAGTTAGAATAGTGCTCACTCCCAAATATCAACTTTACAGTGCATAGTTAGAATAGTGCTCAGTCCCAAATATCAACTTTACAGTGCATAGTAAAATAGTGCTCAGCCCAAAATAACAACTTTACAGTGCATAGTTAAAATAGTACTCAGCCCCTAATATCAACTTTACAGTGCATAGTAAAATAGTGCTCAGCCCAAAATAACAACTTTACAGTGCATAGTAAAATAGTGCTCAGCTCTAAATATGAACTCTTCAGTGCATAGTAAAATAGTTCAGCCCCAAATATCAACTTTACAGCTTTACAGTGCATAGTAAAATAGTGCTCAGCCTAAAATAACAGCTTTACAGTGCATAGTAAAATAGTGCTCAATATTGCTAGTAAAATAGTGCTCAGTCCCAAATATCAACTTTACAGTGCATAGTTGAATAGTGCTCAGCCCCTAATATCAACTTTACAGTGCATAGTAAAATAGTGCTCAGCCTAAAATAACAACTTTACAGTGCATAGTAAAATAGTGCTCAACCCAAAATATCAACTTTACAGTGCATAGTTAGAATAGTGCTCAGTCCCAATATCAACTTTACAGTGCATAGTTAGAATAGTGCTCAGCCCTAATTTACAGTGCATAGTAAAATAGTGCTCAAAAATAACAACTTACAGTGCATAGTAAAATAGTGCTCAACCCAAATATCAACTTTACAGTGCATAGTTAGAATAGTAGTTCAGCCCCAAATATCAACTTTACAGTGCATAGTTAAAATAGTACTCAGCCCCAATATCAACTTTACAGTGCATAGTAAAATAGTGCTCAGCTCTAAATATGAACTCTTCAGTGCATAGTAAAATAGTGCTCAGCCCAAAATAACAACTTTACAGTGCATAGTAAAATAGTGCTCAGCTCTAAATATGAACTCTTCAGTGCAAAGTAAAATAGTGCTCAGCCCAAAATAACAACTTTACAGTGCATAGTAAAATAGTGCTCAACCCAAAATATCAACTTTACAGTGCATAGTTAGAATAGTGCTCAGTCCCAAATATCAACTTTACAGTGCATAGTTA
This sequence comes from Doryteuthis pealeii, assembly GCA_023376005.1. Classification (NCBI taxonomy): domain Eukaryota; kingdom Metazoa; phylum Mollusca; class Cephalopoda; order Myopsida; family Loliginidae; genus Doryteuthis; species Doryteuthis pealeii. The sequence continues at coordinate 20,307,112 of CM042168.1, forward strand.
GAATAGTGCTCACTCCCAAATATCAACTTTACAGTGCATAGTTAGAATAGTGCTCAGTCCCAAATATCAACTTTACAGTGCATAGTAAAATAGTGCTCAGCCCAAAATAACAACTTTACAGTGCATAGTTAAAATAGTACTCAGCCCCTAATATCAACTTTACAGTGCATAGTAAAATAGTGCTCAGCCCAAAATAACAACTTTACAGTGCATAGTAAAATAGTGCTCAGCTCTAAATATGAACTCTTCAGTGCATAGTAAAATAGTACTCAGCCCCAAATATCAACTTTACAGTGCATAGTAAAAAAGTGCTCAGCCTAAAATAACAGCTTTACAGTGCATAGTAAAATAGTGCTCAGCCCAAAATAACAGCTTTACAGTGCATAGTAAAATAGTGCTCAACCCAAAATCAACTTTATCAACTTTACAGTGCATAGTAAAATAGTGCTCAGTCCCAAATATAACTTTACAGTGCATAGTTAGAATAGTGCTCAGCCCCTAATATCAACTTACAGTGCATAGTAAAATAGTGCTCAGCCTAAAATAACAACTTTACAGTGCATAGTAAAATATTTACAGTGCATAGTTAGAATAGTGCTCAGTCCCAAATATCAACTTTACAGTGCATAGTTAGAATAGTGCTCAAATATCAACTTTACAGTGCATAGTAGTGCTCAGCCTAAAATAGTGCATAGTCTCAGTCCCAAATATCAACTTTACAGTGCATAGTTAGAATAGTATTCAGCCCCAAATATCAACTTTACAGTGCATAGTTAAAATAGTACTCAGCCCCAAATATCAACTTTACAGTGCATAGTAAAATAGTGCTCAGCTCTAAATATGAACTCTTCAGTGCATAGTAAAATAGTGCTCAGCCCCTAATATCAACTTTACAGTGCATAGTAAAATAGTGCTCAGCCCAAAATAACAACTTTACAGTGCATAGTAAAATAGTGCTCAGCCCAAAATAACAACTTTACAGTGCATAGTAAAATAGTGCTCAGCCCAAAATAACAACTTTACAGTGCATAGTAAAATAGTGCTCAGTCCCAAATATCAACTTTACAGTGCATAGTAAAATAGTGCTCAGCCCAAAATAACAACTTTACAGTGCATAGTAAAATAGTGCTCAGCCCAAAATAACAACTTTACAGTGCATAGTAAAATAGTGCTCAGCCCGAAATATCAACTTTACAGTGCATAGCCTTTTTTCTATTATTTTTATTTTTTATTTAAAATAATAAATAGAATACAAATGTGTACAAGGACAATTGCATGGTCAAAACATGCAGGCACTCCAATAGATAATTTTTATTTATTCAACATTATCTTTCCTTTTTTATTTTTTCAACTTATATAAATCATCTATCAGTTCTAATAGGACAAGTTTAATGGTATGCTCATTTTGACATAATATTATTGAATATTATCTCTGTACTGATTATTGAACTCTGCTAGCAGGCCATTGTCTGTGAATTTGATTCTCACTGGGTGTTCGATACTTCTGACCCAAACTAAGCTTAGTAAATGACCCTCTTTTTTTTTTCTTTTTTTTTTTTTTTTTTCTTTCTTTTTTTTTTTTCTTTTTTTCTTTTTTCTTTTTTTTTTCTTTTTCTTTTCTTTTTCTTTTCTTTTCTTTTTTTCTTTCCTTTTTTTTCTTTTGAATTTTATAGCCAAACTAAGAGTCATCTGCATATATTTCTTCATGGATCACTAGCTGGAGTGCCTGGGGGGGGGGGTAATTAAGACTTCAAGGTATTGAGTAAAATTCTAATATACTAGCAAATATATGCACCCTCTGGGTGCAAGTATTTAAGTTTTAATGTAATAAAATATATTAGATTAGAGAGGCTAATGAAACTAAATAAGAAAGCAGATAAAAAGATTTGAAACAGAGGGAGGTATAATTGAAAAATAGAACAACTGAAATTTACTCTTCCATCACTCCCGTTTTTCATTGCTAAACTTTCCTTATTTAACTATTTAGTTAAAATAGGAAGTAAAGAATAAAATTACAGTTATTTCTTCTTCTTAATGGATTTCTTATAAGATTTTTTCCAAGATTTTTGCTCGTATTTATTAAGATAAAACTAAAGAATTAGAAATCAATAATACTAAGCACATATTTATTAAAACCAAATATTTAATATCTATATGCAAATTAGCCTTCCTGTTCACACTGTAAACCATTATTTTGTGGTACATATAAATACAATTGCTTGTTATTAGTAAATCAATATGGTCAATAGTATTAATAATGTAAAATAATTTTATTAATAATTGAGGTTTAAATAAAATTAATGAGAATGTGACATAAATAACAAAGGGAATTGTGTCTTAAGTAATGATATAATTTCAGTTACAGATATACAAACACACAATCTCTATTATAAGATATTTAGAAAAAGAAAAAAAAGAGTAAACAAATAACATGGCTAATAGTATTCCAACAAAATTGAAAAAATAATTTTTGTATTGATAATACTTTTGGATAAACAGTATAAATTTTTTTTTTGTGACAAGAATTCTCTCTCTCTCTCTCTCTCTCTCTCTCTCTCTCTCTCTCTCTCTCTCTCTCTCTCTCTCTCTCAGATCCTATTTCCTAGGAAAATATTATCTTTTCCCATTTGTCCGTTTAGTTTTTACCTTAAATTGTTCTTTACGGGTCCAGGTGACCTTGGAGATCAGGAGTATTAATATATAGATTACTCTTTTGGTGAAGCAAAAAGCATCAGAGACTAGAAACGGCTACCCAATATCGCCTGGGTAGAGGGAAGGGGGGAACCCTGATGTACTGATGTGTTTACTTCTCAAATTTACAAATGCTGGACATTTTAAGTAGAATTTCAATACTTTTTCTATATATGTTTTCATTTTTAAATATCTTCGAATATAAATCAAATCTTCATTATTTTTGCTCAAAAAGCAAGATCTGGTGATAGTGAATGTGTATATATATTTACTTTGTTGTTGATTGTTTTATTTTCATAGTTTCAGCCAGACATTCATACACACAATTGCCCTTTATATATGTATAGATATAGAAGATATATCCAAATAGAAATTTCTTTGTTTCATTGTAAGGTAAACTCTTTCATTTATAAATTCATATGCAATTTTCATACTAAGACTTGGTCTAAAGATTGCATAGGTGAGAAACTGTCAGTAACCAGATGCCATTGACTCCACGTGACCACTCTACTAATAATACTGCAAAATCTTGACCCACCACTAACTGATAACTGTATACTATTGTTAACTATATGAGTCCCCAGGAAAATTTATGGGTCCCAACTAAAGTTTCTTAATAAATTGAAGGGGTTTTATTTATGACCTGGGGAAACAACTAAAGCCGTCTAACTCCTACCTTGTAACCTATCCTGTGTAATTCCTTTCTAAGAAACTATTGAAATGTATTTACATTTAGCTTGAAATGCTAAGGGAAGAAAAAACAAACACACACACACTATATATATATATATATATATATATATATATAGCTTTCTTTGAATGCAGGCTTTTGGTTAATTCACAAGGATTGTAGTCAGTAAAAATATGTATTTGTTTTGTTTATTCCATGTGACCCTTGTAGTTGATTCTCAATATTTTGATTGGTTTGATGCTATTTGAGTTTTAGTCCCATTTTCACATGCCCTGTCGACTGGGGCGTTAGAATACAGCGACTGCACCTCTGCAGAGGGGTAAGACACCCACTCACCCCAAATGGAGCCACCTGTTGTCTGGGTGGCGACTCGTGATGCTTAAGGACGAAATCCTGGTGAATGAGCAGTCCATGACATGCAACACCCCACTTTGGCCCTTACTTAGGCTAGACAATCTGTCGGAGAGGCCCCCTCTGATCAATCTAGTCATATCAAGCCCTAGCACCTGTATGATTGTCCTGACCCTATGGCAACCCCCAACCCTTTTTATCATATGGATGCTAGAAGGCAGTGGCTGAGGTTCTTCATGTCCTGGGTATGACATTAAACTCTAACTGATGGTAAAGTTCCAGTTCTGAAGGTCTGAGGGAATGTGGATCACTTCTTGATCACCATTGCTCCCAGGTCCATTCTGACCCGGAGTGGGAGTACCTGTTAGGGTCCCGCCTATGGTTTAATAGAAAATTTGTTTAGAAGAAAAAAATTTTCATCTAAACTATCGCTACAAATCTTTCAAAACTTTGCCAGCATTAAATTACCCACCATGGTTTATATGCCGTATAAAAAATAGGAAAAAAAACAAGCAAACAATTCTATTCTCATTGAGCAAAAAGTAGTCAAATACGGTCGTTTATGTGTATAAGAAACCTTAAAAACATCTGTTCAGTGCTGTTTTTGTTTTTGAAAGAAAAAAATGATTCTGTCATGACCCTCCTACATGCATTATGGTCTCCCATATGTTGCCCGGGAGGAAGACTCCATTTCTGTAGCATGTCTGTGCTTGCTTTTTCTGCTCCCAACTATAACGGGTAATTAATTTTTTGTAAACCACTTTTCATTAGTATGCTGTAAACCTCTAGACATGTTGCTTTTTGAGCATTGGATAATGTTTAACCTTTTTCTTTTTTTTTTTTTTTAATTTAAAAAAAAAAAAATTGGGATTTTTTTTTTTTATTGCACGTGTGATTCAACTATATTTGAGAAAGTTACCAGGTCACTGAAATTAAGTAGTGATGCACCTGCACAGTAATTAAATGAGTGACCACTGAGCAACAGCAGGTACTATAAGTAACTTAAGGCCTGTGCACCAGATTATGCAACATTTAGTAAATAACAACTGCATTTGAGAAAGCTACAAAAACTTTAACATATACCCTATGTGAGCCTGAAAAGAAAATTAGAAAATTTTAGTATCCTCTATTTCTTAAGTTGATGCTAAGACAATATTATAGGAACAATAGCAAATACTTTCTTCTGCTGTAGGTAAGAAAATTTGCAGTTATTTGCCCTTGGCCTTTGTAAGACATTAAAAATGTTCATTATTGAATAGCTAGCAAGGTGGTTTGTTATTGCCTGGGACTAGAAATATGTAATTATTACTTTATATATAATCTTTTCTTGATATATATAATTTTTTAAAAAAATTAATTTTCATTTAAATATCAGTGTAAGTTTACTTGAAAGAATCACTCACTAATTATTTAATTTTTTTTCTTTTTTAAACAGTTAAATACCCTTTTTATTGTCAATACATTTTAACCCTGTATATATACTCTTACTGATGCAGACTATCAGCACAAAAAAACAGAACCCAAATTCTGGGGTTGGGCACCCTGTATAATGCAGTACAGAATATATTTTCTTTTTTGGGTTTTCTGCCTTTTCATTGAAATAGGATAAATCTATTTTGTTCTGAATTAGGGGTTTGGTCTAAAATTCTCAGAAGGTTACCTGAAGAAGGCTGTAGTGTACAATAGTCGAAATGTCACTATGATAACAACCAAGATAAATACACTAGTCTGACTACATCAGTGTTCAACAAGCATAAACCAAGCTGTGACTATTGAAGTACGTCTTGATATATGCAACCACACATTTTTAAAACAATGATTCTTAAACAGGGGGCACTCCCAGGGGAGAAACCTGTCATTCAAAATTGAATATATATATATATATATATATATCCCTGATGATCCGTGGGGTGAAACCTAGGTAGGTAGTTTTTGACTCTATAGGCTGGCTCTACTTAGTATATTGAGCACTTTAACGTGTTTAACTTGGGTAACTCTTTGTGTTTTTTTTCTTTTGGCCATTTCACTTTGACACTGGTTGTTATTAGTATGTTTTGATTTTTTTAATATATATATATATATATATTTCTCCAGGCATCAGTTTGTATTTTATTTCTTTATTTACAAATTGTATTGTCTGGTTTTCTTTTTGTTTTTTTTATACACTGTCAGGGTTTTAAAAATAAATATATGTATAGAGAGACAGAGAGATGAATAGATTACAAAATAGAAGGGATTGAGGGAACCTGGGAACACACGGTGAAAAATAAGACCCATGACTCTAAAAAAAAAACACTGATTTAGTATCATTTCAAATATTTATCTTGAACACTACCTCCTTTTTTTTTTTTTTTTTTTTTTTTCGCCCTGTACACATTCTGAGGTGAATAGATAGTGAACTTTGAAATCTCCCATCATACAGGTAAAAGAAATACCAAGAAAATTTGGTACAGGCGTGGGGAAAATTTGGTAGGCAAAGAGTTAAGTTATAAGGACATTAAATTTTCTTTCGATTGCGAGTCACGTCTCAGTCACGTATGGTCGCATACGAGAGGAAACCCGGGAAGAGGTTCATATGTATGACAGTGAATAAAAACAAAGTTGAACGCCTGGCCACTGCACGCTCACAGCCGAACTTGTAGAAATGGCCTTATTCTGTGAAGAAGTGGCAATCACCATATATATATATATATATATATATATATATATATATATATATATTTTTACCAACTCCTCCGCATGAGCAGGATACGACACTAGGTCAATTTCTTAAGCGGAGTTCAACAGGTTTGAATTCAGAGTTTTCCTTCTCCTAGACCGGTTACCTAGCCATGGTTAAAGAACCCAGTCTGCCCTGCTATTTACCCATAGCTGGAGGGAGAGTAGGATTAATACCTTTCCCAAGGGTATTAGCGCTAAGTGAAATGCAATTAGCACGTTCAGGATTTGAACTCGGGGCGACGGGTCCATTTCCCACTTTAAACATTACACCACGCACTTCTATATATATATATATATATATATATATATATATATATATATATATATATATATATATAAATACAGTGATAGTGACTAACAGCAAATGCTCAAGGCAAAATGTTGTGCTTATTGCTATATAGGATCTCCATACATGCTAAATTATACTTTATTAACTCTTTGCCAACCAAATTTCCCCCACGACAGTACCAAATTTTCGGTATTTTTCACCTGTATGATGGGATATTTCAAAGTTCACTATCTATTCACCTCAGAACTCATTCTATTCAAATAAGTCCTATTATTATCATAATTTGAGTCCTGTTCAGTTATATTGAACTAATCATTAGTTTTGGTACTTTGCTTACGGTAGGATCACAGTGATGGGAGAGCTGCTGTGAGTGGATTAAAGTAGGCAAATAGTTTTAAAATCTATTAAAATTATTGCAGAATATGCTTATTGTAGAATTCCTTTATTTATTTTGTATTAAAATACCATTGTTATTTAATAACATTTAAGCTAGAAAAAGGATATGCTACACAGAAAAATATATAAGAAAAAAAGAGAAGGGTGAACATGTGGAAATGATAAAACTAATCTGTTTCAAGCAAACATAATGAAAAGATCCAAAGAAGAAAGGAAAAAGAAAAAGAGTGAGAGATTTAAATCAATATTATTATTCTTTTTACATATTGAACTATTTAGCAATAGCTCTTAAGTAAACAGATCAAACACAGGTCCTACTAGTTTTTATTATTATTGGATTAAAAAAATTTATTTGGTTTATGCAAAAGTTTCTGACATTTAAAAATATTTTTTTACTGTTTTAAAAAAAGAAACTGGTCAAACACACACACCTAATATTAATATTTCCCCCCCCCTTTGTCTTTGTACATTAAGGTAGGTCGATTTTGGAACTGTAACGTCTCCCATGTGGCGAAAGATATAAATTTAACAAAGAATTATCCCACAAAATATTTTCCTTTACAACTTTACCTTCATTTGAGGAAATAGATTTAAATCTTTTAAAATGTTATCCCAGTTACAGATTAATTAGGTAAAAAGCAGTATATATCGGAGGTGTTGGTGATGGGTGATATTTTCAATTTGAATTCTAGATATAGTATCTTATTTATTTCGTCTTGGTAAAATAAAATGACAACCTTTTCTGTTTTAAATATTGAAATTGCTAAATTTTCTAACCAATTACAAAAACAAGGATTTTTAATGCATTTTAACCAATGATTTTGATACTATTTCCTCAAACAATGGTGCAAGAGATCTAGTTTTTGGTATCAGTATCCATTATACCAACATTTCACTTTTGCTGTTTGAGAGAATTTGATATTTTTTTAAAAGTGAAGTCAACCTACCCTATTGTACATGCCAAAAATCTATGGTACAATTTAAAAAAAGAAAAAAAAGTTGCCAAACAAAACAATTGTTATGCCAATTTTTTTTTTTTTTTTTTTTTTTTTTTTGCTTATATAGAAGATTGCCTGAAATGATGTACAAAAAAATTATATAGATATGTATTATTTACATTCACCATCCAAATGAGAATAAGTTTGACTCATTTGCTTCAATTTTCCTCCCCTAGCTGCTGATTGCTTACATACATATAACTTTTAGGACTTAAATGTAACTGTAAAAAATAAAATGAAATAAAGCAAAGTTTTATATATATATATATATATATATATATATGGGAGAATATGTGCTTAATTGAAGTCGTACCTAATTTTTACTAATTAATGAATTAGGCGGGCATACCTATTCAAATGTAAGAAAAATCAATCAATCTCTGTATGTACATTTCGGCCTATTAGGCCTCATCAGCAGACCTATAAACAGGAAGACCGCTTTGTGTGTGATTCGAACCTTGACTGTCAAGCTGACAGGCGGGGACTCTAACCATTACACCAGCTGGCCTTTCCAGATTTTTCGTTTTATTAAGAAGTAGGTTATAATCCACTTATGGTGACTTTACTACACGACAGTATGAGAAGTAAACAATGTGTTTTGATATGGGTTTTAAACACATTGTTTGTTTGTTTACTTCTCGTACTGTCGTGTAGTAAAGTCACCATAAGTGGAATATAACCTACTTCTAACCAAAACGAAAAATCTGGTGTAATGGTTAGAGTCCCCGCCTGTCAGCTTGACAGTCAGGGTTCTCGATTTGTTTAGCCTTACATTTGAATAGGTATGCCGCCTAATTCATTAATTATTAATTAATTATCAAAAATTAGGTACGACTTCAATTAAGCACATATTCTCCCAAAAATTGTCGGCTAAAAAAGCCATATTAAAACACATTGTTTGTTTGTTTACTTCTCATATATATATATATATATATATATATATATATATAGTACAGTACAAAAAATTAAATTGATTTTAATTTTCCAGGAAATATTGCTTAAAATATCGGGCAGGGGGCTTATTCAGGACTAAATGACATTTTACTGAGATTTCTTACATCTTATATATATAACAAAAACATTTTATTAAATTTCAATAATTAGCTGAAGTTTTGTAGATATGTATTTTTTTAATTATTCGGACTATTGTCCTCATCTTTATTATCTGCGCAACGTTTCGGCCAATGTGTCCTCCAGCCTTCTTCAAGTATTTCTTGTCAAACCTTCTCTTCGAACTCGGAAACTTTCTTGTTGTAATCAGGAGTCTTCACGGAACTTTGAACCTAACCCTTAATTCGATCCACGGGGTAGTCTGTTCTCATTCCGTTAACCCTATCTTAAGCTGTATTAATTATTCTATGTTATTGTCACCCTTGACCAAGATTGAACCTTTTGTAGATATTATCTTCTATAATTTTTTAATATTCTTAATCTTCTCTTTTCTTTATTCTTCCCAGATACTTTCAAATGTCCAACTTGTTCTATGGAATTCCCTGGAACTGCAATCATCAACAACGAATTCTATCTGGACAGCAAAATCAGCTCCGAGGAGAAGGAAGACGTCAGCTATACATGCACAGCATGCGAGGAGAGCGACCCTGCTACGTCATATTGTGGTGACTGCGGCGAGTGGCTCTGTGCTCAGTGTGTGCAGGCCCACAAGCGGGTACGTGTAACCAAGGACCATACAGTTGTGACCAAGGAGGAGGCGATACGCAACCAAAACATCAACAGCGAGAAGACAGTATACTGCAAACTGCACAAGCATGAGCCACTGAAGCTGTTCTGTGAAACTTGTGACAAGGTTACCTGCCGCGACTGCCAACTCCTCGAGCACAAAGAGCACAAGTACCTGTTTGTGCACGAGGCTTCAAACAAGGAGAAACAAATTCTGCAACAGTTACTATTGCGTGTGAAGGACAAGCAGAATCAGATTAAACAGGCCCGACACTTGCTGAAGCAGCGGCACACAGATATCCGCGATCGAGAGCAGGTGGTCGTCGACGAGATAAAGAGCCTCGGCGAGAAGATCACCCAGGAGGTGATGCGTCGGCTGAAGAACGTCATCTCCGAATTGGACTTTGCGTGCAGACAGAAGAAGGACCACCTGTTTAAGTTGACCAACGAGGTGAACTATTTAGATGACCGGACGTCTCATTGTGTGTCTTTTGTTGAAGAGGCCATTAAGACTGGCAGCAGTCTCTCGCTTCTCTACACCAAGAATTTCATGAAGAAAAACCTCAAAAAGCTGATAGACTCCCCTCTGCGTGTACCTCACCCCAATCATAAGGTAGATATCCAGTTCACATACAACATCGACAGCCTTGTTGTTGCTATTAAGTCACTGGGTTCGTTACAGATTGATGGACGGCACTATGGCAAAATCCCGATGGCAGTATCTACAGACAGTGGCAATACTTCAGCCGTACTGACCAAAAGTACTACTCAGGCTTTAGATGCTCGTTATATGCCCTACATAGGCCAAATGTCACCTGACCACCATCGAATCCTTATGCAAAAGCTGCACGAAATGCAGAAAAAGCAGCAGCAGCAACAACAACAGCAACAGCAGCAGCAACAACAACAACAGCAACAGCAGCAGCAGCCATCACTACCACCACCCCCGCCCCCGCAACAGAATAACCTGCAAGGCAACAGCAGTAGCCAGCAGCAGCAGCAGGTGAAGGCTTTAGCCAATGGTCCCAACAATAATGTGTCCTCTCTGAACAACATGGTGAAAACGAACTCTGTCTATTATCCACCATCTGGAGTGCCCCCAGGCCAGTTCACACAGCCTCAACGGTAAACATCTTCCAAATGCTCTCTTCTCAGGGTGTAAAATAACAGTATTTGATTCAGGTGGGGGGAGGGGTCAACGTTTAGGTACTAGACATGTATGCTGAAGGGGGGGGGTCCCCTTAAAAAAGAATTGTGATATTGTAAAAGTATCTGGTACCTCTAAAGGAGGCAGCTTTATTCCTGAAATTAGGTCCTGCAACGCCCTACTTAGGCTAGACAGTCGGTCGGAGAGGCCCCCTCCGATCAATCAGCTGGTCACATCAAGCCCTATATGATTGCCCCGCCCCTATTGCCCTTATGGCAAGCCCCAACCCTTTTTATCACATGGGTGCTAGAAGACAGTGGCTGAGGGTCTTAGTGTCCTGGAAATGATGTTAAACTCTATCTGATGGTGAGGTTCCAGTTTTGGAGGTCTGGGGAATGTGGAACACCCCTTCATCACCATTGCTCCCAGGTCCGCTCTGACCCGTGATGGTAGTACCTGTTAGGATCCCATTAGTTTCAAAAGGTATCTGACCAGTAATTTTTATTTTATGCTAGCAAGAATATGGATGTGCGTGGCATAATTGTTAGTCGTAGGAAATGGACTCGTCAACCCGAGTTCATATCCTAGACAAAACTGTTTGCATTTTCACATAGCACTAACACTCTTGGGAAAGGTATGAACCCAACTATACTCCTTTCAGCTATGAGTAAATAGTTGGGCAGACTGGGCTCTTCACCCTTGGTAAGGCAACCTGTCTATATATACTAGCAAGAATATGCACCCTCCAGGCATAAGTATTTAAGTTTTAATGTAATGAAATCAGTAGTGTCTGCCTGGGAGCCACAAAGTTCTTGGTTCGATATCGGCCTTCACTAACTCAGCGTATGATTAGCACAGGGATCTGTGCAGTAAAGTGAGGAGCTGATGGTAGGTGTGGCACTCCACTTCAGGCGCTAAAAACAATCTTTTTGGTCTAGCACTAGTGAAAAGGGGATAGCATCCCTCGCTGCCTGGCTGATACTGACTTTTAGCAACCCCAACAACTTTACTACTTAGAAAAACTAATAAAATTAAATAAGGACTAAGATTACACTTATTTTAATTGGTTTCTATACAAAATCATTCATAGGATTGATTTTATTACGTTGGAGAAAAAAAACAATATTAGAGATCAATAGCCCCAAGTAATTATTTAGTAAACCCAGTTTTGTTAAAACCAGTATGCAAATTAACCACACCATATATTATGTAAACTTTTATTTCTTAGTTATATATACTAGCAAATATATGCACCCTCCGGGTGCAAGTATTTAAGTTTTAATATAATAAAATATCATATTAAATTAGAAAGGCCAATGAAACTGAATAAAAATGCAGATAACATGATTTGGAACAGAGGGGGTATGATTGAAAAATAGAACAACTTTGAAACTAACTTCCATCATTTTCAATTACTCCTATTCCTAATTTAACTATTTAGTTAAAATAGGAAATAAAGAATAATATTACAGTTATTTCTTTTTGTTAAGGGATTTCTTTTAAGATTTATTGAAGAGAATTTTGCTCATATTCAATAAGATAAAACTAAACAATTAGAAATCAATAATATTAAGCACATTTATTAAAATCAATTTTTTTAAGATCAATATGCAAATTAGCCTTCCCATTCACACTGTAAACTGCTATTTTGTTGTATATATAAATACAACTGCATGTTATTTGTATGTAGATATGGTCAACAGTCTTAATGATGTAAAACAATTTTATTAATAATTAAGGTTTAAATAAAAATAAAATCATGGAAAATGGGATGCAGATAACAAAGGGAATTTTGATTTGTATAGTAATATAGTTTCGGTTACAGACAGAAAAACACACAATCTCCATTATGATAAGATATGATACATTGCAGCACTAATAATGTGGGCTGTTATGAGGCAAATTTCAGATTTTCATATACATTGTTAATAAATAAGATTTATACTATGTATTAATGATTTTTACTATAAATTAAATACTCATTGATAAACTTAGGCAATTCCTAAGGGTACTGTCATGTAAGCAGCGATGTTGTTTCAGTTACAGCCAGATACTGAATCTCCATTATATTTATATATAAGTGTTCTACTTCAGTCTCATAATAGTTGTTACATTTAGAGTATGAAACTTATATTCAAATGTGACAACTATTATGGGACATTCATAAGCGGATGTTAATACATTGGCTTGTATATGCACCACATGTGAAGAACTGCCCAAAACTGCAATGTGCTATACATGCTACACACCTATAAAAGTATTTATATTCTTAAAATGGCCATAAATCAGTTTTAATTATCAAATTTCAGAATACAGAACATTATTCAAAATAAGCAACAATATAACAGAAAATCTTTATTTGTAACTGTAAATGACAAAAATCATCATTGGCATTGCAGTCTTGAGAGACTATAATAGTTCTTGTGCCCCTGAAGTTCAATGTTCGAAAACATTCTCAATCACAGATGTTGCATGTGAAGGCTGTCCCTGAAGATGTTGATGTGCCGGGCTTTGTTGCTGCCGCTTTCTTCTGGACCTCTTGGATTCATGGTGTTGCACCAGGGTGGCTTCAGATATCAATAGTTCGCTACTGACTAAATGATTTTAAAAAATTCATATCCTTGCATTTCATTGAAATCTAGTTAGATACCTTCAAATTATTCACAAAAATCATCCAAGTATTTAATGCAGTTTTGCAGATGTAAGACAATTTCGGATTATTAATCTGGTTTTATATATACCAGCAACAAAAAAACACCCTCCGGGCAGTGTAAAAGTTAATTTTTGAAATATATTGCTTGAGGGGGTGGGAGTTAAAAATTCAAAGTCAGAGGGTTTGTATCATAAGTAAGCAAAATCCTCATATATTTATTAAAGGAGTAAAAAGATAAAACAATTTGAAATGGGAACTTAGTCCTGTCCCCCTCAAATAAAATGTTGCATGTATTAATTCTTAATCAAACAATTATTTTGAATATTTTTCACATGAATTTTACACAAAATCGTAGGTATTTATTTATTTGTAAACTTTTAGTTAATTTTTTGTTACTGAATAGGGGGCGGGCGAGAGTAAAAAAAGCAATTTTTAAAATTGCTTACTCAAATTTTGAGTATATAACGCAAGAATATTGAGACATAGAATTGTGATATCGTTTTTGTTACAGACATAAATGCACACAATTTCCATTATATTTTTATATATATATATATATATATTCAATATTAAGAAAATATCTTAAATTCAACTAAGGAATTACATCGACTTAGTTAACGTAGAGTAGGGTCCTGAGGAAATCATTTCAATTTGATTGAAACCATGGTAGACCTTTTATTTTCCATCTAACAATAATATTAGTATTATTACTGCTTTATATTTTTAATATATTGAGCATTTTTGGATTATTTACTGACGCCACTGCGATAGAAAAGTTAAAGCAGCAATTGGATACTATATATATATATATATATATATATATATATATATATATATATATTAGACAAAACATGACCAGTTGGGTCACCCATTAAGCTCTCACTAGATGATTGGGATTAGGGAAAGAGTAGGATCTGCCAAAATATCATCTGCTTTTCATTTTAAAAATGAATTAAAATTTATTAAACCGATTATTTAAGTCAAATTTTTGTCTAAGTCGAAAAGTAGTAACATAATGAGCATCAATAAAAAAGCAAAATAATATTACACATGTAATTTATTTTCGATATATTTAAAACGATTTTTTCGGTCAATTTCAATCCAGATGCCTGCCAAGAGGCTACTTAAAATCCGTTTTTACAAAATAAATTGTAACTTTTGCGATTGAAAAAAATCACACTGGATTGTCCAATTGAACACATATCCTAGTAGATAAAGGAGTTGGGTTAAGACAGTTCTAAATGCCAGTTATCTCTAGACTGTAGGTTCAATCCTGGTCAGGGGCAGCAGTAACATAGAATAATAATTAACACAGCTTAACATTGTTACATTATACAGGGTGACCCAGAAAAAACAGAGCCTAAATGATTTATTTTCCATTAAACTAACCCTAAACCCCACCGGCTAGCAGTTTTTAAAGCATGAGGCCAAGATGGAACTCTGCAAAGATTACCCAAATAATACTCCAAAAATTATTTTTGAGTTTTTATTTTCATTTTATACCCGAGCAGATTCTTTAAAAAAAACTTTTTTCTTCTATTCACACCTTCTGTCTTTAGTCTTTTTATTTATGCAGGAAATAGTATCAATCACATATATACCACACCGATATTTTGCACCCCAAAAATAGGGAGGACAAAGTTAAGTGACCAGGAAAAATCAGAAAGTTCCGAATTTGACTCTATAAATTAATAATTAAAGTAATTTAAAAAATCTATTTTAAAGCATTATTTCAATTTTAGTTGAGCGTATAAAGAACTTTTTTGTTTTATTAAAACAAAACAAAAGTTATTCTCTCTAGCCTGGAGAAAGGGAAGGGGCGACTCTACCAAGAGTTAGGTGTTGGAAAGAGGGCTGGCTGCTGATTTTTTTAGTTGATAAAATTCTTACATATTGTGATCTCTTTTACTCCCCTTCACTGGCATATAGAGGGGAAAAAGAGTTATGTAGAATGTACAGACAGGGATGGGTCAGTTTTTGACTTAATTGCAAATTACAACTAATTAGAACCAATTAAAGTGGAATTTTTTTTCAAACATTTAGTAATACTAAAACTAAGGTATAATATAGTATAAATTTCATTTCAGTAAGCTCACCAGCAAAAAAACCTTTAGGGATCAAAAGTTGAAAATCTCAGCTTTAGTATAATAATATATATATATATATATATATATATATATATATATATAAAACCAGATTAAATTTTGTGTACTTTTTCTTCAGTGTTTTAGAAGAAAATGAGAATCTTGCAAATTTGAACTATCCTTGTATTGTAATTCTTGCCTTTAATTTTGGTTGAAGATAAATTTTCACAAATGTGCAGTATCTCAACTGTTATTTTACACCCTAAATTGAATTTCATTTAGGGAATTATGTTTTTCATGTGCATATAATTTTAAACGTTTTCTTTTTAGGTTTTATACTGGAAATGCTGTTGTATGAATATAGTATTTTGTTTTCTGTGGGAGGAAGATTTTGCAATTGAAAATGGAAATCACTGCCTATGACCTTTGCACCCTCAATAACCTTCTCTTTCTTACATGACATTTAAGTACTAAAATCTTAAGTCTAAGATTAAAATGAATAGGAAATTACCTAAGAACTACATTTAGGCCTAAGCCAAAATTTTCTATCATCAAAGCTTTAACTTATTCCCAAAAACTTGATTAATCAAACAAGTGGTTGATATCCATCAGCTTATATATACCTGGTGTATTGATTTGTTTACATTTGAGATTAACAAATGCTGGACATATTTAAGTAGAACTTCAATGCTATTTCTATGTATATTCAATTTTTAAATATCTTCAAATATAAATCAAATCTTCATAATTTTTGCACAAAAAGCAAGAACTAGTGATATTTAGTGTGTATGTGTGTGTATATATATATATATATATATATATATATATATATATATATATATATATATACACACACACTTTGTCATTAATTATTTTATTTTCATAGTTTCATCTGGGCATACATACACACTAACTGCCCTTTATATATGTACTAGAAGCTGCTACCCTGTGTCACCTAGGTTAGTTAAAAAGTTAGTTTCGCAGGTCAATTATTATTGAATCGCAAATTGGATCATCGCAGGATGTCCTATTAAAATCCCTACTTAAAGACCTTGTATTGATCTAGCCACTCTGAAAAGAAAGATTGTCTACTATTTAAAATTATTTATTATTTTTGCTCAAAAAGCAAAATCTGGTGGTAGTGAATGTGCATGTATATTTACTTTGTCGTTAGTTGTTTAATTTTCAAAGTTATCTCCGGGCATACACACAACTGCTCTTTTTTATGTGTATATATATATATATATATATATATATATATATATATAGATTACAATCAAAGAGATTGGTGGAATCTGAAAAGAAAAAAATATCAACTACATATGGATATCTTGCATAGTGTCATGGTTAATGATCCAGGCTAGCAGGCTATTACCAGTTAGTTTAAAATTAAAATTAAATTGGATTTGTGAAATAGATCACTAATTAGGACTGAGCCTATTCTAGTAGAGACCACCCCGAGTGGATTTAACAGGTTTGAATTCAGTTTTCTTTTTAGACTTGTTGCCCAACCAAGGTTAAAGAGCCCAGTTTGTCTTACTATTTACCCATAGCTGTAGGGAGAGTAGTTGGATTCATACCTTTCCCAAGGGTATTAGCGCTATGTGAACTGTAGCTTCGTCCAGGATTTGAACTCTGGTTGACGAGTCCATTTCCTACGACTCTAACCATTACAACACGCACCTCCAACTTCTGGCTTTATAAAAACAAGTTTGGCTTAGTAAATTACTACATATAACTACATACTAATGAACACCCCCTTACTTGAAAATATAATCCTCTTTGTTATATCTTCATCTGGTTGTGTTGCTTGTGCATTTTGTGGTTAAATCTATCATTTTCATTGCTTTTAGATAAACAGCTGTAATATAGCTCCCCATCTGTTATAAACTCTTAGTTTATACAAGTGGCTGTAACTAAATAGCTTTAATGTCAGACTGAGCTAATTCTTTGTTCTATTATATCTGTCTGTGCGTTATGCAGAAATGTTTCACATCCATTTGCAGAACATAACTGAAAAAACTTATTCTTTGGGGGAGGGGGGCGGCTTTGCAGGTCTCCATCAATTTTCCTTTTTTAGGAGAAGTAGTTCTCAAAGTTTTTTTTTGTTTTTTTTTTCAAAGAAAATTAAATTCCATAATGTGTTTATAGGACAGTATACGCCTAGGTACCACAAGGTTCAGGGTTCAATACCAGCTCTACACATAAATAGCACAGCTTGGATCTGTACAGTATAGTGGGAGCTGATGGTAGGTGTGACACTCTACCTCAGGCGCAAAAATAACAATTTTCCCTAGCACTAGTGAAAAGGGTAGAGACTTCCTCACTGTCTGGCTGATACCGACAATAGGCCAGTCTGCTGACTTTACTTAGTTATTTATGCATATGTAGTATCAGTTTTAATCCTTGTCTGTTGATCTGTCCTCAAGTAGAAAGATATATTCGATATAATCCTTGTCTGTTGATCTTTGAAGTAGAAAGTTTTATCAGAGTTGATCCTGTTGATCCTTCCTTTAAGCTCTCCTTCCAGCAAGTAATTTTAGGACAATTTATCAATGCCTTTAGATAGTAAATTAAATACATGTTTGGGCATTTTTGATTGGTTAATTCAGCTACTGCTGTTTTGGAATAGTTTATAAATATAGGTTGTGGTCTTTTGCACACCTTATACCTCAATATTCTGGGCATCCCATCGTGGTGTAATGGTTAGAAAGCTAGACTCGCGAGAACTATTGCTACTGAATAGTGAGTTTGATCCTCACTGGATACCCCATACTTCTAGCCTTGTGCCAAACCTAAGCTGTGCTTAGTTTTTGGGCACCTCACATGGTGTAATGGTTAGCGAGCTAGATTCACTAATCATTGTTAGTGAGTTTGATTCTCATTGGGCGCGCCATACTTCTGGCTTTGTGCCACATCTAAGCAAAGCTTAGTAAATAACTATACCTCAAAATATTCTTGAGTTAAATCAAAAACTAACCTGTCTCTTGCTTTACATTCTGCCCTGTCATTTTTCCCATATAGATATATATATATATCTTGATTAACTACTCCTTATATATGTTAATTTCTCTATGATAGTATAAAGATTGTGTGAGTGAGATTGAACTTCCATTTAAAATTAAATTAGCTCAAACGTTCCATTTCTTAAAAATCTTACAAAATGATTTTAATGTTTGTTTTGTTTTTTTTAATTCTATGGCTGTATTTACTTTTTTTAATTCAATTCACTTTGCAAACTCTTTTTTTTTTTCTTTTTTTTTTTTTCCTGATCACAATTATCTACTCAGAGCTCAATAGGTCACATTTTTTCTAGTATATTTTTAGATATTATTTGTCTGAATTTTTTAGATGAGGCTTGATAATATGTATTTTGATTTTTCTGACTGTTGTCCTCATCTTTATTGTGAAATACTCATACCAAATCATTACAATACTTGGATAAACAAAATCTTAACACTTGTAACAGAATGAGAACAATCTACCCCATTGGATTACAAGGAACACCTGAAGAAGGCCAAAGGATCCATCAGCCGAAATGTTGTGTATGTGTATTTCACGATATAGATGAGGCCAACAGTCCAAAATAATCATATGTATATCTTAGATAGTTCTAGAAGATTTGCATGATGAGTTGATTTTTGAAGTATCTTATTATAATAGATTCTGTGTCTGTCTGTAACCAAAATTATGTCACTGCTTAGATCACAATACCCTCAAAAATTGCGTAAGTTTATCGAAGAGTATTTAATTTATAGTTAAAATCATTAATTAATATATAGAATAAATCTTATGTTATTAGTGCGTTTAAAATCCTGCAATGTGTCTTATATATCACCAAGAAATAAAGGTTTACATAGAATATGGTGTAGTTAATTTGCATACTGGTTTTAACAAAACTGGATTCGATAATAATCACTAGGTGTTATTATTGATCTGTAATATTATTGTTTTATTCTCCAACGTATTAAAATCAATCCTATGAATGATTTTATATAGAAACCAATTAAAGTATAATTAAAATAAGTGTAATCTTTTTATATACATTCTTATTCAATTTCATTAGTCTTTCTAATTTAATATATTTCATTACATTAAAACTTACACCCGAAAGGAGAGAGGGCATATTCTTGCTAGTTGTTATAATTAATGTATATGAGACTTTTCTGAAACTAAAAACTAACAATTCTGTACATGTTGTAGATTTATCATTTTTATTTATGACCCTGAAAATCATTTACAATTAACTCTTACTAATTTGAAGCTTTTTTTAAAAAATGTTGTTTTTTTTATATTTTTTTTTTTCTCCTGCTGCTTTATCTTCTTCAAATAATCCTAAACTTATAAAAATCTGTTTTTAAAAAAGGGCTGAAGTGAAATCCTCCCCGAATGCCAACTCCCCAGCAGAAACTCAGCGTCAATGGGCTTCAAAGATGTATGTATGCTTGATGCTTGCGTGTGTGTAAAAAAAATAAATAAATAAAAATTATACATTAATTTTTAGTACACTTTTAGCTTTGCCCGATCTCTGGCTTGTGTCATCAAGTACATATCTCTTCCATTTATTGCTTGCTATAAAATAACTTTCAGATACTATTATTTTGGGAGAAGCCATTGTAAATATAAGCAGTACCTGTGAAATTTTCACTCGGGTAGTTTGCGGGGATATTCCAGGTCGAAAGCAGTTGTATTAACAATATTGTATGAGATATGACAAGGTGCATGCTTATTTAGATAATTTTTAAAACTATTTTTGTTTAATTCTATCTAAGAAAATTTTCTTTGAAAAATATTAAATATACTTCATAAATCTATGTAAAATCTTTTTGTCTAGTAGTTTCACAACTTTTAATGTTACAGTTGCAATTTATCAATTTTAGTGTAAAGAATTGGTGATATATAATTTAATAGACAAGTATTTAATTGGAGAAATAGTAGGATTTCAAGTCTGCAAGAGAAAGATACTTTTTTCTCAAGTGCAGCTTCATATTGCATTTCACATTGTTCATAGTGAAATGAATCTTCCAAGAAATCGAATATGTAGATTTTGTGGAAAAGATGGATGTACAATTTCTCTAAACAAACATCCCACAAAAGTAATAAGAAATATTATTAATCCCAAAGTCAATATCAATGCTTTTTATACATAAATAGGTATTCCTACTAAGGCAATAAAAAAATACTGTTCCAACAAAATAATTGTCCTATATGGAAGCGTATGGTGTAATGGTTAAAGTCATAGGAAATGGACTTGTCGCCCCGAGTTCAAATCCTGGATGTGGTAATTGCATTTCACTTACTGCTAATACCCTTGGGAAAGGTATGAATCCTACTCTCCCTCTAGCTATGGGCAAATAGTAGGGCAAACTGGGCTCTTTAACCTTGGTTAGGCAACCGGTCTAGGAGAAGGAAAACTCTAAATTCAAACCTGTTAAACCCTGCTTAAAAAATTGACCTTGTGTTGCATCCTGCTCGTGCGGAGCGGTTGGTAAATATGTATATATGGAATTTTTATTTATGGGGCTATAATCTTGAAACTCATTACAAAATCAATGACAAAAATAAAGCAGCACAATATTCTAATGAACTTAATTTAAACAATAAACTTCAAGTAACAGTGATTATGATAACATTTCCTCCTCAATTTTATTTGTTGTATTGTTGAGTTATATAAAAAACATATTTGAAGTTCAATAGTAGAAATAGGAATGTAATTTAATTATTTTATCAATGAAAACTATGTAATATTCTAAATCCTTTGTCATTTTCACAGAATTCCATTTCAAGAAATGTATTTCTTTGCTCATTCATACGAAACAACTCCTCTTCTACTCTTAAAACAACAATCCAAAACATGTAAATATGAACATACAA
Source organism: Doryteuthis pealeii (assembly GCA_023376005.1). NCBI lineage: Eukaryota > Metazoa > Mollusca > Cephalopoda > Myopsida > Loliginidae > Doryteuthis > Doryteuthis pealeii. Next base: position 20,328,684 of record CM042168.1, read on the forward strand.
TGGATGCTATATTTAGGCATAAAATAATCCTGGATAGGTTGGCATGCCATTAAAATCAATCGGTCAATCATGCATTAAAAATTCACTGTGAGATTGCAACAATTCAGTGGTGTCTTCAGACCCCACTTCTAATTCCACTTCTCTTACTAATCTCATTTGCAGGTACTTCTTTTGCTGCTAAATACTCAACACCCCCAACCCCAATATTATAAGGTGGACCAAGTAAACAATAAGCACCCCAGCTGGGAGCTGTTTTGAAAGGAACACCTTTTGCTTTTCACCGTAAACTCCCGGGTTGTTTGTTTACAAGCAACAGATGATTTTTTTTTTGCATTAGAATTTCGCTGTAAAAAATTTTTAAAGTTTGTTCATTTATATTTACAATCCAAAGGCAAGTTTTTATACTAAAATAGTTTTCAATTTTAATAAAAAAATAGCTATTTATTGGTTACTTGGTCCCAACATCCTTTTATTTAGATAAAAATCAAAAAAATTATTTTGTAAATAAAAACTATTTTCATTTAAATAAACATATCTGCATTTCTCTTCTGGTTAAATAAAAACTGTTTTAATATAAAAATGTGTCTTTCATTTAAAGTTTTTAAAATTAAAAAAAATTCCTATTGAATTAACAAGAACAACATGAAATAACCAATTTTTTTTATTAAAATCGAAAACTATTTTAGTATAAAAACATGCCTTGTGTATTGTCAATATACATGAACAAACTTTTTAAAAATCTTACAGCAAAATTCTAATACAAAAAAAAAAATCATCTGTTGTTTGTAAACAAACAACCAGGAGTTTACGGTGAAAAGCAAAAGGTGTTCCTTTCAAAACAGCTCACAGCTGGGGTGCTTATTGGTTACTTAGACCCATGAGTTTTAGAATGAAGTTCTTCTAAACATTTGTTAATATTTGGATCTTCTTCCATAAATCAGAAGTAATTCTTGATGCAAATCTTTTCCAGAAAGTCTTCAGTTTACTGTGTGAAGATCTATCTGACAAATAGTTACCTATATATATATATATATATATATATATATATATATATATATATATATATATATATATATATATATATAAGGGTTGTTGTCTCTGTCTATGTATGTCCGGCTGAAACTATGAAAATAAAGCAATTAACAACAAAGCAAATAAATATATATATATATACTCATTCACTATCACTGAAACTAGCTTTTGTGCAAAATATTATGAAGATTTGATTTATATTTGCAAAGATATTTCAAAATTAAAAAATCACAAAATAAATTGCTAATGTAGAAGCCTTCATGTTTGATTCAATAGTGTATACTCCCTTCATGGCTAAGCCCTCATTATCATCATTCGACTGCTGAACAAAGGTCTTTCTCAATTCTTTTCATGACAAAAACTTGATTATGCCAGCCTGTGGAGTCGGACTCTGAAGCAATTAAGGAGTTACTGGAGTTAGTCGATAAAATTATACCGACTCCAGCTCCATTTGAATTTATTTTATATGGCCCTAGTTTAGTCTGTAAAGTTGTACAGGCCATAATCACTTAATTACATAAAGAGGAGTTGAAGTTTGGAGGTTCCAAAGATAGAGTAGTCAGTTGAAGGTTTTGTGTTCTGACTCCACAGCCCTTTTAGTAACTACAAAAAAATTTAGTGGCCTTAGCTCTAGCCATTCATGAATTATGTAATTAAAGACAAAGACATCTTGTTAGTTCTAGTACTAGACTCCAGTTGAATTTACACTTTATATGGCCCTAATTTAGTATGTTAAGTTATACAGTGCACACTCTTTATTTAAAAAAAAAAAAAAAAAAAGATGGTTTTATATTTATTTGTAGGCCATAATCACTTACTTACATAAGTGATGAAGTTCCAATTCTGGAGCTCTGGGGAATGTGGAGTACTCCTTCATCACTATTACGCCCAGGTCCACCCTAACCCGGAGTGGTATTACTTGTTAGGGTCCCATCCAAGAGTTTAATAGAAAAAAAATGTTTTTGGGAAAAAAAAGAATTAGTTTAAAAAATTTGAATACCAATCAAGAATGAATAAAACAAAATGTCTTCAGCATAAAATAATCCAACAAGGGTTGACATGCCGTAAAATCTAACCAACCAACTTACGTAAAGACTGACATCTGGTTAGTTCTAGTACTAGACTCCGGTTGGATTTACTCTTTATATGGCCCTAGTTTAGTCTGTAAAGTTATACAGTGCACACTCTTTATTTTTTATTTTTTTTAAATGATGGTTTTATATTTATTTGTAGGCCATAATCACTTACTTACATAAATAAGAGTCAGAGATGCCTAAAAATAGTCTGAGTCAAAGTTTTGTATTCCAACTCCACAGTCTATCACTATCTTCTGTCAGGTCTTTCTTTTACTGTGCTTGTTATTTCTTGGGCAACATTCTATTCAACTTTTGTGTCATCTTTTTCATCTTTCCTTTTAGGTATGTGTTCTGCTTGCTTCCATTTTTATTGTTTAATAATTTCTATGATATTTCTTCTGCTCTTTAACTTTTAACATCCTGTTGAGAATTTTCTAAGTCCAGAGCCCAATTCCTATAAGGATTTATTAAAAAAAAAAAATGCCTGAAAATGGCCTTTTCATTTAAAGTTACCTGTTATTCCCCTAAAAATACAGACTTCTAAATATTACATTTAAACAAAGGCTATCATTTAGGGTAGATTAGGAAAATGAATGAGACATCCGGCCAGGTGGAATGAAGCGGTATAGGACGTTATGAGTTAATTTATCTTGATCTCTCAGTAAAAATTCAATAGCTAATTATTAAGGTGTTTGTTTGTTTGTCTTTCAGGTAAAGTTAAATATTTTTCTCTAGCTTATTGCTGTCTTGCGGTTGGACTTTTCAGATCTTTGTCTTTCTCTCCTGATTGTTTTGCGCTAACAGAAACAGAGATACTGATAGGTACACATGATGCTTCCCTGACACACAAAAATATAAAAGGACTTAGTAAAATCAGATCCCTACATCTCGGTGTTTTTCTTTTTTCTTCCCTCACCATTTCAAGCTAACTGTTAATACATTTCAATAGTTTCTTAGAAATGAATTACACAGAATAGGTTACAAGGTAGGAGTTAAGCATCTTTAGTTGTTTCCCTAGATCATAAATAAGAACTCTACAATCTATTAAGTTGGGAACCATAAATTTTCCCAGGGACTCCTTCAAAGCAAATTTGTGCATACCAGAATGCACCAAATCAAGCTATCAACATCACTGCAGAAATATTGTCTACATCAATATTTCTCAAACTATCTGATGTGACATACTAGCAGGATATTTTTACAATGTGCCTATATATATATATATATATATATATATATATATATATATATATATATATATCTATCAATAAAGGAAGGAAGAACTCAATACAGTAATCCCATAATAAATTTATTTCGACGAAAATTGGGGCCCATATAAATCTAAGTTGATTTAAACCGGCTCCCCAAATTTTCGCCTCATCAGATGGGTCTCAATTCACTTATGGACAAGCATATCACAAAAAACCCCAAAGAGCTGAATATATATAAATTCAAACAAAAATAAAAAATAATTTTAAAAAATTATATATATTTTTAACAGTGTGGGATTGTAACCATAGAAACAGGAAGTGAATGCTTGTCCATAAGTGAATTGAGACCCATCTGATGAGGCGAAAATTTGGGGAGCCGGTTTAAATCAACTTAGATTTATATGGGCCCCAATTTTCGTCGAAATAAATTTATTATGGGATTACTGTATTGAGTTCTTCCTTCCTTTATTGATAAATATTGCTCTGTATATAATCTAAAAGGTTATTTTACATTGAGCTCTCTTTAGTGATTTAATGATTCACTGTATTTATACATACTGGATCATCAATATTAGTACAGTGGATCTTAGAAATCACATATAGAATCATCCCTTACTACCAAGTTTTGGATAAATCTCTTATATATATATATATATATATATATATAGTGAGTGTATTTATGCATAGTTTTCATTTCCAATAAAGTTCTAAGTATTTCTATCTATTGTATTGTATTATATCATGTGAAAAGAATAGTATTAAACAATACAGAAAGAATAATTTTGATATTTCGGGCTGTTGTCCTTATCTTCATTGTGTATAAATACATTGTTCAAGCCAAAGTAACCTCAGGCTGGAGTTGGAGACGTGTGGTCTAATGGTTAGTCATAGGAAATGGACTTGTTGACCCGAGTTCAAATCCTGGATGAAGCTACAGTTCACATAGCACTAATACCCTTGGGAAAGGTATGAATCCTACTACTTTCCCTCTAGCTATGGGTAAATAGTAAGACAGACTGGGCTCTTTAACCTTGGTTAGGGAACCAGTCTAGAAGAAAAATTCTGAATTCAAACCTGTTAAACTCTGCTTGGGGTGGTCACTATTAAAATAGGCTCAGTCCTAATTAGTGATCTATTTCACTAATTTTTAATTGTTTTTTTAATTTTTCTGTTCATGTGTTGTTTGTTTGTTTTTTAATTACCTTAAAATAAGTCATCTTCATTACCCATGAATTCAAACATGGTTTTGGAGCGGAAATCGTTACCACTAGTTCAACAGGTCTCCAAGCAGCATAAATGCCACCTGCAGCATAAATATATATATATTTATTATATTTTATATATATATATATATTATTATATAATATATATATATATATATATATATATATAATGGGAGAAATATGAGGAGGTTAATCCGACAATATGTGGAGAAAAGTAGACAAACGCGGGATGTTATGGAAACTGGATGTTTATTGTCGACGATGCAACGTTTCGAAGAAGGTCTAAATGACCGAAACGTTGCATCGTCGACAATAACTATCCAGTTTACATAACATCCCGTGTTTGTCTACTTTTCTCCACAATATATATATATATATATATACACACACACACACACACATTTCTTTTTTCTACTAAATTTGTTATTTGATTCCTCAACAGATAGGATACAGTCCAACGGTAAATAAAGTACAGTGCAGTTTGCCCCTTATTTTGTCTTTGGTCTCCGTTTATTTATTTGTTTTATCCTTTTTATTTTTTTCAGGTTCTTAACCCTGGCTCAATTGCAACAGTCTCATATACTACAACAGATACAAAATCAGCAACCACAACAACAACAACAGCAGCAACAGCAGCAGCCACAGCAGCAACAGGTGTCTGGCACAGCAGTAATGCAACGACCATTGGGCCAGCAGCTGCCACCTCGGCCTCCTCCCCCACTCTATCCCAGTAATACTCAGCAGAAGCCATCAGCAACTGACAATTCAGCTGAGTCAAGATCTGGATTGAATGGAACGCTGGCAGGTGAGGAACTAAGCCCCCCCCCCTCCCCCCAAAAAAACTTTTGTTTATTAAGAATCATCTAAATTCCATTTGTTTCAATTGTTTACCTGTACACTTCCTTTGTTTTGAAAGATTTCTTTGTTTTTGTTTCTCTCTCTCTCTCTCTCACACACCCCTCTCACTTACTCCATATAAAAAAAAAATTATCTATATATTAATACGGTTGTTCCTTAATCTTCCGACTGTTATCTTGCAACACCCTCTGGTTAAAAATGAGACTGTCCAAATCATCCAGGATGAAACACCAAAATTCTAAATCTTGATTATCTGGTGTTGCTTATTTCTTATGAGTGCCATCACCTCAGCTAAATGATGGACCATTCTGTTTTTATTATAAAGAAAAAAGGGAAGAAAAGGGACATGCTACACTAAAAATGTAATAAGAAAGAAAGAGTAGGGGAAAGGTGGGGCGGAGCTATAACGCTAATCTGTTTCAATCAAACATACTAAAAAGATAAAATTATTATACTTTTTATACATTAAACTAATTGCAATAGCTCTAAACATCAAACGTAATAATTAAATTATCATACTGTGGTATATCCACAGGTCCTGTTAGTGTATATGTATGTGTGTGTGTGTATATATATATATATATATCAAAAAGTGATAAGATGAACAGGAATATTTCTTTTATGTTATTTATTGTTTGATTGTTTTTAGAAAGTTTAAATATGTTTTCTAAGTGTTTGATAAGCCACAAAAAATTCAGGCAAAGAAATGTATTAGGAGTGGCAAGCCTATCTGTTCATTTTTTTAAATTATTATTATTATTATTTTTATTTTTATTATTATTATTAGGAAAGTCCCTTTTAGGAGGCTTGCCGAGGTTTGTGTGTATATATATATATATATATATATATATATATATATCCAATAAGACTAGATGAATTGGGAATGTTTCTATTTGGTACCTTCTTTATCATCCACAATGCATATCCACCTTCTACTAAGGATGGCTTTGCCATTAAATAACCCACAAAGGTTGATATGACCATTTATATCCTGCCTTCTCTTTTGCTGGAAATGAAAACAATTATAATGAAATTAATTCTTAATATGTACATACATTTAAACCACCCTGGGGCAGAAGAATACACTAAAATCTCTCCCAATGGGGCCACCTGTTGTCCATGGGTGGCAACCCGTGATGCTTATGGGCGGAATCCTGGTGGCTGAGCAGTTCATGTCATGCAACATTCCACTTTGGCTCTTACTCAGGCTAGGTGGATGGTCAGAGAGAGTCCCCCTCTGATAAATCAGCTGGTCAAACCCTAGCACTTATATGATTATCCCGACCTTATTGCCCTTATGTCAAACCCCCATCCTTTTTATCCTGTGTTAGAAGGCAGTGGCTGTACCTATGTACCTTTGTTGTAACAAGTTATGATTATGCATACACATTTATCTTCTCACTAATGTTAAGCATTCATGAGCCTGTTCAATGCTTAGATGGGTGACCATTTAAGCAACAGTGGGTACTGTAAACAACCTGATATCAAAATGATTTGGCATTAAATGATCAAAAAAGGTTTATTTGCTGTAAAACAAAACAACCAACATTTATCTTTTTTTTTTTCTGTTTTCTTTCTTTCTTTTCTTTTCCTTCATTTTTTTTTTTTTTTTTTTTTTCATTTATTTATTTTTTCCTTCATTTATTTTTTTTTTTTTTTTTTTTTTTTTCTTCATATTTTTTATTTAAAAAAATTTTTTTTTCCTTTTATTTTATTTTGTCCTTCATTTATTTTTTTCTTTTCTGTTTTCTTTCTTTTCTGTTTCCTTTCCTTTCTTTTTTAACAAATGAAGAAATGTTTATGCTTTTTTTTTTTTTTTTTTCTATCAAAGGCTGGGCTGCTACCTTAAATCGGATGAAAACTCCTGAAAATATGACTGATAAGAATCCACTAATTGCTCTTCGTGGACAAGTGCAGCATATGACACGCAGGAGTCCTCAAACAAGTAGTGTGGATATGTCTCCAGGGGCACATTCAGATATTAGCTCACACAGTTGGCCTGACATGGCCAAGAATGGAACACCACCACCACCTCGACCAGCAAGTTCTGACTGGTAAGTTACCAAATCTTTTAAAAAGAATTAACTTATAATTTTCTTTGGTTGAGTTATTTCCAACAATCATCTTAAAGAGAATGAAATTGATAAGAAATAACAATAAAAAGATAATTTTTTTTTTAAATGAGAATTATATTAACCTTAATAATCTATTAACCTAATAGAGAATTGTTAACCTAATAATCTCCAGTGATGCTGATAGCTTTTTGATTTAGTTTGTTCTGGGATGCACATATTTGCTTTGAATGTGTCCCCAGGAAATTTGGTGGGTCCCAATTAAAGTTTCTTAACCAATTGAAGAGGTTTTATTTATGATCTCGGGAAACAATTAAAGCTGTCTAACTCCTACCTTGTAACCTATCCTGTGTAATTCCTTTCTAAGAAAATATTGAAATGTATTTACAGTTAGCTTGGAATGGTGAGGAAAGAAAAAAGAAAAACACTGGGACGAATGGATATGATTTTACTGCGTCCTTTTAAATTTTTATGCGTCAGGGACGCAAGACGCATACCTAATATTAACCTATTATGGGATGTTTATATTTTAGATCCTATAAATAAGATGGAACTTTTAAAATAAATATTTGTTTTAATCTTAAATTGCATGCATATATTAATTTCCCCAATGCTAATTTATCAAAGAAAAGATTTTAAATAAAATTTCTCTGCAATAATTCCAGTAGGTATTGGGGTAAATATTGAAATTTTAAAAAAATGTTGAATTATCTTTTGATTTTCAAAGACAAAAATACACACTATGTATACATGTAGGTAGAAATCACTAAAATAAAAAAATTTTGATTAAAATCATTAAAAAAATTAACATTAAAAAGATATATATTTATGAGTTCTTTTGAGTTTTAAAGACAAAAATACAGACAATGTAGTGATGCTTTTTAATTTAGTGCGTCCTAGGACTCACAGATTTGATTTGAATGAGTCCCCAGGAAATTTGATGGATCCCAACTAGTTTCTTAATAAATGGTAGAGTTTTTATCTATGAACAACTAAAGCCATCTAACCCCTACCTTGTACCCCATAGCGTGTAATTCGTTTCCAAGAAAATATTGAAATGTATTTACAGTAAGCTGGAAATTGGGGGGGGGGGGGACACTGGGACACATGGATATGATTTTTCTGCATCCTTTTAGATTTTTATGTGTCAGTGACGCAGGACACATACCTATCGGCATCTCTGCAATGTATATATGATGGTTGGAAATTGCTAAAAACAAATTTTGATTAATACCATTTAAAAAAATAGTACTATTTCAAATGATAATACCATTGATTAATACCATTTAAAAAAATAAAATTTTTAAAAAAATAAAATTTTTAAAAAAATTTTTAAATAAAAAAAAAATTTGAGTTCTCTATTGATTTTAAAAGACAAAAATACAGACAATTTATACATGATGGCTGGAAATCACTAACACAAAAATATTTCATTGTTTTTTTTTTTTTGTTTTTTTTTGTTTTTTTTTTTAATCTCCTTTTAACTATTATTATTATTATTATTATCATTATTAAAGAAAATATATCTTTATTTAATCAATCTTCTTGTATCCTAGCATTATCACAATACAATATTTCATCTTTATTTTTTAAAGTTTTAATTCATAAAACCTGAACTAATTTTCATTTTGGATTATTTGGATTTTTCGGACTGTTGTTCTCGTCTTTATTGTTATATATACAACATTTTGGACGACGTGCCATCTAGACTTCTTCAGGTGTTTCTGGTCAAACTCAAGCCTTCGTGTCGTAATGAAGGTCACCTTGGCCAATACGTTGTGTATATATATAAAGATGAGGACAACAGTCCCAAAAATCCAAATAATACAAATTATCAAGCCTCATCTCAAAAATTCAGACAAATAGTATTTTCTTTTTGTTTATAACTTTAAGAGACATAAATTACTTTTGTGTGTATGTGTCTTTGGTATTGTCAGCACAACATTTGTCTTGGGGGAAAAAACCTGGTTAAACGCACCAGCTGCTCTATCTTAGCTATAATGAGCCATTGGTTAGTAGAAGACCAGATTTAACTTTTTAAGCTCCTCTTCTACTTAGATCTGGACTTGTGTCAACAAATTGGTTCCTGTAGATCAAATGGAAAAGAACAGCTAGAATGTTTAACTAAGTTTCCCCAATGCAAAGGAGATGTGAATTCTGAATCTCACCAACAGCTTATCCTTTATTTCCAATTTGCACCATTTCCTCATTGTCATAGATTGATGGCCTTAAAATGAATAGAATAAAACCATTAAAAATTAAAATGAAAGAAAATGCTAATCAAAATTATTATTATTAATAATAATAATAATTGTAAACTTATAACTGCTTACTTTTTAGTATTAGTGTTATTAAACTATAAAATCTCTAAGAATTTCTAAGTCTTTACAGCTTAGCCACTTTTCACTACTGTTTTTATCTTTAAAAGAAAAAATTGGTTTTGCTAAAAAAAAATAATTTTTAATCCTTGTTTTTTTTTTTTTTTTGGTTTTTTTTTTCTTATCAATCAAATTTATTATAAGTTTAATAATGGCAAGAATTAACTTTTAAGGATGTTTGAAGATGTCTCTTTGACTTGATGACAATCAAAACATTTCTTCATTTATGATTATTAATTTTTTGGCAAGATTTTGTAGAAGGTTTAAGCATATTTTATATCTAAGAATATAGTTAAAATATGGTCATAAAATCATTCATTACTTTTTGTGGGGCCAAGGGTTGCTTCTAACCCTTCTCATTATATTTGATTTTCACCCTTACAAAATTATTGATCATGTATAGATTGACACCCAATTTTCTGCCTAAAAATGGAAATCAAAATTCAACCTTGTATTATTTAGATTTTTCAGACTGTTGTCCTCATCTTTATTATGCACAAATTATCTCATCTTTAAAAAATTCAGACAAATAAAATTCAACCTATATGGTAATTTGTCTGTTTTATAGAATGATAAAATAACTAAAAGTAAATTAAAATTACTTTGTAAAAATGAAACCTGAAATAAATAATAATATAACTAAATAAACACATGCTCTGTCAATGATATTGAGCACTATTTACTTATAAATATAGCATACTATATATATATAATGTGTGTGTGTGTGTGTGACATTTTAACTTTTCTAGATAGATTATCTGTTATTCAGCATATCTGTCAGATAGTTCAAATATATTCAAATCAAGGCCTTCATGCATTTTTATTTCTTATTATATTAAATGTTTTGTTTTTCTTTTTAATTGTGCTTGCATTATTGCTACTCGATGCTCCTATTTCTTTGCATTTTTTATAAATATTTTCTTTTATATGCTGTGCCACTTATTTTCTGGCAATGAAATACATTCAAATATTGGCTAACCCTGCAGCAATTATTTCAGTATTGTAATAGTCCAACAGCTTGTTACCCTCATTCACTTTAATAATCATTCAATAATTTTGATATCTTTTTTTATTTAACCCTCTTCCTGCCTCTAATTTACTTCATTCATTGATAATTGTTTCACATAACCTTTTTCTATGCCTTCTTTTGCTCTGCTCAGTTTGTCTATGAGAGAGTGGGGATTTTTTTTTAGATATATATACTTCTCTTTTATGATAGTTAATTTATTATATTGACTAGCAAAAATATGCACCCTCCGGATGCAAGTATTTAAGTCTTGATATAATGAAAAATATCAAATTAGAAAGACTACTGAAACTAAATAAGAATGCAGATAAAATGATTTGAAACGGGGGGGGGGGGTAATCACAAAATAAAACAACTTTGAAACTAACTCTTTCATCATTTTTCATCACTTCTGTCTTTCATAGCTAAATTTTGCTAATTTAACTATTTAGTTAAAATAGGAAGTAAAGAATAAAATTACAGTTATTTCTTCTTGTTAATTGATTTCTTTTAAGATTTATCTCTGAGATTTAATCTTATATTTATTAAAATAAAACAAAACAATTAGAAATCTATAATACCAAGAACATATTTATTAAAATCATATTTTTAATATAAATATGCAAACTAGCCTTCCCATTAACACTGTAAATTGCTATTTTGTTGTATATATAGATACAATTGCATGTTAAAAGTGTGTAGATATGGCAAACCATATTAATAATGTAAAATCATTTTATTAATAATTGAGGTTTAAATAAAAAATAAAATCAGGGAAAATGTGACATAAATAACTAAATGACTTGTGACTTGAGAAGTAATATAGTTTCGGTTACAGACAAACACACAATATCCATAAGATAACAGCATCTCCTTCACAAATGTTATAATTTTGGTACCTTCTTTTTCACCATAAAAATACCTGCATTTCTTCCCCACATTTCCAAATAAGTTTGTGTCCCAGGTATGACTTTAAACTTCATCTAATGCTGAAGTTCCAATTCTGGAGCTCTGTGGAGTGTGGATTTCTCCTTCATCACCATTACTCCCGCCCTGTCGGCTGGGGTGTTAGAATGCATCTCTGCAGAGCGGTAAGACTCCTAATGGGGCCACCTGTTGGCCGTGGGTGGTGACCTGTGATGCTTAAGGATAGAACCCAGGTGGATGAGCAGTTCATGACTTGCAATACTCCACTTTGGCCCTATCTTGGGCTAGACGGGCAGTCGGAGAGGCCCCCTCCGATCAATTGGCTGGTCACGTCAAGTCCTAGCACCTATATGATTTTCCCAACCCTATTGCCCTTATGGCAAGCCCCAACCCCTTTTTATCATATGGGTGCTAGAAGGCGGTGACTGAGGGTCTACATGTCCTGGGAATGACGTTAAACTCTATCTGATGGTGAGGTTCCGAGCACCCCTTCATCACCATTGTTCCCTGGTCCCCTCTGACCCGGAGTGGTAATACCTGTTAGGGTCCCATCTATGGGTTAAATAGAAAAACATGAGTTGATAAACAAAATTGTATTATCCATTATGAATTGATTTATTTCAAAACTTTATCGGCATTAAATAACCCACTGAGGTTGATATGCCACAAAACAAAACAAACCAAACCATTACTCCCAGGTCCACTTTGACTCTGAGTGGTAGTCCCTGTTAAGGTCCCATCTATGAGTTAAATAGAAAAAAATGAGTTTAACAAAATTATATTTTTAAAATTTAAAAAAAAAAGATTGAGTTTAAATTTTTTTTTAAAACAATGAATACCCATCAAGAATGAATAAAATAAAACTGCCTTGGCATAAATAACCCAACAAGAATCGACATGCCATAAAATCCAACCGACCAATAAGATCTTCTATCCACTTGATTCTGTTGTTCTTGCACAATTGGTCCACCTACTAAGCACCGATTCCTTGTTACCGATATTCCATTTAGGCAGAATCCATTATTGATTTCAGATTTCTCTGTAACTCCTACCTGAAGTTTTCTTGCATATTGTTTCCTTCCAACTTAGCCAGGCTATTGTAAATCCAGATTTTATGATCATTACATTTGATTAGGTGTGGCTTGAAATCAGGGAATTTATGGAGAAATGGAGACTTTATTGAATTCTCTGCAACGCAGTCAATTCATTTTGAACTAGTATCTTCATTAATTGGATATACAGCCAGTTACAATAGTCAGGGGGTAACCAAATTTAGAATTGCTAAGTTTTGTTCACTCTGGTGATAGATTTTCTCCTGGGTATAATGTTAAACTGCATCTAATGGTGAGTGTGGAATGCCCCTTCATTGCCATTACTCCCAGGTCCACACTGACCCAGAGTGGTCCTATCTATGGGTTGAATAGAAAAAATGTCTTTTGAAAAAAATTTGAATACCATCAAGAATGAATAAAATAAAACATCTTCGGCATAAAATAACCCAACAAAGGTTGACACGCCATAAAATCCAACCAACAAATTATTTGCCATTACTCTCAGGTCCAGAGTGGTAGTATATGTTAGGGTCTTATCTATGGGTTAAATAGAAAAAATGAGCTTTAAAAGATGTTGTTTTTTTTTTTTTTTTAAATTGAATACCATCAAGAATGAGTAAGATAAAACATCTTTGGCATAAAATAACCCAACAAGGGTTGACATGGCATAAAATCAAACCAACCAACCAATATTAAATCAGTTCTGAGTACTTAACTCTATTCTATCTCTTGCTTACAACCATTTTAATCCATAATTTATATTCCTCTTTTTAATATTCTTATCTAGTTCTTGTCCAGTATTCAAGATAAGTGGTATTTAGGAATTAAATCAATCTGATGATGATGATAATCTCTTTTGGTTTTTATATATAATTATAATATTTGATATATAAATATAATATAAAATGATATAATAATGTAATGTAAATATAATATAAAATGATATAATGATGTGATATAAAGTGATATAATGACGTGATATAAAGTGATATAATGACGTGATATAAAGTGATATAATGACGTGATATAAAGTGATATAATGACGTGATATAAAGTGATATAATGACGTGATATAATGACGTGATATAAATATCATAAAATGATGTAATATAAATATCATATAAAATGATATAATGATGTAATATGAATATCATATAAAATGATACAATGATGTAATATGAATATCATATAAAATGATACAATGATGTAATATGAATATCATATAAAATGATACAATGATGTAATATGAATATCATATAAAATGATACAATGATGTAATATGAATATCATAAATGATACAATGATGTAATTTGAATATCATATAAAATATACAATTATGAATATATCATATAAAATGATACAATGATGTAATACATATATTATGATGATGATAATATATTAATAGTAATATAATATAAAATAGATTTTATATAGCCCATAGTAAGTAAAGTCGACAGTGGCTTATTGTCAGTATTGTCCTGACAGCAATGGCGTCTATCCTCTTTTCACTAGCACTAGACCTAGAAGATTGTTTTTGCATCCAAGATGGAGCTTCCCACTTTACAGCACAGATCCGAGCTGTGCTACTCAAACGCTGAGTTGGTGAGGGCCAGTATCAAAACCAGAACTTTATGGTTCCTAGGCGGATGTTCTACCAACTGAGCTAAACCAGCACAGAGTATAATAACTTTTTGTATAAGTTTGATCTTATTAGAATATAACCAGATATCTGTCTTTTATTAAATAATTTATGAATGACTAGAGCTATGGCTACTAATTTTTTTTTCTAGTTTATGGAGTTGGAACACAAAACCTTCAATTCCAACTCTATTTTTAGCATCTTCAAACAGGGCTGTGGAGTCTTAGTCGAAAGCAAGGTGTCACTAGAGTCTTAGTTGATAAAACTATACTGACTGGCTCCAGTTGAATACACACTTTATATGGCCCTAGGTTAGTCCTCAAAGTTATACAGTGCATACTCCTTATAAATAGATTATCAAAAATCATGGTTTCATATTAATTTGTTGGCCATAATCATTTTTTTTGAGAGAGAGAGAATAAAGGGAAAAAATTTCTGTTCAGCAGAGTTTGATTATTTTAGAAATTTTAGTAAATTAGTAAATTACATCGGTAACAGTAATATATGATAGTTGGGGTATGGTTCTGTTTCTGTACTCATTATTTTACTTTTGCTAATTTGTAAGTGACTAAAAATGAAATCTAAAATGTGGTAATAAAAAGAATAATAAAATCTTAGAAAACTAGATACAGAGCAATCTTCTTTTCTTTTCTTGTTCTCCTTCCCTTCTTACTATATGACATTGGGCCAAGGTTATGTATCATTTTTACTATTGGATTGTTGAATCTTTCAATGCTTCTTTCATTTTGTCTATTTCTCTTTCCTTTTTTTTTAAGCTTTCTACTTTTCATATTTCATAATCTTTGTATTTTTTTTTTTTTTTTTTTTTTATCCAACCAACCAACCATTCTTTATTTTTCATAATATACCCATAATTAGTTTAATAATAATAATACAACATATATTCTTTTTGCTATCACCTTGTCTATCTCTTTTTCTTCATTTCCTGCCTGTATTCTATCTTCAAAATTAATTTTTCATACCTATTACAGGGCGCCAAATAACGATGATGATATGGCAAACAACATCCAATTTATTTATTTATTTATTATTTATTTTTTCTTATTTTATCAGGTCTTTTTTTTTTTTCTTAACATTTTATTTTATTTTAAAAACAAGTTGTATATTAAGATTTTGAAGAAAAAAAATAATGAAGCCAAGATAATTCATCATCTTATAAATCTTTTAAAAATCATCCAATTTTGATCCACAATGTCATTGTAATGTGTGTATCCTTACAATTCAAAATAGTCTTTAAAAAGAAAAAAAAAAGAAAACAAACAAAAAAATAGCTTTTCTCTTTCTCCATTTAACTTACAGATTTATGTACAAATCTTTTCTAGCATTATTTAAACAGACTTATCCATGTCTGATTATTTTGCGTCCGACATACATACATTTTCTTATAATTAAATAAATTATTATATCATATCTATTATGTTGTAAACTCACTTTTTTTTTTCTTTTCTTTTTTTTTAGTCTTCTCTTCTTTCTCTTTCTCCTTGCTGCTCCCTATTTACTTTCATTGTTTTGTTGTTTTTTTCTTTCTTTTTTTATGTTTTTTGATAAGCTGTTGGACTGTTTTTATGACCCATACTCAGTTTAAATAAGTAAAAAAAAAAAAATTTTTTTTTTTTTTTTTTAAGTACAATAAAATGTCAGTGTTGGTATTTCATTGTTGAGGCAGCTTGAACACAAAAAGAGTATTTCTTGGTAGTTGCTGGCACAGCTCCTGTCACACAAGTATCTTTTTGAGAGATTTTAAGAGGTGAAATCATTAAAAGAACCAAAAAAATTGAAGAGGGTAGGGACTGGGTAAGCAAAACTAATTAAGAATATTCTGAGACCAAAAAAACCTTCAACTTTCGGTTTGGCTGTTCAGAAAGAATTATATGATCATGTGACTGGTGTTCCATCCTGCAAATTTTTTTTAATTTTTAAGTTTTTTTTTCTTCTTCTTCTTCTTACTTTTTTCCCCTCACCTTTTTTTTTTTTCCCTTACTCTTCCCCCTATACCTTACTTTTTTTCCTTACTTTCCCCCACCTTACTTTATTTATTTTATTTTATTTTTTTAATTTAAAATAGTTTTTAATTTACTTAAACTGGTTTCTTATCTGCCAAAACAAATTCCAATGGACCCCCCTCCCCTTCTCCCTTATTCTTTTTTTATTATCATCATTATTATTATTATTATTATTATTAATATTATTATTATTATTCTTTCTACAAATTAAGCCAGCTTTATGATAATGTGGCATTGTTTATTTATTTTCAAAAAAAAAATCTCAAAGAAATTAAATTGATGCGCAAAAACTACAGTATAAATGAACAATTTTGTAAGATGCTTTGAGATATATATATATATATATATAATATATATATTTTGTTTTCTTTTTTTCTCACACAGTGTTGTGCTTTCTTTTTTTTCCTTTCTCTCTATATTTTTTCTGCATAATGTTTGCAGAAATTTTTTTTATTTTTTTTTTATTTTGAAATTTTAAAAAAAATTTTTACCTCAAAATAATAGCCGGCAATTTTTTTTTTTTTTTTTTTTTTTTTTTTTTGCCTTAACGAAAATGACATGGACTTATCTTTTCATCCTCAGACTACATAGACGATAATCTCCTTAACAAGCAAAAGAAAGAAGAGTATTTTTTGTTGTCACAAAGCCTCCAGAATATGTGTTTATGCACACAGACCACGCTTATCGGATAATCTTCACTATGAACGGAAAATGAAACGTTTTACAATATTCTTCCGGGAGTTTCACTCATTTTTTTCCTCGTTGCCCTCCATGAGTCCCTCCGATTGGCTGAAGATGCACTTTTTTTCCGGATTGAGTTTTCTTTCATGACCTTCTCTTGAATGTTGTTCTCCTGACGTGTATATATATATATATATATATCTAAATATGTATATATATCTTGGCCAAAGGATTGAGAAAACTATCTATACTTGAAGGAAAATAAAATTCAAAAGAAAGAAGAAAAAAACGAAACGAAAAACAAATAAAAAAAAAAGGTCACTACAATTGATCCAAAATTTTTAATTTTCTCGGATCAAAGTGCTCAGAGAATTTCTGGCTGGATTTTTTTTGGTGATACACCTCTTTATAGGGTATTGCACACCCGAAAAAAAAGATCCTTGTTGCTTAGCAGCACCATGATGCACTTTTTCATTCAGGCTGCCTCCTCTCTTGCATATTAATGCCTCTAGTCAATACACTTATATATATATCTATATCTATCTATCCATATATGTGCGTGATTCAAGTTTAAGTCTTCCTTCCACCTGAATCAGTATTTCGATCAGTATTTTTTTTTTTTTTTCTTCCCACTCTCAGGTCCAAAGACGATCGACGGAAGTTAAAAAAATACAGCGAGGACATACCGTCTTTGTTGTCATCGGAATTGAAGTCTAACATTCGGATGTCATCAGTGACTTACTACAAGGTGTGCAACTATCTGCGCACTTGTCCTGAGGCAGTGGAAATGGCGCAAGGAACGGCACCAGAGACTCTGGAAAAAAGCTTGCTCTCTGTACTCTGGTACATGGGCTCACAGGAATCTCTCGCTCAGATCTGCAGTCGCTTCTCAATAACTGAGGAATCGTTTCTGAAACGACGCAGCAAAGTGATAAAAGCCCTGCTCTCTAAATCGAAGGAAAACCTGATAAAGTGGCCAGAGAAGGAGAGCGATAAGCAGCTTGTGGCCTCGCAATTTGAGACACTCAGCAGTCTGAAGAATGTAATCGGGGCATTGGACACGACACACATTCAAGTCAAAACACTCGAGGAGAACCGGGAGAATTATATCAATAAAAACGGATACCATTCTGTCAAACTCATAGCAGCTTGTCAAAGGGACATGAGTTTCACATTCTGTTCGGCTGGTCACGCAGGACGTCTCCACGATGTTCAGACCCTTGTCAACAGTGGCCTGCTCGAACATGGCACTATGCTGTGTAATTCATATCATTTGGTAGCTGATGGAGCCTTCCCTCTTTATGACTGGCTCATTACACCTTACACTGACGCAACCCTAACTGAATCACAGCAACATTACAATAAGTGTCTGCATGCAGTACAGAAGGTTATCACCAGAGCATTTGGTCTCTTACATGGGCGCTTTCATAGGCTTAAAGTTATCGAGACTACAGATATCACAACAATTGTGGAGATTATACTATTAGCGTGTGTGTTACACAATTTCTGTATTGGCTGTGATGATATAGGGGAAGAGTATATGGTTTATGAAGTCGAGGATGAAGGTGATGATGCCTTGCCAGAGAATAATGTCCCCAATACACCAAACTCTAGCAAGATTAAAAGAGACACTATCTGCCGAAATCTCTCGATAGGAAGACAACGGTAGCAGACATGAAGCTAACTTAAATGCAGAAGGACAAATTTAAAATAATTTATCATTTTAAAATAATTTTAAATAAATAAGGGTAAATGGGTGGGTTTGAACTTACAAACAATGGGGTGGTTAGAATGTGTAAAAAAAAAAAAAGTTATTCATGAAAAAAAAATTTAATCATGAAAAAAAAAATGAATGAATGAATTGAATGAAAAATAATATAATACAAAATCTTAATAAAATTATTTAAAAAAAAAAATTTTTAATTGATTTTTTTTTTTTTTTTTTTTTAAATTTTTTTTTAATTTTTTGTGCCTCACATTTTTACAACGTTCTTATGCTGGTTTCACAGAGTATGAATAAATTTCATTCAGTAATGTTGTACTTCTTGAGCAGTTCAATAAGCTAAAAAAAAAAAAAAAAAAATTATCAGATATCAATATTTTTAAATGCTAGGATTTTATTCCATGCTACAGGATTTTTTTTTTTTTTAAAATCTTTTTTAATTAAAATTTTTTTTATTTTTTTTTTTTTATTGGACATCTGTTTTCTGCACAGGTAAAGAGCTATACTAAGTTTTATTTTACCATGTTTGTTGCATTTCACTGTTTCTTAAATTTATGCTAAATATGGAAATCATTCACCTTCATATGCTATGCAACACCTCAACCTCTTTAATAGAAAAATAGGTTAACATTAATATTCATATGAAGTTCCATCACATTTTTCCCTCCAACAATTCATGGGTTTAATATTAATTTTGACTAGTATTTTCTGATATGTGATGTTTATCAATATTAATCAAAACAATGACCTAAATTGTGTTTTGTTTGTTTTTGTTTTTTTTTTTGTTTGTTTTTTATTTTAACTTTTTAAAAAATATAAGCTAAGTTTACCACTTTATAAAAATATCTGGATAATAATCAGTACATAAATTTTTACACACACACACCACACACACACATATATATATATATATATATATATATCTTTTTACAATACTGATATCACATTCATATTCTAAACCAATAAGAATTCTAAAACACGATTTAATTTTATAACCATTCATAGAATTTATAATTGCAAATATATAATTAACGGTAAATATACTATAATTAGCATTTATTAGTTACCTCCCTTGATAAATTATAATGATCAGGTAATTGTGAAGGTAGACACCCCCCCTCTCCACAATTAAATTGCAAAATGGATTTAAAATGGCTTTATTCTCTAATTGGATGGCTTTTTTTTTTTTTTTTTTTTTTTTTTTTTTTAAATCATGATGTGCAATTTTTGCTGTGTTAGTACACCATACATACAAAAATCTGATCATTACACTATAAATTATTTAGATAATTCTTTACCTGATCGGACCTAATGAGGTAGAAAAGAAATGATAACAATGTTATTCTTAGGGTCTTAGATTCATTCATTTTAAAATCCATTTTCGATAAATTTATATATCTGTAAAAAAATAAAAAAAAAAAAAAAATTTATATTAAAACATTTTATATCTGTAAAAAAAAAAAAAAAAAAAAAAAAAAAAACAGTTCCACATTTAATGATGGCACTTTGTAGTGCAGAAAGTACTCGTTTTAAAACCTTTTGTGGATTCATACATCAATTCCA
>CM042168.1:20364148-20376648 GCA_023376005.1 Doryteuthis pealeii
AATTTTGTATTTAAATCAATAATTTGAATGCTTATTTAGTTTAAAAAATTGCTATTCAAATTTTTAATTTTATCATTTTTTTAAATTATTATCATTATTATTATTATCACTCTTATTATTATTATTATCACTCTTATTATTATTATCATCACTTTTATTATTATCATTATCATCACTCTTATTATTATTATTATTATTATTATTATCACTATTATTTTATTATTAATCACTTTATTATTATTATTATTATTATCACTTTTATTATTATTATTATTATTATTATTATTATTATCACTTTTATTATTATTATTATTATTATTATTTATTATTATCATTTTTATTTATTTTCATTAGCATTATTATCACTTTTTATTATTATTTTCATTAGCATTATTATCATTTTTTATTATTATTTTCATTAGCATTATATATCATTTTTATTATCATTAATTTTTTATTATTGATTTTATTTTTATTAATGGTAATTGCTATATTATCAGTAATAATAATAATAATAATGATAATTATTACCATTTAATATTTTACCCTCAATTTTAATGACACCTATATTTGATATTATTTTTGCTGATAAAATTTTTTCTAATGCTTCCAGTTATTATTGATAGCAACCTATACTACTACTACTGCTCTGAAATTTCCCTTCTGCAACTCTAATTGTTTACTTGTTACTAGTAATATTTCTACTACTTCTACTCTGAGAAATATTTTATTTTAATATTACTACTACTACTTTTATTAATATTTCCCAGTTATTTTATTTATGCTATTTCAGTTTTATTTAATATTGATATTTCTTATCACAAATCCCACTAAATATTATTAATAGTTGATTTAGTCATCACTAACTTGTGCCTTATTTCTGTTTTTGTTATTAATTTCTATAGTAATACAAACTAAATTTTATTATCATAATCATTATTAACTCTATCATCTTTCACTTGACTATTCTGATAATTTTCACTATTCCACTAAAACCACAACTACTATTATCAATATTTTAAACCATTTTTATATTTACTTGCTTGCTTCTTTCTTTCTTTCAATTTCATTATATTTCATTTTCTCTATCTTCTTGCTCTTTCTCTTTCTTTTTTTTTTTTCATTTTCTTTTTCTTTTTTTTTTTTTTTCTTTTTCTTTTTCTTTTTTTTTTCATTTTCTTTTTCTTTTTCTTTCATTTTCTCTTTCATTTTTTTTTTTTCTTTTTTTTCTTTTCATTTTTTCTTTTCATTTTTTCTTTCATTTTTTAAATTTTATTTCAGTTTCTCTTTTTCTGTTTCTGTTTCTGTTTCTTTTTCTCTCTAAGTTTTTTTTTTCTTTGCATTTTCTNTTTCCTTTCTATTCTATTTTTCTATTTTCCTCTCTTAAATTTTTTTTCTTTGAGACAGTTGAACCCCTTTTACCTCTCAAATCATTTATTGTAAAAATAAAAAAAGCAACAAATAAATCCACCATAAATATGTTTGTATGTTTACCTTTTAACCAAGCCTTGATTGGGTTCCCCCATTTGAGATCTTACATTTTGATCATTCTTCATCTGGCTTAATAAAATGACAAGCGGTTGTGGGCAAATTAAGGTCTATAAAGTAAATGTATTATTCCCATTAGCAAAAAAATGCGCCCTCTAGGCACAATTATTTAAGTTTTAATATCATTAAATATTATATCGAATTAGTAAGACTACTTTTTTTATAAGAACAAAAATAATATTATTTATTTTTACTTTATTCTAATTGATTTCAATATAAAATTATATACATAGGATTGCTTCTAATATGTTTGAGAATAAAACATTAGTATTAGAAATCAATTATACCAAATAATTATTTATTAAACACAGTTTTGTTAAAACTGGTATGCAAATTATTCACATCATATACTATGTAAACATTCATTTCTCAATGATATATAACGCACATTGCAGGATTTTAAACACATTAATACCATGGGCTGTTTTGTGGCAAATCTATCTCAACTAGATATTAATTGAAAAATGCTAATTAAAATTAGATAATCATTATTTAATAAACAATGAGAGTATATAAAGTAAATAACTAAGAGAATTGTGACATTGGTGGTGACGTCGTTTTGGATACGGACAGACAGACACCTAATCTCCATTATAATAAGATTAATACAACAAACTGCTGATACAAAGAAGCCTGTTTATTGATCTGTACATTAATCAACTGTATTTTTATAGGTATTAATTGGTTTCTTTGTTTAATGACATATCAAACCATCATGGGTTATTTAATGCCAAAATCTGTTTCATAGTTGGATCATCAGCGACTAAACTGGTAACTCCACAGATTTTATCTGGTGAGGAGGGTGGCTAGATACCCTGCAGAACGAAAAATAAGATCTGTAAAAGAGCAGAGGAAGCTCTTTGCTTGACGGCCATGTAGCACATTATAGTCCAGCCCCTCTTCATCACAGCAGGGCCATGTAAACTTGGTAGTATCAGAGCCATGTCGTCAGGAACTTAAGTTCCTGGTAGGATCACTCTACATGAACAGGTCTGGCACCCAGCGGTATTAGGGCCACAACCCAGGCAAAGGGCATCTCCATCATCGTCAGGAATGCGTGGCTTTAGGTGTACTTGTCACTGCGTCTGTAGAAAATCTGTGACAAACAAGGTGAATTTGTTGGATGGAGCCAGCTCAACTGACCCAGGATGAATGCCGTTACAGAAACACAGAATGCCAAAACCATCCTCGTAGAAAAACAGTAGTAGTACTATTTAACCCATAATGGGGTTCCATACCTTTCCCAAGGTTATTAGTCTGAAAGTGAATATAATAGCAGGACTGGATTTAAAATACTAATTACTATGCCACTGGGACTCCTCCTTTAGTAGGTAGAAGGAAAAATGTACTATTCTGAAGAATAGTGTTTATTCACCTTCAAATATAAGTAAAAAGCACTTAACTTTTGGTTTGAAAACATTTATGTTGGGAAATGTGTGATAAGTGTCACCAACTCATCACTATGAATAACTTAGCATTTCTCAGTTTTGTTCTACAAGGTTTATATATGCCTTATATATCACTAAGAAATGAAGGTTTATATAATATATGGTGTAATCAATTTGCATACTGGTTTCAACAAAACTGGGTTTGATGAATAATCACTTGGTGTTATTGGTCTCCTAATATAATTGCTTTAATCTCTAACATATTAAAATCAATCTTATGAATGATATGGTTTGAAAACATTTATGTTGGGAAATTTGTGGTAATAAGTGCCACCAATCCATCACTATGAATAACTTAGCATTTCTCAGTTTTGTTCTACAAGGGTTAATTAATAAATCAGATCTTCTGTCATGTGACATCACTAATAGTTACAATAGAAATATTGTGTGAATATGTATTTGTTAGTATCAGGGATGTGGAGTCAGAAAACAGAAACCTACAGCTATTTTTGGCACCCCCATCTCTGATTCCTCTTTATGTAATTAAATAATTATGGCCTACAAATCTTATCAAACTATGATTTTGTTTTAATAATCTATTTATAAGGAGTGTGCACTGTATAACTTAACAGACTAAACTAGGACCATATAAAGTGTAAATTCAACTGGAGTCTAAGTCATTATAGCTTTACCGACTACGATAACCCCTTAATTACTCTTGACTGCAACTCCATATCCCTGTTAATTACACTGTATCGCAAGAGATTTCAAAACAAAAATAGCTAAGATCTCTATGCTTGCTCATAAGCTTATTGTTTGTTTGTTGTTTTTTTGTTTTTGTTTTTTTTATCCATGTTAATACTGACATCTTCATATCTTTGTTAAAAAAATGACACCTACTTTTGCAATATCCTAGGAGCAAAATTCTACAATGGATGGTACTAATACAGAATAGCATGCAAGAGCCTATATCATTTGAATCACATTTTACATGTAAATAGCATTAGATTTTATCTGGTGAGGAGGGTGGCTAGACACTCTGCAGAACGAAAAATAAGACTTTATTTTATTTTTTTTCCAAAGGACCTCTCTCAAAATCTTTTCATTTATTCCATTCATTCCATTCATTTCTTATTTCATTTATTCATTCATTTTTTCCACTAATTCTTAACTAAATAATTTAGAAGCATACGCAAAAATTATATAACATTTTGTGTGTGTGTGTGTGTGTGTGTGTGTGTGTATATATATATATATATATATATATATATATATATATATATATATAAAGGACAGCAAATAAGAAAAGTGTGTGCATGAAGTGTGGTCACTGCTATAATAGCAGAGCAGTTTTAAAACCTAAAACCATAAATACATTACTGTTACTCAAGTTTCATGTGTATAACACAATCCTCTTTAACCAAAAATCATTTATAACTCAGCTCCTTTTGATTTAGATTCTTTTTTTTTCTTCATTTTTTTTAAATTCATAAACCTGACATAGTATCGATTGTCAAATCAGTGTTCATGATTATCCTCCAGATATTTGTAGTCCTTATTGCTACATTCAGTATTAATAAAGCCCATTTCTTCGTCTGTCAAAAGCCAAACCGTTTTATATTTTTCGTCAAATATTTATAGCTGATGTAAGGGCAGATAATTAAGGGGAGGTAACTGGTACCACAGCTTTTGTTATGTTTATTCCTAGCGCGTTTTCTAAGAATTTTCATGCGTTTTTGAAGATTTTGCCTCTCCATATATAGGGCATTCATAAAGTCTTGCAGCAGTTTTAATATATAGAATTTAATAACTCACGTTATGGTAAAAACCCTATGAAAGTTCAACTCTTGTAGTTTTATTTATGTACATTTTGATTATTGCATTTCAACAAGACTCCCATTTTTGTTGTTACATTTAAAATCTGCTGCAGTACTTTATAGACACACTGTATTTTGACTTTGCTAAAAGCTAATTATTTGTTGTATAAGATAATCTCCCCTGTTTAGAATTGTTGATTGTATGAATATGCACATATTTCAGAAAATTAATGCAGTAAGATTACTCCAATATCCATACCTGTTAATTATCATGACTTAATCGTTGTTTTGTTTTCTTTTTCTTTTAGTTCTAAATCCAGTGTCCAAATATTAAAGGTGAAGAAAGAGAAGACAAATACCTCCTGCTGTAATGGTGGTCCTACAGTGGTGAGTGTTTTGCTTTTATTCATTTTGTTCTACTGCTTAAATCAGAATGTACTGTGTTTGTAACAAATTGTATGAGAGTAATCCCAAAAGTAAGGTCTCCAAAATATTTAGAAACATTTTTGTTTGTTATCAATGATGTTTACATCTTATTATAATGGAGATTCGTTGTCTGCCTATAACCGAAACTACATCTTGGCTTATGTCACAATACCCTCTGGAATTATGTAAGTTTATTAATCATTATTTAATTTATAGTTAAAATCATTAATACATAGAATAAATTTTATTTATTAACAATGTCTCTATAAAAATCTGATTCGCATCAAAACAGTCCATGTTTTTAGTGCATTTAAAGTCCTGCAATGTGTCTTATATATCACTAAGAAATTAAGGTTTACATAATATATGGTGTGGTTAATTTGCATATTGGTTTTAACAAAACAGGTTTGATAAATAATGATTTGGTATTATTGATTTCTAATATTATTGTTTTATTCTGCAATGTATTAAAATCAATCCTATGAATGATTTTATATGGAAACCAATTAAAATATGATTAAAATAAGTGTAATCTTTTTATATGGGTTCTTATTTAATTTTATTAGTATTTCTCATTTTATATATTTCATAACAGTAAAACTTAAATACTTACACCTGGAGGGTGCAGATTCTTGCTAGGCATTTTAAAGTTTGTATATATATCTATTTTTTGGTCAATGCCTTTTTGAAGGTGCTGTAGCAGTTTTTGTATGCCAATGTCATACCAGCTCTCCACCATGTCGTTTAGGAAGCATTGAACCATGTTGTCATTGCAAACTCACTACACCACTTGCAGACGTTTTTGACATCCATGCACAACTCGCCATATATTTCCATTAATTGGTGATGAATTTCAATTGGTTTAATGTCTTTTGTGTTCAAAAGCCGAATAACTGTACAAACTTCATACTTGCATCAATTGAGACTGCCAAGTTAAAGCTGAACATGGCAGCCAGGCACACGCACAACAGTGTTTACAATAGCTGCACAAACAGTTTTCCTGCTTCTCCTTTGGAGATCTTACTTTTGGAATTACCCTTGTAACTGGTGGCTGAGCAGTTCATGACATGCAACACTCCATTTTGGCTTTTACTTAGACTGGACAAGCAGTTAGGGCCTCTCCAATAAATCGGCTGGTCATGTCAAGCCTTAGCACCTATATGATTGTCCCAACCCTATTATTATGGCAAACCCCAACCCTTTTTATCATATATGTGCTAGAAGGTGGTGGCTGAGTGTCTTCCATGTCCTGGGTATGACATTAAACTGTATCTGATGGTGAAGTTCCAATTCTGTAGCTCTGGGGTATTTGGAGTACCCTTTCATTACCTTTACTCCCAGGTCCCAGAATGGTAGTACCTGTTAGGGTCCATCTATGTGTTAAAAAGAGAGAGAAAATGAGTTTAAATATATTTTTTTTTTTTAATTGAGTTTTGAAGAATGAATAAAACAAAAATGTCTTCGGCATAAGATAACCCAATGGGTTGACATGCCATAAAACCCAACCAACCAACCAGCACTGTACTGAGTTTGTAACAAATTGTACAAGGGTAATCTCAAAAGTAAGGTCTCCAAAATATTTATTCTTATTTATATTCTTTATTATGTATAATATTTTATTACATCAAAACTAAATACTTGCACCTAGAGGGTGCATATATTTGCTAGTTTTATAAAAAGTTTTTTTTTTTTTTTTTTTTTTTTTAATGTTTTTTCTCTTTCTTTCTTTCCACTAATTGTTTATTGCTAGAGAATCCCTCTTGGTGGGTGACTCTTTTCTTTTGAACACCAAAAACATATCTATGCTAAAACTTTCCACTGGATCAGTGGTTTCCAACTTTTTTTTGCAATGCCACACCTAAAATCCTGATCTCCCGCCCCACCTGATAATATATAATTCTTATAAAAAGTGAATTCCGTTTAAGCTGAAGAAGCTTGAAACACCAATACATTGGTTTAATATGAACTTCAAAAGAACAAGCCATCTATGAAAAGTTAAAATGAAATAAACAAAAGACAGAAAAATATTGAAATATTTGTGTATAATAAAATAAGGGTACCACTCAAACTACACAGTACACAAAAAATATTTACTCAAAATAACATCTGAAACATAAGATACATAATTATGTCTACATGATGGAAAACTCACAAAAAAATAAAAATAAAAAATTTGGACACAGACCTTGTTGGTCTCAATTCCCCCCCCCCCCTTCCCTCAAAAAAATAAATCCCCTCCACTCCACAATGGGATCCAATGAATATGCATTACAAATTTGTTTGGGAGAGTCCCCATGGTGTAGTGACTAACCACAATAAATAAGTTCGAACTCCAGTCGTGCTATTACATTCACTTTCAGATTAATTTTCTTGGGGAAAAATATAAACCTGTCATCGCCTCAGCTACGGGTTAAATAGTACCATTAATGTGCTAGTAATGAATAATGAATACATTAATTGATTTATTGCAAACAAGTTGGAGAGAATTCATGAAAATGTTTACATTTTAGCACAAATCATTTTGTCGGCTGGGGCTGTAGAATATGCCAACTGAAACTTTGGCAGAAACTCTGGTCCTGTAACATGCAACTCTCCACTTTGGCTTGAAAGGTTGTCAGTGAGGCCTCATCCAATTAAGCTGGTCATGTCAAGCCCTAACACCTATATGATTGTCCCAACTGAATTCTCCAAATTGCTCTTAATGCAAAAAAACACCCCTTTTTATTATAAGGGCTGAAAGACAGTGGCTCAAGATCAACCACTAGAATTTATTAATACACATGAAATTAATGAAAAACCTAACATAAATTATTTCTACCGGTTTATAAAACCAAACCAAACAAAAAAATATGCACTAATATATTAATTCACATGAAGATCAAACTTAAGAATTATTTCTACCAATTTATTAATGCACATTAAATAAATAATTTATATGTGTGTGTGTGTGTGTGTGTATATATGGCATTAAATAACCCACAAAGGTTGATATCCTGTTAAACACCAAACAACCAACCCCAACAATGCTAACATATCATTAAAACTGTTAGCTACAAAAGTGTAAATATAGATATATATAATATATTATTCCCCAATCTCTAGGCATAAAATAACCCCAGACAGGTTGATATGCCATTAAGATCCATCAACCTTTTTTACACAGTGATATTAACTTATAAATAAGCTGTCTGTCCAGGATGAAATAAAAGGTTAGGTGGCTTCATGTTATTACTATGACTAGATGATTTGGTGATCCCCATTTGTGGTGTGGGCTGGTGGCCCAGAGGTAGAGTTCCAGCTTTGCATTCTGTGGTCACTGGTTCGATCTCAAGAGGCTGAGATTGTGGTATACACTGCTGATGAGACTTAATAAGGTCAAAACGTTGTCCAGTGTTCCACATGTCGCACCCGTGTTGGGCGAATTTTCTGGTCATGGTAATTTAATTTAATTTAATATATTTACGCATATTCTTAAATCTTCCATCCCTTATCATCCAGCAACACCCTCTGGTTAAAAATGAGTCCATTCAAATCGTCCAAGATGCAATGCAAAAATATGAATACAGATTATCTTGTGTTGCTTAATCGCAGATTTCTTATTTGTCCTATTTTATTTCACCCAATTTTACAAATGAAACCTTCCAAATGGTTTTGCGTTATTTAAAAGCCTAACATAAAAGTAAAATGAATTGGGGAAAAAAAGTTATTTTATTTGTAATATTGAAATTTGAATTACGGAAGATATTTTGGTAATTTTGATCTTGTGTCGTCCAAGCCTCCTGCCCTAATTTACGTTATGTTTTAGTGAGCCTGCTTCAGGCAAATTTCTAGCCCAACTATTTTTTTCCAAGCCATGTTTTTGTCACTTTTATTTTTGTATTATTTATTGCAAAAACAACATAGGATTTATATGTAATGAAATTGCAAATCCTCGTTTCTGGTTTAAATAGCTCCTCTTAGCTTAGATGTGGCACAAGGCCAGAAGTATGGGGTACCCAAGGAGAATTGAACTCCTTTACAATGGTCTGCAAATGTAGCTTGCTAACCATTACACCATGTGAGGTGCCCTAAACAAATCATATATGTATACCCCAACAATGCTAATATATTGTTAAAACTTAACTACAAAAATATAAATATAGATACATAACATGTTATAAGCTGTCTATCCGATATGAAATAAAATTGTATTTGCTCATTTAAAACATTAAACACATCACTCTTTTCTTTGCTTCCAGGTGAGCAAGTTCATTCCTAACTTGGAGAAAGCTCTGAATAACCTGCCTTTGGATACTTCTGATCTCATTCCATCTCACATGTCCGAAAATTTTTCCATGTCGTCTGTTGCCCAGCAACAGCAGCAACACCAACAACAAGCCCAGCAGCAGCAGCAGCAAGTCCAGCATCGGCAGCAGCAGCAAGCACAGAAGCAAGTTCAGTCATCCATAAGCAACAATTTGGATGATGTGGGCAGCGATGATCCGAATGAAGATTACTGTGCTTGCTGCCGTAATGGAGGTGAGCTTCTCTGCTGTGACTCCTGCCCAAAGGTTTTTCATCTACAATGCCACATTCCAGCTCTGATGGGCGCTCCAAGGTTAGTGACATAAACTTTTTTTTTTTTTTTTTTTTTTTTTTTTTTTTTTTTTTTTTTGTATGTTACGATTCTGGTTGCCATTTTAGACGTTTGTTCCCCTATTGGTAAATCCCATGTTTATTTTTTTTGTGGCAGAAAGTCTGTAGTATTCCTTGAAATCTTTGGTAGAAACAAGTGTAATTTCAGTAGATGCTCCTTATAGTAGGAAAATCTGTTGTATTCTTTAGGAATCTTAGGTAGAAAAGTGTAGTTTCGATTGATACTCCTTGTGGTAGAAAGTCTTAAATATTCCTTGAAATCCTCCTCTGTAGGTCTTGATTTCAGGAAATCCTTTGCAATTGATTTCAGGACAAATACCAACCAATTGGACACATGGTGTAGTGGATATAGGCTTTGAGTTAATACAATTCTCAGTGACAGTTATCTCTAGGCTGCAGGTTCAATCCTGGTCAAGGCAACTGTAACATAGAATAATAATTATTCATTTTGAATATCATTTACATCAAGTTTTTGATGGGTACAAAATTTGAGAATTACAATCATAAGTGGAATTCTTTGTTTTCACTTAAGTCTCATCAGAGGATTACCATAGGAAGAAGAAGAATTATGATAGAGGACACAAGAAAGTCATAATGGTTGGGGGGGGGGTAAAAAGATTATTTCGATTACCCAGGATCGGGTAGCCTAATTCTGGAATCACTGTATATTACCTACTGGACACAGAGCTAAAATTTTGAATCCGTTCTTTATTGTAGTTCTTCTTCCTGTGGTAATGCTCTGATGAGACTCGGGTGAAAACAGAATTCTTGTTAAGGATGGATCCGCTTATGATTGCAATTATTTACATCACAAATCATTACCTTTTATTGATGATAAAACTGAAAACTTACTCTATGTGCAGCTGGGGTGATTCCCCACGGACTGCGACATTATAGTAAACAAGTTCAAAATCTAGTTGCACTATTATGTTTAGTTTAAGACTAATACCCTTGGGAAAGGTATGAACCCTCTCATTCCCCTAACTATGGGTTAAATAGTACCTCTACTGCTCTTCTACAAGGATTGCTTTGGCATTAAATAACCCAGGAAGGTTAATATGCCATTAACCAAGCCAAACAAATTTATTAACCCTTTATCAAACTGTTTGGTTGTCCATAGAGGACAGACAAACAAACTCTTCCTGCTCATTTATATATAGATACTTTTTGTTTCTAGAACAGCAATTTTATTGAAAAATTAAATTTCAATAACAAAGATGTTGATTGGTATGCATCCTGCGACCCGACGCACAAAAATCTAAAAGGACGTGGTAAAATCATATCTGTACGTCCCAGTGTTTTTCTTTTTTCTTCCCTTACCATTGCAAGTTAACTGTAAATACATTTCAATAGTTTCTTAGAAACGAATTACACAGGATAGGTTACAAGGTAGGAGTTAGATGGCTTTAGTTGTTTCCCCAGATCATAAATAATTTAAGAAACTTTAGTTGTAACCCATAAATTTTCTCGGGGGCTCATTCAAAGCAAATATGTGTGACCCAGGACGCACTAAATTAAAAAGCTATCAGCATCACTGCAATAATCTTTTATCAATTTCCCAAATATCCTTTCACCCATACCAATAAGGCTCTGACATATTTGGTCAGATTACAACCAAACTTTCAGGGAATGTTAGTGTCATGCCTGGAAAGAAACCAAGCTATATGCAGCACTAATGTCAGCTAAAAGGCTCTCTCTCTCTCTCTCTCTCTCTCTCTCTCTCTCAATTCAAACCTGTTAAACTCTGCTTAAGAAATTGACCTTGTGTCACATCTTATTCATGCGGAATGGTCAGTGTGCATGTGTGTGTGTGTATATATATATATATATATATATATATATAGCAATGCTAGTTGTTCATCAAAACGTATTTCTATTAATTTTCCTTTAAATTGATAGTCATCAGAACCCTAGTGACTAAGTTATCCCAATTTTAAATTCATTGTATTAAATTTTTACCTATGCCATGTGTCTTGCTGTCTGCATCTTGAAAAAGGTTCCCTATGATCTAGAACAAAACTACATTTTTAATACATAATGATATCTCTATGCTATTTATTAATTTTTCAATGTATATTATATTTACTAACAAAGTGTTTATGTGAGTAATGTAATTTGTATAAGGATCTTTGAAAAAGAAATAATCGCAACATTTTGGCTTCTCGTTTATTCATTTAGAGTTGCATTTAAAAGCGAATTCATCTTGAACATTTGATTCATCTGAAAAAGATCTTGTTTTGTTTACAACCAGCTAAGAAAACTGCTGAAAGTCTGACACAAAGTAGAGGACAAAACAAACAAACAAAAATGGTGGGAAGGGGTGAAAACCTATTTTAATTACCTAAGCTTGGATGAAGATGAGCTGGAAATATTTCTTAGTTGGAGATTATACGTAAATTTCTTCTGCTTACAAGGTCAAGTCTAGGGGAAGTGATGTACAGTGCTTCCAAAACAGCTAGTTGAAAACTAGAACTGGCAGTTGCGAATGAAAAAAGATATTTTTCTGAAGATGAATCCGCTTTTAAATGCCATTTTCAAATTTTGTAAATACAATAGATTATTTATTCATTTAGCTGTAACTTAGCAAGTCAAAAATCTAGCTGTGTTTAGATTTATCTTAACACTAGAAGCAGCTACCTGGCAACACCTGGGTAAAGGGAGGGATTTTTAAAAGTTAGTCTCACAA
>CM042168.1:20379148-20481648 GCA_023376005.1 Doryteuthis pealeii
AGAAATGAAAAGATATTGAAATGGTGTAGAATAGTCCATAGTTGATATTTAAGATAAAGAAGGGTGGATGGGTGGTTGACTTAACATAACATTTATTGACACAGACGACCTATAAAAAGTCTTAGAAGATATTTTGATTTTAATTGTTGTTTTTTTTGGGGGGGGGGGTCAATTATCTTACAGGAAATTCTTTTCTTTGATTTATATTGGAGATTTTGATAAATGATTATCCTTAGAAAACAATGATACCATTAAAGTAAAATGCTATTTAATGTTTTTACTTTATAAGTAACTTTTTCTTGTGTGTGTGTCTGTTAGTGTAAGTAAAGTTGGAGTGGCCTGTTGTCAGTATCAGCCAGACCATGACAAAGTCTATCCTCTTTTTTTTTTTTTTTTTTTTTTGTTGAGTGCCACATCTACTGTCAGCTCCCCACTTTACTGTACAGATCAAATTACCCAATCTGTGCTACTCATGCACTGAGTTGGCAGGGACTGGTATTGAACCCAGAACCCTGCGATTCCTAGTCAGGTGCTCTACCAACTGAGCTCAACCGGTCTTGTGTGTGTGTGAAGGTGGATCAATAATTCTATTACCTGATGAGTTATTAGTTCATTTTGTATCTGAAATTTTATTTGATAATCTTTGATCTATGAAGAAGCGTTGCATCAGCAAAGAAAATTATGTTGGAAAAATGTTTTTGTTATTATCTATATATTAATATGCTAGTAAATACCTACCTACGTTTGTCACGCCCTGTCATCACCTCAGATAAATAATGGACTCTATTGTTGTAAATTTGAGGAAAGAGTGGGGGGGGGGGTTGCATGCTACACATCAGAGGGAAAAAGAAAGCAAATATTGAAAAAATGAAAGGTCTGAGATAGGAAACAATCATCTGTTTCAACAAAGTAACAAAAAAGAAGAGAAAAATAATTTTGTCAGATTACTATATTTTTTTAGATATTGAACTATTTTGCAATAGCTCTTGAGTAAACATATCAAATATATCGAAAACCATGAATCAGATATAAAATATATCCACAAAATTATCTACAAAAATACACCTGTAAAGGAAACTTGAGTACCAACTTTTATCTCGTACAGTTTTGGCATTAAATAACCCATAGGATTATTATGCCATTAAATAAATCAAACCAAATGTTGTAATAGTCAAATTACCATACCGTGGTATATCCACCGTTCCCACTAGTTGTTATTACCACCATCATCATCATCATCATTATTATCTGTATATTAATACTCTTGTTCCTTAATCTTCCAATCGTTATCATTTTGCCACACCTGGTTAAAAATCAGACTGTCCAAAACATCCAAGATGAAATGCAAAAATGTAAATCCTGATTATCTGGTGTTGCTTACCTACCAAATTCTTATTTCTTATGAGTGATGTACCCTCAGCTAAATAATGGACCATTCCGTTTTTATTATAAAGAAACAAGGGGAAGAAAAAGGACGTGCTACACAGAAAAAATATAAGAAAGGGGGGTTGAGTGCACTAATCTGTTTCATTCAAACATAATGAAAAGAAGAAAAGAAAGAAAAAAAGAATGAGAGAGAATTAAATCAAGATTATTATACTTTTTACATATTGAACTATTTAGCAATGGTTCTTAAGTAAAGATATCAAATGTTTTAATAATTAGATTATCATACTGTGGTATATCCACAGGTCCTGCTAGTTATTATCACTGAATATAATGTACACAAGAATCACTGTCATTTATTCTTTTCTTTTTAGGTGTGTGAACGAGTGCTGCTTGAATTATTTTGTCACAGTGCTAGCACTGCATTCCATGAACCTGTCAGTAAAGCTGTAAGTATCAATTTTTATACAATTTTCTCTATCAATCCTTATGACTTCTTCATAAATTAATTTTAAAGAAATTAAAAAAAATGTTTTTTCTATAGAAAAATGATGTATCATGTAGGGCATTTTACATTGTTCATAAAAAAACAAACTGTGTTGAAATATTTTTGGCTATATAAGGTGTGCTGTGAATCACAACTTAGACTCTTCAAGGCTGCTTGGATTGAATCGGCCAATCAAAACACTCAAATATGTGGCTTGTTAACTATTTAAAGGCCTTGTGCTTAACAATGAGAAACACAAGGATCATAGGATTCAAGATATGCAAACCAATAAAAAAGCATTATAGGATACTACACAACACTGATCAAACTTAATGCCACAAGGGATCTCCACTGATCTTACCTGCAGCCTAAAAATGGCCACAAGAATCTTAACAATCTGAATGTCCCTCTGTTTTGTACACCACAATCCCAAATTCAAATGTTGTTTATCCAAAATCTCCCATGTGACAATTTAATCATCAAAACTGGGAAATTATCTGCCCTGTTGGTTGGGACTGTAGAATACACCAACTGCACCTCTACAATAGGGCTATCTTTTGGTCGTGTGTGGCGACCCGTGATGCTTAAGGATAGAATTCTTATGGCTGGCCAGTTCATGACCTGCAACAATCCACTTTGGCCCTTACTTAGGGGGTGGGGGATAAGACACCTCTTCCAATCAATCGGCTAGTCACGTCAAGCCCCCTAGCACCCATATGATTGTCCCAACCCTATTGCCTTTATGGCAAGCCCTAACCCTTTTTATCATATATATATGCTAGAATTCATACACAATTATATGGTTTCAAGTATTCCTGGGGTGGAGGGGGGCATTAGGGTGTCAATTTCTAAGGAGGAGGTACACAGTTGGTCTTTTGACAAGTATAGTTATTTACTAAGCTTAGATGCAACACAAGGCCAGAAGTATGGAGCCCCTAGTGAGAATCAAACTCATTAACAATGGTCTGCAAATCTAATTTGCTGACCATTACACCACATGAGGTGGCCAAGTATATGGAAGGTTGCATTTAATGAGTTTAGAAAGCCCTGCTCTTGTGGGAGATGGCAAAGAAGTTTAGCAGTTCAATTTGCCTTTAAATTTAATCTAGAATTTTATATTGAACAAATACTTTGTGTTCTTAAATAAGAAAAATGCAAAATGACCCTTGACTGAGAAAAACATTTTATTTTATTCACTGGGTAACTTAGATTTTTTTATGGAGATATTTTATTTCAATTTACTGTTTATCTTCTTTTTTCGTTTCTCTTTTTTTCCTTTTTTTTTTCTTTTTCTTTTTTCTTTCTTTTTTCTTTTTCTTTTCTTTTTTCTTTTTCTTTTTCTTTCTTTTTTCTTTTTTTTTCTTTTTTTTTTCTTTTTTCTTTTTTCTTTTTCTTTTTCTTTTTCTTTTTTTTCTTTTTTCTTTTTTCTTTTTTTCTTTTTTCTTTTTTTTTTTTTTCTTTTTTTTCTTTTTTCTTTCTTTTTCTTTCTTTTTCTTTCTTTCTTTTCCCTTTTCTTTCTTTCTTTGTTTTTCCTTTTCTTTTCTTTCTTTTTTTCCCTTTCCTTTCTTTCTTTTCCCTTTTCCTTTTTTTTCTTTTCCCTTTTCCTTTTCTTTCTTTTCCCTTTTCCCTTTTTCTTTTTTTCCTTTTCCTTTTTTTTTTTTCTTTTCCCCTTTTCCTTTTTTTTTTCTTTTCCTTTTCCTTTTTTTTTCTTTTCCTTTTTCCTTTTTTTTTTTTTTCCTTTTTTTTTTTTTCTTTTCCTTTTCCTTTTTTTTTTTTTTCCCTTTTTTTTTTTTTTCTTTTTTTCTTTTCCCTTTTCCTTTTTTTTTTTTTTTTTTTTTTTTCTTTTCCCTTTTCCTTTTTTTTTTCCTTTTCCCTTTTCCTTTTATTTTCTTTCCTTTTTCCTTTTTTTTTTTTCCTTTCATTAAGAAAGAAAAAAGATACAACCTTAATTTCTGCAGTTAATATAACTTAATGATGTATTTAAAATGTTTTGTTTCATTATGAATTATAAATGTCAATTTCTTCTTTTCAGGTCCCTAATTATTACAGGATCATCACTAACCCAATGGACTTCACAACCATCAAATGTAAACTTTCTCGACAACACTTTAACCATTACAATGAAGTGGAACATTTTATTTCAGATGTCAAACTAGTCTTCAAGAATTGTTCACTCTACAATTCCGTAAGTAACTATTCTTTATTTTTGTATTTATTATTCATATATCTATAAAAAAATAAGGAAGTGAATCTGACAGTAAATCAGAGAAGAAATTTGAAAAAACCCTCAGATGTTATTAATTAATGTTGTATTTATTGGCTAATATTACAATATTTCAATCTGTATAAGATCATCATCAGAGCCGAATCTGTTATGAAATGAAGAAAATAGTTTTTTGATAAATATGACCAGTTTGTAAGGGATATATATCTATGCATGTCTAAATCAAGACTTCTAAAATACAATATCCCACCCACCCCAAACCTCTGCCCTAGATTAAGATCAACTACACCAGTTCATCCTGACCACTAAACACTCCACCTCCACCAATAGACAACCAATGACACTTAATACGCATAAAACAAGGACTTAAAATCTCCGACACAAGATCCTAAACAATGTCCTGAAAAAGGTTGCAAAAACTGAAACATTATAGTGTTGACATTAACATCAAGAATGGATATTAATCAATTGTAACACTTTGTGTTTTGTCTATATTCCTGTGGCAAAAATGGTCTTATAAACCAAATTTTAGGAGTCGGGAAGCACTAGAACTCGTTTTACAGACAAAAATAGATTACAAAATGTCGCCCTTTTTCGTGACCCCCCCCTTCAAATTTGTCGATATAAAAATCGACATAACTCCGCCAATTTTTGGAATTGGAAGCTGAAATTTTGGTGATTGTCTAACTTTAACATAGTCCATACCTGTACAAAATTTCAGAAAAATTGAAGGGTGTGGGTGACATGTCCTTGATGATTTGACATGGAATTACCCATATGCAACACTCCACTTTGGCCCTTATTTACGCTAGACTGGCAGTCAGAGAGGCCCCCTCTGATCAATCGGCTGGTCATGTCAAGCCCTAGCATCTATATGATTGTCCTGACCCTATTGCCCTTATGGCAAGCCCCAACTCTTTTTATCATATGGGTGCTAGAAGGCGGTGGCTGAGGATCTTCATGTCCTGGGAATGACGTTAAACTCTATCTGATGGTGAGGTTTCAGTTTTGGAGAATGTGGAGGACCCCTTCATCACCATTGCTCCCTGGTCCACTCTGACCCAGAGTGGTAGTACCTGTTAGGGTCCCATCTATGGGTTAAATAGGAAAATGTGTTTATATTTTTTTTTAAATTGAGTATCCGTTAAGAATTGATTTATTTCAAAACTTTGTCAGCATTAGATGACCCACTGAGGTTGATATGCCGTAAACCAAACCTTATTACACCCCATTCCCCTCTGGGTTTTTTATTCCTTTTTCATTATCCTTATCTCAGCTGTTATTATATTTCTTTCTTATTTTCTTCTTTCACAAAACAGGATTCATCTGAAGTTGGCAAGGCCGGCAAAACAATGGAGGCCTTCTTCCACGAGTTGGTCAAGAATTACCTCCCCTGTTACACATCCCTCCTTTATCGAGAACTGACCATCCACGACACAACCTCCTCTTCAGAGTCCGCAACCAAACGCAGCCGACCTGATGATGCAACGTCCGCCTCTTCACCCCCTACTATCTTGTAACTGAAGACTTTTGTCCCTGCCCCCCCAAAACTCCCTCATGCCATCTTCTCTTTTCAGTCTGTCCTCACCCATTGACACTACTTGTGGCTGTCCACAAAAGAAAAACAAGTTTTGTAACATAGATATGTTGGTATGCCTCAACATTTCAAATGATAGACATGGACTTTTTCTTAATGACCATTCACATATATGTAAAATACATATATATAAAATGCATATATATATGTATATAAATATAATATATATATATATATAATACATACATATATGTATATATAATACATACATATATGTATATATAATACATATACATATAATACATGTGTGTAATATATATATATATATATATTATATATATATATATTATACACATACATATGTGTAATAAATATATATATATATATATATATATATATATATATATGGAGAGAAAGAGGGGAGGAGGAGAAGGAACTTGCCAACGCAAACTCTCTTCTTTTTTATAAATCTCCAACCCTCCCCCAATCCCTGTACATTATTTCTTCCTCTCTATTGTCTCAGATTTAAAGCGACAAAAAATTTTAAAAAGGAAAAAAAAATTCCCATGTCCGAAATGTTGAAAAAAAAAAAAGAAATGTTTGAAAACAAAAAAAAAAACAGACAGAAAATAAAAAATAAACAAATGCTTTCATTTTAAAAAAAGAAAGAAAAAATTAAGCAAGATTTTTTTTTTTTTTTTTTTTTTCCCCAGATACAAAGAGGAGAAAGTGAAAAAGAAAGAAAAGGACTGAATGGAAGAGTGAGAGAAAGAGGGGAAAAAATGCTAAAATAATTAAAAACAAAACAAAAAAACAAAACAAGGTGAACAAATTTAGATTGACATGAAAAAGAAAATACAAAAAAAACTCAAAAAGAACAGATGTTCAATTTCTTTTTTATTATCATTATTATTATTATTATTATTATTATTTCTTTGTCTTTGTTTGTTCACATTCTAATTTCTTTTTATTTTATTCATTTTTTTTTCTATTTTCCTTTATAAGGAATTTATTACTCAAACTTTGGATACTAATATATATATAAGACAAAAAAAAACTCTGACCTCATCTAATTTATTTATATCATAAAATAAATTTTTCATTGCTATGACTGTTTTAGTTTGAAAGTATTTTTGGTTGGGGGGAGAGAGAGAGAGAGAGAGATGTAAAAAGTAATAATTAAACAGGAAAATAGGTTTGTTTTTATTTCTCATATCTCAAAAGGCTTTCTTTTTTCCCTTATATATTAATAAACTTTTTATATCATAGAAAACAATATGAAAAACTTGCCAATGAATCTTTAAAGCAAAAAAAAAAAAGAAATTCACCTGTGACATCTGATGATGACAATCACCTAAATTTTCTGATAGGTAACTGGTGTATGTGTATATGTATGTATGTATATATACACACACACAAAAAAAAAAAACTTCTTTTTTTTTTCCATGAATTGGTTTGATAAAAAGTTAGCTCTGACCCTCAATCATGGTGATTTTTCTAAGTTCGTTTCTCGTTCTAAGAAATTATTTTTAGGATTTATTGAAAATTGTTTTCTCTGGCATTAAAAAAAAAAAAAAAAAATAAGAAAAACAAGTGAACAAGAGGAGAAAAATTCACCTCACTTGATCATTTTTTATTTTTTTGTTTATAATTTGTTCATCTGTCAGGTTGCTTATTTTTTTTTTTTTTTTTTTTTCTATTAAAATTATTTTAAGTTTTCCAGAAAAATGAATAAAAAAAAGACCTTTGTAATTTGTATATTTTCTCTTTTATGGCATAATTTTTATTAACAACAAAAAAAATAAATTAAACAATCTAAACTGCTCTAATAAAAGCAAGAAATAATTTTGACATCAACAAAATTGGATTTTTCAGACAAAGGAGTCCACATTTCTATCTGTAGTTTGGGCTAAGAAAGTTATCAGGTTCACAGGTAAGACTCACCTGTAACTTTTTCACCTGGCTCTTCATTCTGAATGAGATGATTTTTACTCTGTAAAACTGTCGTCTATTACGTCCTGTGGGTAACCGCAAAAAAAATAGAGGATTAGATATAACGTCATCGGTGCTTTTATTCTTTATTGTTCACAAAAATGTTCCTGTGAAGAGAAGGGCTTTAAGAAAAGAGAAGAAAAAACAAATAAATGAGACGAGGAAAACTTTATTCTGATTTTCAAAACTTACTCATATTTGGAAAGACTTAAATATAAAAAAAACTTGTGTTCAGATTTACAAAAATAACGCCAATATTTAAGTTGGTTTAGCCCAGTCAGTAGAGCACCCACCTTGAAATCACAAGGTTCTGATTTTGGTACTGATCCCCACTAACTCAGCGCATGAGTAGCACAGATTGGTTAATTTTATCTGTGCAGTAAAGCGGGATCTGACGTTAGGTGTGGTGCTCCACCTCAGAAAAACAATCTCCCTGGTCTAGCGCTAGCAAAAAGGGGATAGACTCCCTCGCTGTCCAACTTTACTCTTTTTACTTACTTTAGTTCAGTCAGTAGACCATCCACCTAAGAACCACAAAGTTCCAGGTTCGATATCAACTTCTCGCTAGCTCAACGCATGAGTAGCACAGCTTGGATCTGTGCAGTAAAATGGGGCAGCTGAAGATAGGTGTGGCGCTCCACCTCAGATTCAAAAACAATCTCTCTGGTCTAGCATTAATGTAGAGGGAATAGACTCCCTCGCTGTCCGGATGATACCGACAGTAGGCCTTTTTTTACCTTACTGTCATAGCCCACAAATGCTCTGGACTGTCCCTTTTTTTTCCAGTTTAGAGCTGCACTTGAAGCCCACAGCCAGATCCATGCTCTCAATTATAAAGATACAAATCTTTATCAAACCCACAAATTCTCTCTCTCTCTCTCTCTCTCTCCCTCTCTGTCCTTTTTTTTCTCTCCCCCTTTCTCTCTCCCTCTTTCTCTGTCTCACACACACATACAATTTAAATTACTCTTTAAGTAGTTTATTAAAATATTCTGTGAATCTAAAAAGACAACTTATTTTTCATATGAAAAAAAATAATAATAATCAAATCTTTAAATACACAATTTTAGTTAAAACTGATTTCTCACCTTCTCTTCTCATTTTATCTTTTATTTATTTTATTTTATTTTTTACCATTATTTACATAATTAGAGGTTGACCACTACTGCCAAGTATATGACCACTAGTGACTGGGGGGGGGGGGATAAAAAAAAGCTATTACCTATAACCTGTCACTGGGATATCAGAATTAGATGGATCAATTGATATTGGGAGAGGAATGTCCCCTTTTTCTTCTCTCCCAATTGCTAAAGCATTTCCTTTTTTTTTTTTTTTTTTTTTTTTTTTTTTCTTCCAGGATCAGTGCATATAAAAGCTATTAAAACAATAAAAACAAAACAACAAAAAAAGCTATTAAAAAAAGAGAAGAGAAAACATTATTTGTAAATACGTTTGGATATTCATTAAAAAAGGACAAAACATGCTGATTAAAAAAAAAAATTTATAAAATATGAAGAGAAAAATATTTAAATGAGGAAAACTGGAAAAAAGAGAAGAAAAAAAATCTTTTAAATTAGCATCTTTTTTTTTAAAATCTGGCCTCGTATTTTGAATACAAAAAAAAAAAATTTCAATATTTCTTCACGTGTTTGTGGTCATTTAAAAAAGAAAAATTTTTTTTTTTTTTTTTTTTTTTTAAATTCTGCTACAAAATTTTAACAAAAGCAGAAAACAAAATTTAAATCCTTTAGGAAAAAAAAAAAAAAAAAAAAAAGTTAACTATTTTCCTGTTTTTCATTCAAGTCTGGTTTACAGAAGAGTAGTCAGGTGACCAAACAACCCCTCCCCAATGATTAACAAGGATTTTGACTGCATAGCATAATAGACATCTGGATCATGACTGATGCTAAATTTTTTTTTTTTTTTTTTTTTTTTTTTTCATATTGTGCTGAGATGAAAATGCATGTTATGTTTTCTCTTTAAAAAAAAAAGAATTTCAAATCAAAATATGAGGCCAAGTAAAAAAAAAAAAATAAAAATAAAAAACTTGGAATTAGGGTAACTGTTTGAATGCTGTCATATTGTGAAAAGTGCCTTTGAAAAATTATTTGCCTTTTTAACATCCCAGAAAAAATATCCAATTAAACTATTACATTGACCAAGATTAAAATTGATAAATTTTTTCTAATTGTTTGAATGGACATGTCATATCTTGTGTGTGAAAGAGAAGAAGGAAAAAAAAAAAGTTTTTAATTAAAAGAAAAAACAAAACAAAAAAAAACAGCTGCTGCTGCTGCTACACTTCCTTTAATGTCTTTAAAAAGGATTTAAATGTCATTTTCAGATATTTTTTTTTAATTTATGCTTTCATTTTAAACATGGCATTTAAAAAAA
The DNA here is from genome assembly GCA_023376005.1 of Doryteuthis pealeii. Taxonomy (NCBI): domain Eukaryota; kingdom Metazoa; phylum Mollusca; class Cephalopoda; order Myopsida; family Loliginidae; genus Doryteuthis; species Doryteuthis pealeii. Next base: position 20,389,169 of record CM042168.1, read on the forward strand.
ACCCAGACAATATGACATTAAAAAGAAAAAACTTTTTTGCAATATGGTATTATCCAACATTCAAACATTAACCTTTGTAATTATTTTATAAATTTGAAGAAAAAAATTATTTTCTCCTCCTGAAGTGTTTTTCTTCCTTCCTTCCTTCCTTCCTTCCTTCCCCCTCTCCCTCTCATATATATATATATATATATATATATAATGTTAAAAGATAAAAGGAAAGAAAATGTTGGATAAAAATTATTTATTGGAATGCCGACACGTGTCGACATTCCAATAATAATTATCTTATTTTGTATTTAATAATAAATAGGATACAATGTATACAAGGATAAATTCTTGGTCGAAACACGTGTCGGCATTCCAATAAATAATTTTTATCCATACATTTTCTTTCCCTTTATCTTTCAACATAATTGTCAGATTCGCTTCCATTTTTCAACTTATATATAGCTGTAGAAAAATGTTCTTCTCTCTACCAAGGTTTTGGTGTTCAAGGTACACCTTCTTCAGGAGAACTAAACTCTAGTTCTGAAGAAGGTGTACTTTGAACACCAAAACCTTGGTAGAGAGAGATACTTTCTTCCTACAATAAATGCTCTATACTTTACGAGATATATTGACCACTTTTTGGATTTAACTACTAAGGTGAAAAACGTAGCAACATTTTATATATATATATATATATATATATATATATATATATATATATATATATATATATATATACTTTCCCTCCTTGGTCTTTATTGGATTTCATCATTAAGCATTCTATCTGACCCTTTCATCTCTCTCTCTCTCTCTCTCTAAAAAGTTCCTCCATAAAGAAACAGTGGTCAGACCTAATTCTTTCTGACGTCTGTTGTTTTCTTTTTTCCTCTTTTTCCTCATTCCTTACCCCAGGGATTAGTAGTCCCTTACTCCTATACCGGTGTCATTTGCTGGGCATCGGTGAGGCAGGGGAGTTAATTCTTCTGTACAGACACTTGCTAAAACTGATTGTCCAGGCCCGTGCCACATGCGCTAAATCTAAGTTAAAGGTGGATTGACACCTCAATTGGCAATCTCTGATCTTTTTGTCATCATTACGGGGGGAAAAAAAAAAACTTGCTTAATCCACAATTCCACCTGCACGGAATGAGATATCAATAACTCCACCACCCTCCAATAAAAGAGTCACACTAGACCAGGTAATAATTTGACTTTCTCTTCTGTCAGAAGGGAAGAGGTACAGCTTGTAGGATGGATCTCCAGTACCAAAGAAAATTCTGGCTCCCTCTCCCAGAAGGGAACAGAAATAGACAAATATTAGAATGTAAATATATTCTGTCCAAATTGGTGATGGGGAATAGCCTGTAATATCTCTTCCTTTCCTTTCCTTTTAGAAGTCCGTCGCAGACGACGATGACGTCACTCCATGTCGTTCATCAGTTGTGGACCCTCTAATGGCTAGTTAGTCCAATTCTGGACTTGCAGATACGGCCACACACATTGTGTGTGTAATATCTTTATGAACAGGAGAAGAGATACCCCCATCATTGCGCAATCTTTCAGATTGCCTTATGTGTGAGCTTGACCCTCACTAGGTGCCCCATTCTTGTGGCCTTGTGCCATATCTAAGTATACTTAGGGGGGATTATTGTGGTGTTATGCTTAACAGGCTCGTTTAAAACTTAAAGAGGGGAAATACCTCATTTGTGATTTGCACGTCAGAAAATTCCCCTGTATTTACAGGCGAAACTCTGTAATAGGAGTTGAACAGGAATTTCTGGAGGGTGGTGGTTACCAAGGCAACATAAAGACGCACTCTCAAGTTAGACTTACTTCTCGATGATGATGATGATGATTTTTGAGGTGGAAACCCCTAACTAAAGAAAGAAAGGAAAAAAAAGCAGAGATTACCAGTAGAAATGTCACCTTTTACTTCATTTTAGATAAAAACAAGCACTTAGTCCAGATGGACATCTTTGCAAATGTCTAATGTTTCTCATCCCATAACGACAGAAAAGAAAAAAAGGAAGGGGGGTGGGGTTTATCCTGTGTACAGACATCAACTATTCTACTGTTCATACAAAAAAAAAATACGACAAAAAAACAAATGTAGATTTAAAGTTTCATTAAACAAGTGTTTTTTTCATTGCGTCTTCTTTTGTTTTTCCTTTTTTTTTTTTTTTTTTTTTTTTATCAACAATTCTTTTATGCTTGACTCCCTCCGCCACCACCTCTTGATCATGCTTTCAAAATAAAACCGTTTGCTATATGTAAAGCCTCTCAGCTTGTACAAATTGTGTGTGTGTGTGTGTTAGAGTAGGTTGATTTTTCACTTTTTTAAAATATCAAATTACATGAAACACTGAAAGTTGTGTATTGGTCTTTTAAGTACTGATACCAAAAATTAGATCTTTCATATGTACCAATTTTTGACAAAATGGCATCGAAGATTGTAGACAAAAATGCACTGAGAAATCTTCAGTTTTGCAATAAATGGGAGGGGGTGGAATATTTTAAATTTGAACTTTAGTTATAATTTCTCATTTAATTTCATTTTGATCAAATAAAATGACAACATTCCCAGGTTTAAATATTGAAATTGTTAGATTTTCTGATCAATTTTTTGGCCAAATTTTGCAAAACCGAGGATTTTTCAGTGCATTTTTGTCTACAATCTTCGATGCCATTTCCTTAAAAATTGGTAAAAGTTCAAGATTTAATTTTTCTTATCAGTACTTAAAAGACGAATACACAAACAACTTTGGGTGTTTCATCTAATTTGATTTTTTTTTTTTAAAGTGAAAAATCGACCTACCCTAGTGTATTTGTATTTATTGTTTACAAGACCCCCCCCCCATGAATTCATTGGGCTTCCATTTTTAACAAAAGCCCATGATGCTTCTATTTTGGATGGAGTGAAGGATTCTAATTGACATTTCATAATTAACTGCTGTCCATGATGATATCAATGCTTCTATTTCGGAAAGAGTAAAGGATTCTGATTAGTATTTTATAATTAACTATCCATGATGATATCAATGCTTCTATTTAGGAAGGAGTGATTTTATTTATTTGTTTAATAACATTAAACTTTGTGGGTTATTTAATGCTAAAGCCATTCTTGTAGAGGAACAGTAATGGTGCTATTTAACCAATAGCTGGGGGATGATACCTTTCCTGAGGGTATTAGTCTGAAAATGAATGTAATAGTGCGACTGGAGTTTGAACCTGCTTACTACAATGTCACAGTCGAGCACATTAGCAACTACAATCATAGGGACTCTCCCAGAAAGGAGTAAAAGATTTTGATAAGCATTTTATACCTATTATACCAAGAATTTGTGGTTTGGAGGAATCTGGTGTAATGGTTATCATCGTGGTAAATGGACTCAGCAACAAGAGTTCAAATCCTGGACGAGGCTTTTTACATTTCACATAGCACTAATACTCTTGGGAAAGGTTAGGTTTGGTTTGGTGGATTTTATGGGATGTTAACCTTTGTTGGGTTATTTTATGCCAAAGACGTTTTGTTCTATTTATTTTTTATGGGTATTCAAAAAAATTTTTTTCTATTTAACCAATAGATAGGACCTTAACAGGCACTACCACTCCGGGTCAGAGTTACCTGGGTGTAATGGATATTACATGGTACTCCAAAATTGGAAATTCATTAGATGCAGTTTAACATCGTACCCAGAACTCAGCCACCACCTTCTAACACATATATGATAAAAAGGGTTGGGGGTTTGCCATAAGAGAAATATTGTTGGGAATCATATAGGTGCTAGGGTTTGGAGTAACCAGCTGAAATTGGAGGGGAGCTCTCCAACCGTCCATCTACCCTAAGTATGAGCCAAAGTGGAGTGTTGCATGTCATGGACTGCCCAGCCTCCAGGGTTCCATCCTTAAGCATCACAGGTTGCCACCCATGGCCCATGGCCCTATTGGGAGGATTTTACCCCTCTGCATAGGTGCAGTCGGTGTATTCTTCTGCTCCAACTGACAGGGCACCCTTGGAAAAGGTATGCATCCAATTATTCTCCTTCCAGCTATGGGTAAATAGTAGAGCGTACTGAGCTCTAACCATGGTTAGGCAACCAGTATAGGAGAAGAAAAAATATGAATTAAAATCTGTTTAAGAAATTGACCCTGTGTCACATCCTACTTATGGGGAAGGGATTTGGTAAATGTGTATATTGAGAATTTGGATGGTTTTAAAAAAAGGTTGAGGACAAATGCAGATTTCACAAAATTAGGATTCACTTGAAAATTGAACTGGAAATTACTTTATTCTTTAAGTATATTGTAATTTGGTTTAATGGCATATCAACCATAATGGATTATTTAATCCCAACTCTTTATAATATATATATATTTACCAACTCCTCCACACGAGCAGGATGAAACACAAGTTCAATTTCTTAAGCCGAGTTTAACAGGTGTGAATTCAGAGTTTTCTTCTCCTAAAATGGTTACCTATCCAAGGTTAAAGAGCCCAGTCTGTCCTGCTATTTACCCATAGCTGGAGGGAGGGAGAATTGGATTCATACCTTTCCCAAGGGTATTATTGCCATGTGAAATGCAAACAGCTTTGTCCAGGAATTGAACTTGGGTCAATGATTCTATTTCCTACAACTCTAACCATTAGACCATACAACTCATATATGATAGGATATAATTTGCTTTGTTTTGTTTAACGGCATGTCAACCTCGGTGGGTCATTTAAATCCGGCAAAGTTTTGAAAGATTCATAGCGATATATTGAAATAATTTTTTAAACTCAAATTTTTTTTTGTAATCAAATATTCTATTTAAACTGATGGATTGACCCTAACAGGTACTACCACTCTGGGTCAGAGTCGACCTAGGAGCAAAGGTGATGAAGGGGTACTCCATACTCCCCAGAGCAGTCCCAGGGTATGTAAATATGAATTCAGTAGAGCAAATTCAAATCCTGTACGAAGCTGGCAATGGGAAAGGCATGGAATTATATCTCCCTGCAACACAGACAATGGATAAACAGTAGAATACCAGTGTGGTAAATTACCCTGCCACTGTGGGGTAACAAAACCAGGAACTGAAATCCTCAGGGCTGTCCAACGTCATATTCAACCATGTTCTAGTATCTTTCTTTTTTGCCCCTAAGAATGTTTTACACTAGAGTAGGTCGATTTTTCACTTTTTAAAAAAAATTGCCCAACACAGACGTGCTGGACCGAGCAAACACAAACAGCACGTTCGCCTTCATCTGCGAGAGACGCCTGCGCTGGCTTGTTCATGTCAGGAGGATAGACAAAGGCCGCATCCCCAAAGGCCTACTGTATGGCGAATTTGTAGAAGGCTCCCGACCGGTATGGAGACCACGCCTACGCTTTAAAGACGTCTGCAAGAAGGACATGAAGACATACCACATCAACACCAACACATGGGAGGTTGGTGTAGAAAACCGAGCGGCCTGGCGCCTCCTTGTCAGACAAGGGACGAAAAAGAAAAGAGGAAAAAAGCTGCCACAGAAAAGAGAGCCAGAAGGAAGAAGAGGCAACAGTAACTCCAGCAAGCATCACAGTTTGAAAGGAAACAACTAAGAAAAAAACAAAAACAAGATGATTAGATTAAAAATCGCCAATTTAATTTGGCATTAACAAATGAAACAAATAACAATAATCTATGTTTGAAGAATACAAAAGAAAGAATGATAAAATTCTTACATGTGTATTAGCAAGTTGTTGTATGAATTAAAAATGTACTTGTTTGTAATTAGTAGTAATTTTAAATGGGAAAGTCGGCTCCAAGTTGTCTGCTTACAAAGTGAATTTTGGTCGGTTGGTTGTATTTTACGGCATGACAACCCATTGGGTTATTTTATGCTGAAGACGTTTTTGTTTTATTCATTATTGATGGGTAAAAAATTTTAAAAACTCAGTTTTTCTATTTAGCCCATAGATGAGACCCTAACTGATACTACCACTCGGGGTCAGAGTAGACCTGGGAGTAATGGTGATGAAGGGGTACTCCAGGACTGGAACCTCACCATTAGGTAGAGTTTAACGTCATACCCAGGACACCACGACTCACAACCACCGCTTGCCATAAGGGTTGGGACAATCATATTGGCGCTAGGGCTTAACTTGATTAACCGATTGATCGGAGGTGGTCTATCCGATCGCCTGTCTAGCCTAAGTATGAGCCAAAGTGGAGTGATGCATCTCGTGGACTGCTCAGCCACCAGGGTTCCATCTTTAAGCCACACAGTCGCCACCCAATGGCTAACAGGTGGCCATATTGGGAGGATTTTACCCCTCTGCAGAGGTACAGTTGGCGTATTCTTCTATTCCAGCCTACAGGACAGGCTTAGGAATAGAAGACATCCAACTGTTCCCCCATCCAGCTATGGGTAAATGGTAGAGCGTACTGGACTCTTTAACCATGGTTAGGCAACCATTATAGGAGAAGGAAAAATCTTAATTACTTAAGATTATACGCTCCTACATTTGGGGCGCTGGTGATTTCGTCAGTGATGTAATCCGCAGGGTTCATTGGGAAGTTTCGGGTCTTCCAACATCAGACTTCCCTCGCCCTGCTGACCCTATCAGAGGTGATCAAACTCTGGTACAACCACCAACAATAGCCGCTAAAACACTTTTGACAATGAAAAAAAATTAATTACAATCTGTTAAAATCTGCTTAAGCAATTGACCATGTGTCACATTCTACTCATGGAGGAGGGATTTGGTAAATGTGTATATACCCATGGCTAACAGGTGGCCCCATTAGGCGCAGGGGTTCTTACCCCGCTGTAGAGGTGCAGTCGGTGTATTCTAAAGCCCCGGTCGACAGGACTGGATTGTGTGTCGTTAAAACCAAATAATGATTTTCGATATCTGACCGCCTGCAATTTAAGTGAAATTGTAGATTTGACCACTCGGTTAGAGCCAACGTCATCGTAAAAAGGAGGCCAGCTCACTGTGACGTGACATCACAAAAGTAGATCATGATGTTAACCGTCAACCACGTAAATTCTTCGTTAAAGTAAATAAACTAAACATTACTTTATAATTCACTAGCAGCGGCTACCCGGCGTCACCTGGGTAGAGGGGGATTTTTTAAAGTTAGTCCCGCAGATCCATTATTACTGAATCGTGAGTTGAATCCTCGTGGGAGGCCCCATTTAAATCCATATGTAAAAAAAAAAAAAAAAAAGATCTTGCATTGATCCAGCTACTCTGAAAAGAAATGTTAATGTCTACTATCTAAAATATTAAATGAAAAAAAAAATCCATGCTGTTATCATTTAAATTTTATTTTTTAATTATCTTCACGAATATAAATCAAATTTCTATTATTTTTGCTCAAAAACCAAGCCCTGGTGATATTTAATGTGTATATATATATTTACTTTGTCGTTAATTGTTTTATTTTCGAAGTTTCCTCCGGACATACACATACACACAACTGCCCTTTATATATGTATAGATAGATAGATTGATTAAAATTCAAAGACTGAAATGCGTTCATAATTTTATTTGTTTCCAATTTGAAAATAATGTTTCGTGAATTACAATCAGCATTGTTTTAATTTGCATGTTTTTATTTTAATTTTAAAAATCTTTCTGAGAAGTTACAATATTGATTTACATTGGTCTCGACAGAGCCATTAAATCAGACATGAAAGGGAAAAAATTACGTCTTCAGTTTGTGAGGGTCTTGTGTTCTAATATTTTGGGTAGAAGAAGAACATTCAAATGTCGGTTCCCACAACTTCAACACACGATAATACGGAAATGTGATTTCCGCAGAAAACAAAAGAAAAAACAATTTAGATATAAGAATCAACTTTATATACAATATATATTATTTGAATGGTCAATGTTCTTTAAGCGGTGTTGAGAACAGTATAAGGCTTTAAATAATTGTGTGTGCAAGATGCGTATGTTTTTGTTTATGTTTGTGACTGCTAGTGTACGTTTTTAGTATCAACATGTATGTGTCAAAATTCAAGCAGTTTTGTAAAACAAAAGGTTAGTGAGTGAACTTGTCTTTGTTGGGTTGAGTTGAGAGGGAGAGAGAAAAACCGAAACGAGAAAGAGACGGACCTGATGTAGGCGTTTGTCGTGTCTCCGGACAGTGTCCTCTCTCCAACTGAATCTTTCAACTATTGGACCTTTTTTATCATCTTTTTTGTTACGCATACGTCAGCATTTAGTCAAAATTAATATCGGCTGATTTCATGATGTATGTAAAAAATTCCAATATCGAATATTTGTATTACTTACATAATTCGTAAACTGTTGGCTTGGGATTATTTACATTCTAGCTATTGTTTTAAAATATTTATAAAACTATTTTTCTTTCTATTCTCTTTTGTTTACACAATTCAAAACCTAAATCATAATATACAATTGTAAAACTAATTGTTTAAGAAAACTTAATTATTTTATTCCACATCCACGTAAAAATATAGGAATTAATCCTATAAGTTTAAAAAGTGACCGGTGCCAAATTGTCTGGATTAAAAAGTTATGTCCAGATTTTAAGGAGAGGCTTTCATCAGATAGAGTTTACCAAAGAAAATAAATGTCTTCTTCTTGGGCGGTCAAAGTAGGAGAGGCTCTTTTGGTCCAGGCGGGGAATGGCTTCTGGTGAGTGGATGCGGATATTGACTGAAAACATTCCTCATTTAGATAACCTTACTCTTATTTAGTTGGAAAGAAATGTAATAGAGTATTGACTTTTGATTGGACTTTTCATTCAAGGGACACGAAACTGCTGTATGATAGATATGGACAGTAAAAAACTATTAAGTTGGAGATGATTTCGTTTTACATAGGTACCCACAATTTTATACGTCGTAGACGTATTTTACAAAATAAAATCCCCACCCCTGTTATTTGTTAGTGACTACTAAAGTCATTATTTCTGTATTTTTATTGTTCATATTTAAGGACTTCCAATAACAGGTGCGCGCAGTTTTGATCTTAAAATTTAAAACGATTAAAAAATATTCATATAGATTCTTTCATGAAAAAAAAAAAAAAAAAAAAAAAACATAGCTTCAATCACCTGATAAAAACATGAAAATTACATTTAAAAGAAAAATGCATATTTTTCCATTGAAACCAGTTTTAAAAGTTTTGAAAAAATTAATTCGTCAACCGCAAAAATATTATTATTTACTAAATAATCTTAAATGTTTAGTTGTATAATTCACATAAGTTAACTCTGTCAAAAGTGACGTCAAATCCGTATTTTACAAAATTTATCAATGAATGAATTTTATAATGCATTATTTATTTTATTTAAAAACTCTGTGATTTTTTAACTTAACTTTGACCTCCTTCACAATTTTAATTTTTATACAATTGTTGAATGGAATATCCTACAAAAATCAAATGTGTGCAGATCTCTAAATAATCTATGCTACCTATGTCTATATGAAAAGTTAACTGTAATTAAATTCCCGGATAAGAAAAACTTTGTAAATTATAGATTTGAATCAATCTGCAATTGTAGACATAGGTTGGGTCGGTCACTAAAACATTATTAGAACTACATTATTAAATTTAGCTAAATAAATTTTTAACATTTTCTTAAATAGTTATTAATTTTAAATAGGATAAATACAAAAAAGAACTATGAAAAATTATAAATTAGTAATATTCAACCGCTAAAATATGATTAGAATTAAATTTTAACTTTTTTTACTAGCTATTATTTATAATTAGAATTAAATTGATAACAACACAGAATTGAGAACTAAGGAATGAATACACATGTGGAGCACAACGTTGTTTTTCTCTCAATTTTCGCGTGCGGTCTGCACGCGAAGATTTATAGAAAAATAACGTAGCATTCAACCGTTATTATCCGAAAAATATCTGAGTTTAACTAAGGAATTACATCGACTTAGTTAAACATAGGGTAGGGACCTGATGAAATCATTATGATCGAAACCATGGTAGACCGTTAATTTTACATCTACTATTATTATTATTGGCTGCATTTTTTCTTTTAAACATGTTTTGTTAAACTCTACTGACAATTCTTGTCGGACGAGTTTTTGTCGATCCTTTCTAACGGTCTGATCATCTTTTTAATATCCGGATGGAATTGGTGTAGCAATCCACCAAAGGTTTCTTCACGAGCGCTTTCTGCATGTCTTTATGCCATCATCAGGTATGGAACTGGTTAAATGTTTTCTGTTGTTTCACTTTTAAAACAAGCAGTAGCAGTAGGAATTAGTAGTAGTAGGGGATCACAAGTTCCGTTTAAACGAACAGTGGCAGTAGAAATCTGTAGGAGGGGGGGGGTACAAGTTTATAAGAATGTAAGGGGAATAGTGGAAGGAGGATTGGTGAGAAATTATAGGCATTTGAGGACATGTTGACTGGTTTCAAAGTTTATCTTGTTTAAGGTGGGTTTGTTTTGTTTGATATATAAGGCTTCGAGGATTTGAAGTTTTTTTTTTCTATGTGCAGTGTGTGTTTTCGGTTAAAATTTTCCGGTAGGTAAAGGAGGGACATGAATGTGATTTTAAGTGTTGCATTATGGAGCTTGTTTCAGTTAGGTGGATTGCTACACCAATTCCATCATGACATTAAAAAGATGGCCAAGCAGTTAGAAAGGATCGAACAAAAACTTGTCCGACAAGAATTGTTAGTAGATTTTAACAACACACACACACACACACACACACACACACACACACACATATATATATATATATATATATATATATATATATATATATATAATGGAGATTATATATTTGTCTGTTGCCGAAACTATGTCACCAACGACGTCACGCTTCCCTGAATTATTTATATTCTCACTTATTATTAAATAATCATCATTTAATCTTAGCATCTTATTTTATTCAATCTATTAAAATCTAGCTGAGTTAGATTTGCTTCAAAACATCCTATGTTATTTATAGGTTTAAATACTGCAATGTGTGTTATATATCATTAAGAAATAAAGGTTAACATAGTATATGGTGTTGATAATTTGCATATTGGTTTTAATAATACCATGTTTAATAAATAATTACTTCGTGTTATTGATTTCTAATATTAATGTTTTATTCTTAAATTTATAAAAAAACAATCATATGTATAATTTTATATAAAAAATAAATTAAAAGAAAAAGAAAATAAGTGTAATCTTTTTATATACATTTTGCTAGTTTTTCTAATTTGATATAATGTTTTATTTAAAACTTAAATATTTGCACCTGAAAATTGCATACTTTTGATTGTATATATAATTTCTCTTTTAGCAGAAAAGTTGAAAAGATATTTGACAAAACATAAGATATTAACGGTCCAAGGGAGAAACTCTTAAATTAATTGTTTAGAGTTACTTCCCTTGGTTCTTAAAGGATTTACATTGGAAGCTTTTGGTTTCGTTTTTATTTTCTGAACTAACAATATTTAGTGAAGAGAAAATGGGAAAAAATGCATATATATATATATATATATATATATATATATATATATATATATATATATATTTATATTTATATATTAAATTTCTCTTTTGGCAGAAAGGTTGGAAACGTATTTGACAATTCTTTTTATTTTATTTTATATTAACGGTCCAAGGGAAATAACTCTTGAATTATTTGTTTGAAGTTATCTCCCTTTGTCCTTAAGGAATTTACGTTTGAATTTTATTTTTATTTTCTGAATAGACAATAGTAAGAAATGGACACATACACCTTACTGAACCCCCTCCCCTTCGATTTAAATGAAATTTATTATTTCTTTATTTTATTTTATTTTTTAATTTAAGGTGAACCGTCATAAACATTAGCAACAACACTGAGATGTTTCCCGTATGAATTTGAGTTAATAATTAATATAACATTATTAAAAACAAATATATGGATACTATATTTAACGTATTTATAACGCTAATGATAATAAAGGATAAATATGCCTATGAATTAAATTTGAGTGATATATATTAGAATTAAATCTACATTTAATTTTTTTATACATTAAAGTATTAAAATTATACATTAAAATTATATTTCATGAATGTTACAATATATCAAATTACAACAAATCGAAATTATTATATTTAGTATTAATGTTTACATTAAAAATCAAAAATTAAAATAAGTTATGAGGGAATTACGTTATTAATAAGTTTAGTAACATTGTGTTTTTTTATTGTTTTTTTTTTTTTTGGGGGGGGGGGGGCTTTAAAAACGAATTTGAATTTATGCAAAAGAATGTATTTTCTCTTATTCAATTGGCCTATTTTCATTCACTTAAGAATTTAATAGTGAATTTTAAACGTCTAGAAACCCCCCTGTCTAAGTCGATATTTTCACCTGAGATAAAGCTCTATTCAATTTATCTAAAAATGTAAGTTTTAAAATGCAAAATTTTGCGCAACGTATTTTCCGAGATTTTTATACATTAAAAAAAAAAATGATCACTAATGATCTTATTTTCGAGTACGGATAGCCATACATATTAAAAAGATTATCTACCCTGATGACTCGGATCAGAGAGATACACGATGAAATTTTACTTTATGGTTCTCCATAGATTTTTTTCAATTTACACATATTGAGCTTAAGTAGTATAAGTGGTTTTGGGTTTTTAAGGTTAAATGTAGGTATCTGAATATTCTTGGTGCTAGTTCCTCGGGTTTGCTTTTAACCCCATCTCTTTTTGGTGGTCGCGCTAAAAAGAAGGTATTCAAAGAACGAGAAAAGAAAGAGACAAAGCAGGAGGTGGCTTTATGACTTAGGCTTTATTGAGCGGCTCATAGTCGCCTGTAGCAAGGGGGTATCCCCCTGGCTAGTAGGAGCGACTACAGTTGCGGCCTAAATTCAAAATGACCGATGTATCCTTTCGGGGGTAAGGAGTCAGTCCTTTTTGTCGGACATGCGCAAAGGGTTCTTCCGGTGAAAGGCTCCTAGGGAGTTTGTTGTTGTTTTTTTAATCCCCCCCACACACACACACAGAAAACAAGGCGATTTTTGAACGATATTTATGTACTTATCTCCCTTACACATGCAAAATGCACATGGATATATATATATATGTTCTCCTTGAAACGGATAGAGCTATCTTAGGCAGCCTTTATATATGTATGTATTTATCAGTAAAAATTCCCCTGTTTATAGGTCATGCTGATAGCCTGGTGGTTAAAAGTTCTGACTGATGAAAAATCACACAGCCTGTAAAGTCTAGCTACACTGACGCAGCCTGTAAAAGTCTAGCCACACTGAAGAGACATGTTGAAACATTACTGTACGTGGATGACTATGAATATGTGTGTGTGTGTGTGTGTGTTTTCTGTTATCTTTATCGCCTAGAATTAAGTCCAATAACTCCGACTGTTATCCTCCTACTTTTAACCCTTCTGTAACGAAAGTTCGTAATAAAGTTGTTTTTTTTTTACTCTTTTACCTTCCTTTAAGTTTACTAATTCTTAATTCTTATTCCACAAAACCATGGTGTTGAAATTTTTTTTTTTTTTTTTGAGTGAAAATTGTCGGAAATGGCTGCAACAATTAGCCCCCCATCTACGGGGGATGTTTTTGTAAAAAAAAGTATATTTTTGTTTGGGCCATGGTGCCTTTATTTTTAAAATTCGCGTAGCGAATTTTTGAGGGCCTGTGATTGGTCAGTTGTGACGTCCCTAAGGGGATGGGGGAGAATCCCAGACCAGAATCGGTCCCTTTTTAGCTTGGTGGGCTATGTGAACAGAGGGAGAGACAAGGTCTCTCTCGGACTGAAGCCCCCCTCCATCTATGTTTGGTTGTCCGCTGTGAGCAGCGAAGGACTGTTTAGTCCAACCAGGAAGTTCTTCATTTTTTCCTTCTAAGAAAAACAATTGTATTACAAGGAGAAGTATATTTGGTGTCGTGACCGACCTCGTGAAAGGAACATTGAGAAGTATTTTGGGCACGTGACCGTCCAGACTCTCTGAAAAGAACAATACTGTAGGATTCGTGAACGAATCAAGGTATTTTGCGAGAAGCGTGACCGTATCTCCGTTATATCATTCTATTGGACCACTGGGTCCTTTGACTGGTTTTAACAAGGTACAAACCAAAGGAAGGCTGAAGAAAGAGAAAGAAAGAAGAACATTGAAGGAAAGAGAGGAGAGAAGGAAGAAAGAAGGAAACGAGAGAACGAAACAAACTTTGAGTTCTCTGTCACAACTGACCGAAATAAGGCCCAACAAAAACTATTCGGGCATTTCGTACTCTCGCTTCGGCAAGTCATTTTTTTGTATTGTCATTTGCATTGTTTGGTTATTTATGTTGTTTTTTTTTGTGTTACAGAAAAGATACTGCACGGGAAAATTTGTGCAACCCTCAGCAGACAGTAGTATAGTAAAAATTGAATAAATATAGTTAATCTATATTATTTTGTTTGTTTATCTATCTATCTATCTCAGTCTATTCCAAACTATATATCCATCTTCATATCTAAACAAGAATTACGACAAATTACGATAAATAAACAAGAATTACGACGAGCTGGGGTTGTTATTTTGATAGTCACCGGGTAGCAATTTTTGAGGCAGGAGACCGGGACGCACTTCCTCATAAATTACCACTTAATTAAATAATTAATCTTTAAAATTATTCTTACCGTTTACCAATATTTATTTCCGTTTTTGGACATTTTTTTTTTTTTTTTCATTTTCCAACTAAGAAAAAAAAAACTTTTATTCTTTAATCCGCCGCACATGAACATTTTGTTTTTAATATATTTGAAGCGTTTCTATGTTTTTATTTTATTTAATCAAATACTTTTTAGTTTTTATAATTTTTCAAATCCTTATTTTATTCAAAGAAAATATAAAGTTTTTAAATTGTGAGGACCTTTATAAAAAATTGTTTTATGTTAAAGACAGAACATGTCAAGTTTGTTTAATCTTTAAGTTTCTCTCTTAAGTTTACATTCATTAAAAAATATTTCGCTTTGTTGATATTTCATTTTTATATTTTTAAGAAAATTTTTAGAAATATGTCGGCAAAACAAGGGACGCTACTCTCACTTGCCTAATTACAAAATTGTGTATGCAAAATTCCCCAGCTCCGTCCATTTAAAATCTTCACGGTTTCTCAGACACAGAAAATAAATATAATAATTAGGTATGTTCAGTTTTTGTCGGGGAGATAATGAAAAAAAAAATAGTTTTAAAACAATTACCAAAAATGAGGTCCAATTTTAATTAAAATTTCAGCACTTTATTCATTAAGGACTTAATTTTATAATGAATAGCTTATTTTATTAAAATAATCAATTAAGATTGTAGGGGGATAGGGGTTCAGTCTTTGATCATTTGAATAAAAAAAAATTCTAGTCACTAATTTTGACATTTCTTGAAAGATCAAATCCAGAAGACCATATAATATTTAAAAAATAAGAAAATAAAAATTCCAATTTGAAAAAATTTTTAAGTTATTTTCTTATAACTCAAAAAGTAATTTTTCTGGATAGTTTTATCTTTTTCTTTGAATTGATGAAAAAAAAAGTATTTTCTCTCATTCAATTGAACTATTTTTGGTGCAATTCAGATTTTGTCGTCCTGGCCTACTGCCCTAAAAAAACGTTAAGCGGCACCTGCTGAAAATGTGAAGTGTTAGTTATGAACCACTTGGCAGTTTGAAGGTATTTTTACCGACAAGTTAATGTGATATGAAAGCGATATTTTACCCCCCCCCCAGTTTTTTTATTGACAAGTAATTGTAAATTAAATAAAGGGGGGTAAAATATTTACAATTACTTGTAAATAAAAAAAACTTGTGGGTGGGGGATAAAATATTGCTTTCATATCACATTAACTTGTTGGTAAAAATGCCCTCCAACCGCTAAGTGGTTCATAACTAACACTGTTCACATTTTCAGCAGGCACCGCTTAGCGTTTTTAGGGCAGGAGGCCAGGACGATAAAATCTGAATTGCACCCTATTTTTATTCACTTAAAAATTTAATAGTGAATTTGAAATGTCTGGAAGATGGTATGTTGGACACAATATTTTTGTCAGAAATCAAGATTTATTTAATCTATCTAAAAATATATGATTAAAAATGCACAATTTTGCACAACATATTTTCCAAGGTTTTTATATATTTAAAAACAGTTATTCTATTTCATTTATGGAAGACTAGTGTGATCTTAATTAAAAATGAGTTTTTCTCCTTTCTGCTTCAAAATATTTGGATTTTCACTCTGGGGACAGCAACAACTGTTTCATACATGTGTCCTTGTTGTGTTGTTATTCTTTCTTATGTTTTTTGGATACACAGTGTAACTTTGCTATATGAAATTTTAACCGTTATAGGCTCCCATAATTTTTTCCATCTTTTCACTAATGTCTTCGTACTTTAAAATGTTTAAAAATATTCTTTTATCCTCCTTTAACCCTTGATAATAGACATACCTAGGTATTAGGATGAGTCATCTTATCAAGATCAAAGGACCAGACAGAGTTGATTATTGAGTAGCAAGGGGTTGGGATATGTATCTGGTCATGGTATAATGGTTAGCAAGCTAGTCACTCAAATCTGTTACTACTGAATAGTGTGTTCGATCCTTGTTGGATTCCCCATACCTGTGACCTTGTCTCAAATCTTACCTGTGTTGATCAGGTTGGTTGAATAATTTTCTTTATTATTGAGTATGTTACATACAATCCTAAACAAGACATGGAAACAACATCCCACGAGAAAACAGCTGTATGATCACCTGCCCCATATCACACAAGTGACACATGTGAGGCGAACAAGACATGCTGGGCACTGCTGGAGAAGTAAGGATGAACTCATTAGTGACATTCTTCTGTGGAAATCATCACATGGGCACACTAGAGTAGGCCGTCCAGCAAAGATGTACATAGACCAACTTTGCATGGACACTGGATGCTGCGCAGGGGCAATGAATGATAGGGACGGTTGGCGAGAGATTGTTGTGGATATCCATGCTGCTAGCGTGACATGATGATGATTATTATTGAGTAGGGTGTTAAGATGGGTAGCATGTATGGGGATCAACAACGATGTGGAGGTTGGGGAGTCATGTTGCTTATTAGTTTTTTGTTTGTTTTTTTTTTTCTTCTTTGAATTTTTCTCCTTCCCACTTTCTCAATCACCTTATAACTTTTGTTGTCTTTGTAACCGCAGAAATATTATGACTGATATATTTCTATGTTAGTTCGTCAACTTCTACACATGTATTTGGCCCTGATGGTTGGGGCAGAAGAATGCACTGGCTGCACCTCTGCAGAAGGGTAAAATCCTCCCAATAGGGCCACCTGTTGGCCATGAGTGGCAACCCGTGATGCTTAAGGATGGAATCCTGGTGGCTAAGCAGTTCATGATATGCAACACTCTACTTCTTAGACCCTTACGGACAGGCGGAGAGGCCTCCTCCAATTAATCAGCTGGTCACGTCAAGCCCTAGCACCTATATGATTGTCCTCACCATATTGACCTTATGAAAACCACCAACTCTTTTTATCTTATATGTGCTAGAAGGCTGTGGCTGAGGGTCTTAATCTCCTGGGCATGATGTTAAACTCTATCTGATGGTGAGGTTCCAATTCTTGAAAAAAATGTGTTAAAAAAAACAAAACAACCAACCTCATGATAAAAAAGAAACAAATTCTATGTGTTCACAGTTCAAAAGTGGCAAAAGTTCGACAATATATTTCAATGTTATAGCAATTTTGGGTTAGAGAGATTTTTTTTTAAACTGAAAAAAAAAAAATTTTTTTAAAAATTTGAATACCCATCAAGCATGAATAGAACAATACATCTTTGGCATAAAATAACCCAATAACGGTTGACATGTCATAAAATCCAACAAACCAAACCCAACTAAATTTTTAAAACAAAAAGTTATTAAAAATACTAAGTGATAAATTTGTATTATTCAGACTATTGTCCTCATCTATATTGTTATATACACAACGTTTCAGCTAATGTGCCTTCTGAAATTCTTCTGGTGTTTCATGTCAAACTTGGCACATCGGCCGAAACGTTGTGTATATAACATATATATTATAAAAAAAAAAAAGAAGGTCCACAAAATGTATCGTTCTCAGAAAAAATGTTTTATTCTTTTTATTTCACATACGCAACACGTGTTTCAGATATTCTGGTATCTTCTTCAGGCTTTGATCAATACATATATTGATATACATATATATATATACACACATACACATATATATACATAGGTTATGCATGTTTCTGTAATTTTTCTGTTATATAACAATATATATATTTACCAACCCCTCCGCACGAGCAGGATGCGACACAAGGTCAATTTCTCAAGCAGATTTTAACAGGTTTTGAATTCAGAGTTTTCCTTCTAGACCGGTTGCCTAACCAAGCCTAAAGAGCCCAGTCTGCCCTACTATTTATCCATAGTTGAAGGGAGAGTAGGATCCATACCTTTCCCAAGGGTATTAGCGCTAAGTGAAATGCAATTACCACGTCCAGGATTTGAACTCGGGGCGACGAGTCAATTTCCCATGACTTTAACCATTACACCACACACTTCCTTATATAACAATATAGATGAGGACAATAGTCTGATTAATTCAAAAATACAAATTGTCAAGGCTCATCTAAAAAGTTCAGAGAAATAAAGTGATGAACATTTTCTCTTTTTTTTTTCTATTAATATTTTTAGATTGATTTGGTGAAGGATCAAGTGGCTGTAGTTGTTGGTGGTGAGGAAGAATTTTATTCAGTGAGAATGGATAACCCAGAAATATCCTGTCACTAATCCCAGAGTTTGATGGGGACAGGTACAGGCCAGTCCATAGTGAAGTGGATGGAAAATGCAGAACAGGCGTGCAACCAATTTGGGGATCACAAGGAGTATGATCCCACTTCATTTAACACAGTGGTTCTCAACCTTTTTCCCCCTATGGCCCCTTTTGATTCCTATTGTACTCTGGTGGAAACTAAAAGTATTTATGGATTCAAAGGAGCTTTTATTTCTCCGTAGTTGAAGGCAAATTGTCGGACAAAGAAGGAACAACACAAAAGTAAATGCAGACACTATATTGACATAAAATTACATAAAATGTTGCAAATATTGGTATTGCTACCAGACTCATCTGGGGGGATTTCTTGTAGTACTGGAGATAACACAGTTTTCTTCTCGTCGGTGGGAAATGTTGTTAAGACGCTTCGTCTCGGTAGTTGTTTTCCTTTGGTCAGTGTGCATTCGTACCGACCTTTCTGTAGTATGCTGGTACGATGCCTTAGACGGAATCTGGTTGTAAGGTTCCTGTGATACCTGTTTTGGGGCTAAGTGAGTGAGAGCGTTTGTTTTTACGTCTCTCATTGTTAACGGTTCCCTGGTAAGTATGTCCGACCCAGACGAGGGCCCACAGACTAGTTATGGGGTTTTGATTCTTGCGCCAATATCCCATTGGCGATTGTCCCTCTAGTGGCAGGGGAAGATAATTCACCTGGAATTTCTGACAAAACCCCATAGGCATTCAATGTTCAAATATCCTATTGTATTTGTTGAAATTCGATCTTAATCTCCTGATTAGCCATTCCAGCAGATTGTTATGGATCTCTTCTATGTTGAGGATCATGGGTACCTTGCATTTGCTGATAGGCTAATTGACTGGCTCATTCTAATTTTATAGACAAGCAAATGCATCCGGGATCATCTCAATTTATCGAGAGAAATACCAGAACACAGTCAAGTTTTCTGATAGTTAGTACAGACCTGTATTTGGTTACAGTCTGTCTTTGTTTTGTCTGGTGACTGGACGCTTGTCACAGCCTTCCTGTGAAGGTGAGTATGATGTTGATTCTGCAGTATTTTTATGATTAAATATTATTCCTTGCCTAGACCCAAAAAAATGTTATATGGTCCCCTGGGGTCCATATGCACACTGGTTGAGAACCACTGGTTTAACAGAAAGAGCATTTACCATATACCTTCAGTTGAGTAAGGAGGAAAGGTGTTACTACAAAGGCATTATAAGAATTAGCGAGGTGTTAACTCATAGCTAACACCCATATTCTTATAGTGCATTAAGTTAATCCAAAAGAGGGTAACCTAACACTGAATATTCAGTAAGGGAAACAATAAGTCAATAAATGCAATAAAATATTTGATTAAACAACATACAAGGCTGGGAACCAAAACACAAAAGAGTCACAAGGTGTTTGAAGAACATAAAGAAAGGTTTAAACAACAAAGGGTAGGAAACCACTTATTAATTTTTGGGAGGTCTGGGAACAAAGACAGGCACTATTGAATTGTCAGATCATGTCAAGCAATTCCGTTGCACCTCTTACCAGATTGAGTGCAGTGTAACCATTGGTAGAACAAAGGGGGTGATCAGAGAGGGGCAACTGCCATAGGCCACAGTTTCAGAGGGGCACAAAATCGCTCTAACCCAAAAGCCTTTGTGTTGCTATAACATTGAAATATATTGCCTAACTTTTGCCACTATACCCTTGAACTGTGAACACATAGAATTTGAATTTGGTAAAGTAGTTAGTTCTTTTTTGACACACATTGTAACTTGCTTTGGTAACTCTTTACTACTTAACCGAGTGACATAAATAATGAAGAAATTGGAGCTCTAAGAAAAATTTGGATAGATTACAAATTTGTGTATCTTAAAACCAAATGTTTAGAGAGGACAAATTGTACACTAAAACTGCTTACTAGCTGAATCAACTGTTCATAACCTTTAAAAAAAATAACAGAATCTTGTGTAACCTATTTTTAAGTAAGCTTTGTCTTGTAATTTGCTGAACAACAAGTTACTTCAGCCCAAATTCTATTCTATATGTCAACAGATAAATCTTGTTTGAACAGAGTTATTCCCCTTTGCAAAAGAAAAGACAGATCATTGACACTTGGGCTAAATTGCTTTAAGTTAATAAAAAAGAAATATGAATAAAAAATTTATTTTCATCTTTTCTTTTCCTATTTTTTTTTTTTTTTTTTGTAATAATAATAAAAAAGACAGGAATTTCTGGCATTGATGATAATGCTTTGAAAGGTAATTCAACTCAAATATCTATTTATATATGAAACCCAATGTGAATATCTTCTTATTATAATGGAGATTGTTTGTTTGTCTGTCTGTAACCAAAACTATATTACTACTTAAGTCACAATTCCCTTAGTTATTTATGTCACATTCTCCATGATTTTATTTCCTTTAAACTTCAATTATTAATAAAAAATTTTTACATAATTAATACTGTTGACTATATCTACATCTTATTATAATGGAGATTGTGTGTTTGTCTGTCTGTAACCGAAACTATATTACTACTCAAGTCACAATTCCCTTAGTTATTTACATCATATTCTCCATGGTTTTATTTTTATTTAAACCTCTTAATAATAAAATTGTTTTACATTATTAATACTGTTAAGCATATCTACATACTAACAACATGCAATTATATTTATATATACAACAAAATAGCGGTTTACTGTGCGAATGAGAAGGCTAATTTGCATATTGATATTAAAAATGTGATTTTGATAAATATGTGCTTAGTATTATTGATTTCTAACTGTTTGGTTTTATTTTAATAAATATAAGCAAAAATCTCTTCAATGAATCTTAAATGAAATCCATTAACAAGAAAAAATAACTGTCATTTTATTCTTTACTTCCTCTTTTAACTAAATACTTAAATTAGAAAAAATAAAAATGAAAGACGAGAGTGATGGAAGAGTAAGTTTCAGTTGTTCTATTTTTCGATTATACCCCCTGTGTTTCAAATCTTTTTATATGCATTTTTATTTAGTTTCATTAGCCTTTCTAATTTAATACAATATTTTATTACATTAAAACTTAAATACTTGCACCCGGAGGGTGCATATATTTGCTAGTACTAATAACATGCAATTGTATTTATATATACAACAAAATAGCGGTTTACAGTGTGAATGGGAAGGCTAATTTGCATATTGATATAAAAAATTTGATTTTAATAAATATGTGCTTAGTATTATTGATTTCTAATTGTTTGGTATTATCTTAATGAATATGAGCAAAAATCTCAGGGATAAATCTTAAAAGAAATCCATTAACAAGAAGAAATAACTGTAATTTTATTCTTTACTTCCTATTTTACTAGATAGTTAAATTAGGAAAACATAGCAATGAAAGCCGTGAGTGATGGAAGAGTAATTTCAGTTGTTCTATTTTTTGATTATAAACCCCCTCTGTTTCAAATCTTTTTATCTGCATTTTTATTTAGTTTCTAATTTGATATAATATTTTCTTATATTAAAACTTAAATACTTGCACTCGGAGGGTGCATATATGTGCTAGTATATATAAAGATTTTTTTAATTCTAAAGGTTTTGCATATGCTTCACATATTTGATGACAAGATTTTAAGAAATAGACGTAATGCTTCTATTTTTTTTTTTTTTGCTTTTTTTTTTAAACATGAAAAATGATGAAACTAAGAATTCCCAGAATCCGTGGAAGGTAAATTAGACGGAAACCGGGAGGAACAGATTATTCCATTATATACTAGTAGTAGGGGATGGGCTTTTTCATTGGCTCACACTGACTGTGGTTTCTCGATTTAAGAGGTAGAGTTTTTGTAGTTTCATTTGTAGCAAAATGTTAAGACTAGCAGCATGTAGCTTTCAGGGTGGCAACTTGAAGATGCCGGATTCAAGTTGGTGTTGCTATTGGAGCTGATAATTCCATCTTAAAGAAAAACTTAAAAACCTGTTGTGTTGGTTTAATATAAACCTGTTTCAAAGAAATCCTTTATAAGAGAATTTCTCATTATCAGATAACCAAATACGTAAAGGAGAACAAACAAAAAATAATACACTTTTCTTTTGCTGTGGACTTTCTTGAATAGAATCATTCTTACCACCAACTCATCTGTAAAAAATTCAGCAAATAAATATATATATATATATATATATATATATTTATTTGCTGAATTTTTTAAATATAAAAGTTTTTCATAAGCAACTACCCAGGTTTCAGGTTATTTCACCATCGTCAGGTTGACCCTGGTGTTTCTTTAAAGAGATTTTGTGTTGTTATGTTTATGGATCACAAATTACATCGGTTGATTATTGCGGACGCTCCTTATGTTTTCAATTATATTTTTGAATTTAAAAAAAAAAATTCCTGTATTTTTATAAAATTCGTAAAGTTATATATATATATATATATATAATAAAAAATATCAATAAACGATTTCTTTTTTTTTTCTTTACTTTTCTTTTTTTGTAATAATAAAAAAAAAACAGGAATTCCTGGCCTTAGAGATAATGCTTTGACGAGTAATTCACCTCAAGTATCAACTTATATATGAAACATAATATGAATATATATATATATTGCCTTCGAATTTAATATTTTATATATATATATATATATAAATGATGAGTTACATTGGTTATACCACAACAAAATTATTAAGAAGACTAACTTTACATTTATCAGATTCTAGCTCATATGCCAACAGTTAAAGAAACATAACTGATCTACTACAATGTATAGAAATATTTTAGTTAATAATATAAAAATATTTCATGCTGACAATGATATCAAAAAATTAAAAATCCTTGAAGCTTTATACATAAAATTTATGTATTAATAGAATTAACTTTGAAACTAGTGATAATATTCTAAAATGTTTTAAATAGATAGAACAATTTTTTATTCTAAATCACATTTGCCTAGCTTGTTAGATATATCTAAAAAATACCCACCATCTGCTTTAGCTTCACCTTAGCAATGAAAACAAAACAATATTTTAGACAAATAATAACAAATAATAAACAGCCTTGATAATGGTTCATTTACTAATGAAAACACTTTTGGACAACTCATTAATGTGTTTCAAGATGATAACATAAAAAAAATTGTTAGAAAACTGAAAGAAAAAAGAAAATTTCAAAACGATAAGGATTCCATTATTTTTTACCAAATTTTTTTTGAAAGGTTCAACTCTGAATCAAAATTCCTGATGATGGATTTGTGGCAATATATTATATCGACTGTGCCAAAAAGTGTATATATATATACATATGAACCCTCATATGTATAGTCCATTTTTTAAAAATATATATATATAGGGTGTTTGGGGGAAATTTGACAGTTTCATAAGGAAAAAGAAAAACTGCTTGGTAACTACAAAATTTAATGGATTGTAAAGAAATTCAATAGGCACAGAAATTACACTACTGTCAACAAGTTTCACTCAAAATAACCACTATTAGCATCAATCACAGCCTCAATCCTGCTCCGGAACGTGGAGAAAGCTGATGTTACAGTTTCCCTGGAAAGGGTCTCAAAAACTACCTTAACTCTGTCGATTAACTGGGCTTTTGTAGTACTGGCACAGCAATTGGTGTCTTTCTCAACAGCACCACATACATGGGGTTAAGATCTGGGGAGTTCGGAGGCAAAACATTGGGACTGGTGTAGTTGTAAAAATTCACTGACAACCATTTTTGACTTTTCTCAGAGGTGTGGCAGGGGGCCAAATCCTGCTGCCATACATATGGCCTACCTTGTTATCCAGGGCTTGACTACAAGTGTTTAGCAACTCCACGTAGGCATCTGAGGGTCCTCCAACACTTTTTTCTGCAGATTTTCAAGGAATTCTGCTGTACGAACACAATATGATCATCTGTTATGTTGCTTTCTTCTAACCACAGCCTCATAGTCTCCGTTGCAATTCTCCAGTTCATGCCTGATTGTTTTTACATTTCAGGGAGCATTGGGCAGCAACCATAATCTCCTTATTTTGATGGCCAGCGCAGATCATCATGATACAAGTTATTCTCTTCCATGATTCAGGTGGGTTCCAGTCATCCATTCTATCTGTCATCACGCATATGAATGAAGGCGGGTCCAAGCTTTTAAATGATGTGTAGTGTGTGTCAATACCTCCAACCTACGGAGAAAAATAACTAAATATAAATATGTCAAATTTATCCCTGTTGGCCATGGGTAGCGACCCCAATGCTTAAGGATGGAACTGTGGTAGCTGAGTGACCCATGACATGCAACACTCCACTTTGGCTTTTACTTAGGCTAAATAGGCAGTCGGAGAGGCCCCCTCCAATCAATTTGGCTGGTCAAGTCAATCCTTAGCACCTATAGGATTGCCTGGACCCTATTGCCCTTATGGCAAGCATCAACCCTTTTAATCATATATATATTTACCAACTCCTCCGCACGAGCAGGATACGACACAAGGTCAATTTCTTAAGCGGAGTTTAACAAGTCTGAATGGTTACCTAGCCATGGTTAAAGAACCCAGTCTGCCCTGCTATTTACCCATAGCTGGAGGGAGAGTAGGATTCATACCTTTCCCAAGGGTATTAGCGCTAAGTGAAATGCAATTACCACGTCCAGGATTTGAACTCGGAGCGACGAGTCCATTTTCCATTACACCACGCGCTTCACCCTTTTAATCATATGTGCTAGAAAGTGGTGGCTGAGGGTCTTAATGTCTGAGTATGATGTTAAACTCTATGTGATGGTAAAGTTCCAATTCTGGAGATCTGAGGAGTGTGAAGTACCTGCTCATACTCCCAGGTCCACTCTGACCCGGAATGGTAGTATCTGTTAGGGTCCCATCTATGGGTTAAATAGAAAAAAAATGAGTTTTTAAAAAATTGAATACCCATCTAGAATGAATAAAACAAAAAGTCTTCTGCATTAACTAATCCAACAAGGGTTGACATGCCATAACATCCAACTAACCAACATTTTAGATTTCAACCCTACTTTTAATTTTTCTCAACTTTTTAAATCAATCTACTGTAAAAATCTTCACCGAATTTCCAAATTAACCATTATTTCACATTCCAACCACATCATCAAACAACGTTCTGTTTCCATGTCAGGAGGATGAACAAAGGCTGCATCCCCAAAGAACTACTATATGGTAAACTAGTGGAGGGCACCTGGCCGGCAGGGAGACTACGCCTATGCTTCAAAGATGTCTGCAAGAGAGACCTGAAGACATGCCGCATCGACATAGACATGTGGGAGGCTTGTGCAGAAGACCGTGTAACCTGGCGCCTCCTCGTCAAACAAGGAACAAAAAGAAGTGAAGAAGAGTGGAAAAAAGCTGCCACAGAAAAAAGAGCTAAAAGAAAGGAGAAACAGCAGCACCCCCAACACCTACAGAAAACATCACCTTTTGTTTGCAGCCATTGCACCAGAGACTGCCATTCGAGGATCGGTCTGTTCAGCCACTCACGTGGCTGTAAGTGAGTAAAAAAAAATAACAAAAAAAAAAAACAAAAACAAAACAACAAAACAAAACAAAACAACAAAACAACAACAAAACAACAAAAAACAGAAAAAAACAACAAAAACAAAACAGAAAAAACAAAACAAAACAGAAAAAAACAACAAAAAAACAGAAAAAAAAAAAAAAACAGAAAAAAACAAAAAAAAAAAAAAAAAAAAACAAAGAAAAACAAGGAAAAAAACAAAACAAAACAAAACAAAACAAACTACGCCATCGTCTAAAATAGATGGAAGGTTGCCAACACGTCATATATATATATATATATATATATATATATATATATATATATATATTGCATATTCTTTAAGATTGAACCATGGATTGGTAATGGTTGCCTTTCTGTAAAAATTGTATCATTATTTTGTCTAAAAAATATTTTAGAAAATAATTTTATTAATTATTTCAAGCGTTCCTAATTAAAAATATTTTAGAGAATAATTTTATGAATTATTTTAAAAAATATTTTAGAGAATAATTTTATGAATTATTTCAAGAGTCCCCCAGCAGAGAATAATTTTATGAATTATTTCAAGAGTCCCCCAAAAAAATATTTTAGAGAATAATTTTATGAATTATTTCAAGAGTCCCCCAAAAAAAATATTTTAGAGAATAATTTTATGAATTATTTCAAGAGTCCAAAAAAAAATTAGATAAATAAAAATACTATCTATATAGCTCAAACTTTATCATATCTTTATTTGAAAGTAAAGCTTTCTTTCAAAATAAGCACTTTGGAGAACTTTTGGGATTACCCTCATAAAAAAAATGATAAAACTCTTTATTTTGTATTTGAATTCTAATGGGCATTGGACTCTAGATCAGTGCTTATCATAGCCAGTCTGCAGAGTACTATTTGCTGGTCCACAGATCTTTATGAAGTATGGCAACAAAAATTGATACAAGTTCAAGATCTAATTTTTATTACCTGTACTTAATAGTACAATACACAACTTTTGGTCTCTCAATTAATTTGACATTTTTAAAAAGTGAAAAATCAACCTACCTTAATGCTCAGCTACATTTGGAGACTGGAGTTTATTTATCTTTCTTCTTTCAAACTCTAGCATTGTTTTATTTTATGGCATATCAACCCTTTTTGGGTCATTTAATGCCAAATAAAATCATTTTGATAAACTAAAGGACTCAGGTTGCTTACATAGCTGGTCTGATTGACTACTACCTGCTGGTCCGCAGGTGCCACACATAATTTTTTAAAATTGGTATAGTTTTGAAGTATGGCAACCATACATATAAACTAAGATTGGAAATATATTTCCAAAAATATCAACTTTGTTCATTTTCCGGCTATTTTACCATCTTTTTGCCTAAGTTGTTTTATAGAATCCTAATTTCCTTTTTGTAAATTTCAGCTCTCAATATGCTTCTCCCATTTCTATCAATATACCTGATGCAACGTTGCTTTTTCAGCAATGAGTGTGATAAAAATGAAATACAAGAACAACTTCAATATACAATAACCATTGCATGTGGCACTCTCTTCTATCGAGCCAAGACTTGACAAATGGACAAATAAAAAGAAGCCTCATTGTTCCCATTGACTGGTGATTAGTTTATATTTATGATAGATTTCTATCAATTAATACAAAGTAAAAAAAAAAAAAAAAAAAAAAACAAGTAGATATAAAACAATGCAAAATCTCAGCAAATATCTTTATTTTATTTTGAATATTTGCATTTATTCAACAATCACAGTCAACTTTAAATATTGAATTTCAATGAATAATTCCAATATTTCTAAGAAGATTAACACCATTAAGAACCAAATTGAATATTCTAAATGTCAAAAACATTTTTGTTTTATTTATTCTAGTGAGAATAATAAATACAGACTGGTGATTGTGGGTTTGGGGACTGCATGTAAATTTTTATATTCCCTTGATACTCTTTAGACAAATTCACCTACAATCTTGAATATGATTAAGGAAGTATTATGAGTATTAATAAAGAGATACCTCTGATCATAAAACCATCTAGAGTCATTTCAAATAAGGCTATTAAATATTTAAAATCAAATGCAGTTAATATTCTGATGCAAATCAAATTGATGAAATAGGAAATAATATTACAAATAGAAAACAGTTTGATATCAAGCTAATTTTAACATGCTTTCATAAATACTTTTTAATCAAGGTTTAAAAAATTCTTTAATTTTAAACACTGGGGCATCGATCAAAAAGATGTCAACCGATCCACAACTTTCCAAAAATTTGAGAAGCACTGCTATAGATGACACCAGTTGAATAAACTGTTAAACTCTGCTTAAGATAATTGACCCTTTGTCAAAGCCAGCTCACACGGGGAGGAGGGGGGGTAGTAAATAAATAAATAAAGATGGGTTTATATAATCTCTGAATTTTCATCATTATTGAGCAAGAAAGTACATTTACCCACCAGCAAGAAAGTACATTTACACATTGGATTCTGAAAATTCTTCAGTGACAAAAAAGAACATGTATGAGATTCCACAGAAGTTAATGTTTTTTTTCTTTCTGAGTTATGTCCTGTAAAATGTGTATGGCCCATTCTTTTTGACAAAGAAGAAGAAGACACTGTAACAGGAGATTCTTATCTTGAGATGCTACAGATGTCGATGAAAACTTTTTTTCAACAGGGAGAAGGGCTGCCTCATTGGCAAGTTACTTTCGAACTTATTAAGCTTTGCTTATTATTTGGATGTAAGTGCATCATTAGAATTGCATTTTACATATTAATAGCATTAGATTATAGAAACTCCTGAAGTAGCCAAAAACTAACCCTAACTCTTACCCTAGCCATAACCTTAGAGTCTCAAAGGTTTCGGGTATTTATTAAAAACTTTATTTTTCAATAGGATGGAGTGCCATCTCATTAGCAAGTTACTTTAGAGTTTACTAAACTTTTCTTATTATTTGGGTACAAATGCAGAATAGCGCGCAAAAGATAATATCATTAGAATCGCATTTTACATATAAATAGTATTAGATTATGGAAACAGGGTCAAGTTACTTAAGAAGTTTGCTTAATCTAGCACAAAGGTGTCAGATTGCTTATGTACTGTACTGTAAGTTGATAGCTATATTTTGGTTTGGTTTGTTGGACCATATGACCTTTAGGCACCCCTTTTTGATCTCGATTAAGAAAGGACATGTTTTTCATTTACAGTCAATATCCGGTTGTTTGTTAGGGTTAGGGTTAGGGTTAGGGTTAGTTTTATAATTTAAAAAAAAGATCTAAAAATCATCTGTTAAAACAACCAGATATTGACAGTGTAAATGAAAAACATGTCCTTTCTTAATTGAGATCAAAAAGGGGTGCCTAAAGGTCATATGGTCCAGTTTGTTTTACAGCATATCAACCTCGGTGGGTCATTTAATGCCAACCTTTTTTGGGTGCAAAATTGGTAACAACTATCAACTACTCATGAGTTGACCTCCATGAAGTCAGATCTAACAGCTTGAGATGTTTTTTTCTTATTGGAATATTGTTCACCTTTTTTTATTAGCATGTCTCCCTGAAAATAAGACAAGGCTCTGTAGAGTGTTTGCATCGTATGGTGTGATTGTGAAGAATACTTATTTCTTTCATCTGTCTGCCCCTCTGAACTAGAGCTTATTTTAAGGGGAGGTCTTAAATTTTAAGGGGAGGTCTCCAGAAAAATACTGTGTTTTCCCAAAAATAAGACAGGGACATATTAATTTTCGCTGCGAATTATAACACACCAGGCTTATTTTCAGGAGATGTCTTATTCTTCATATATAAAAAAAACAACATTACAAAGTAGAAAATTACGAAATTTCTAAATAAACAAAAATTGCAAAAAATAGTCTACATTTATTTACCATTAACATGTTCTTTTATTTAAAAACTCATTAATGACAATTATTTAAAAAATAATCATATCATCGTCTGGAATGTTATTGTTCTGCAAGTCACTCCTGGATTCCAAAATTCTAAGCATCTAGATAAATAGCACAAACAAATATGCATCGTCTTGGTCATTGGCAAAGACAAGTGTTTGCGTCACATAATGTGATTGTAAAGAATGCTTATTTCTTTCATCTGTCTGCTGCTCTCAACTAGGTCTTATCTTAAGATCATCCTGAAAAATCACACTAAGTCTTATTTTGCAGGTAGGTCTTATTTTCGGGAGAAACACAGTAATTTAGATGATTTGAAACAATGTATCGCAACAACTGTTGCCAGTTTTTATGAAAATACCTTAATGCGTCTTTTGCAAGAATTTGGCTATTGCCTTGGTAAGAGTACACACATCAAGTATCAAGTATCACAATTGAGTACGCACATCAAACGCAAGAAGATTGGCCACATAACAACTGCCAACGTGTCACTTATAAGTTGATCACCATAAAGTCAGATCTGACAGGTTCAGATGTTTATATTCCATGGGAACTAGCAAAAAAACACCCTCCGGGTGGTGTAAAAATTAATTTTTGCTACGCACTTTTCATAAAATAATCTAAACTGATCTTTGAAATTCTTTTTTTTTTCTTTTTTTTTTTAATGATAGACAAAAAATAATTTTGCTGTCAAAATTTAAATATGTTTTTTTCTAATAAATCAATTAATTTTTGCTACACACTTTTCGTAAAAAATCTAAACAGATCTTTGAAATTCTTTTTTTTTTCTTTTTTTTTTTAATGAAAGACAAAAAATAATTTTGCTGTCAAAATTTAAATATGTTTTCTTTCTAATAAATCAAAGTTTCTAACAGTTAAATTCAAATTAATTCAAATATTAAGTGTTTTTTTTTTTTTTTGGGGGGGGGGGGGGGCGTGTCAAAACTGTTTTGTTTATCATCTATCGTAAAACAACATTTTATGACAGATAATAATCAAAACAGAATGTTTTTTTTTCAGCATATAATAAAACATAAATGTAAAAGAAGATTATGAGACTATTTCTTGTTTGTAAATAATTTTCTCATAAAACTCTATACGCTAGATTACTTTAAATATATATCAAAATAAAACAAACTATGTGGACCATTCAATGTTACACACTTAATTTCTGAGTATATATAATACAAGGTTGTTCTTTATTCTATGTATTAATGATTTTGACTAAATTAAATACTCATTGATTAAATGACGTAATTCCCGAGGGTTTGAGATATAAGCAGTGACATAGTTTCAGTTTCAGACACTAAATCTCCATTATATATAGATATTGTCCCATGTCTTTTTGTTAATTTAGATGATTTGAAATAATGTGTCACAACAGCTGTTGCTCGTATTGATAAAGATATCTTAACGCATCTTTGGCAAGAATTTGACTATCGCGTTCATAAGAGTATGCACATTAAGAATCTGTAAAATCCTGTAATAGACTTCAAGAGCTTCTAAGAAAAACTGTGCATGAGGAGTATCAACATCTCAACTAGTTTTACTCTTACAAACTTTAGATGTTGCTTCTTTTGTAATCACCATATATATGAGAATCATTCAATAAATAACATGGAATATATATATATATACGCTCTTCTATGGAGCACTCTGTGACGGCCTTTACACACAAAGCGATGTGTGTATTAAAACAGTTAAAATCCCCTTACCATTCTGTAAGTGAAGACAGCCTAATGGCTAAGGTGCGGAACTGACACCCAACCGATCGGATTTCAATTCCGGCTGTAGGTAGCTTACACTGAAGAGACTTGATTATAAAAGTTTTTTACGGTTTCGAAGGGGCTTTTATTTCCCCGTAGTCGTTGGCAAAATGTCGGACAAAGAAGAACAAACACAAAAGTAGAATGCAGACACTTGTATTACAAAATTTACAAGGTTTACAAAAGTACAAGGATTTACATAAAATGGTTAACAACAAAAAGGGTTTGCAAATTAGTTGGAATTCGCGACCAGACTTATCTGTTCTAAGAGTTCTTGGTGTTGTGGTGATAGGTGTTCTTTCGTTGTAGGGAATGGCTCTAAGCGAGCTTCTCGGATCGTTTCTTGTTCTTGGGTTAGTTTGCTATTAAAACAGCCCGTTACAGTTTGCTGGATTAATGCCTGGAAAGTTTGTTTCAGTCTCAGTTCTCAGTTTGCTATTAAAACAGCCGTTACAGTATGCTGAAATTAATGCCGTTGAAGGTTTGTTGAAAGTTTAGGAACGGTAATACAGCGACTACCCTTAGTGCGTGGTCTGTGATAAGTAATCGTGGATTCTCCTCTCAGTATGCTCAAGTTTGCCTGATACTATGCCTAGAAAGGGTTTGCTCCGTGGCGATCTGTCCCCTAGTGGCAGGGGAAGATAATTCTCATGGAATTCTGATAATTAGTCGAAACAATGCCTGGAAATAAATTTATAACTGCTAATATGACTGGTATTTAAACCTTTTTCTTTACTAAATATATTGCTCTGTATATAATTCCTGAATTATTGTTCATTGAGCTCTCAACTTGAACTATATCAATTTTAACATTCTGTTGTTGCTCCGACAGTATGAATTAAACATTTTTAGAAAAACAAACGTTCGCTGACAGAAATCTGTTTCGAAGCGGTCTTCATCAAGAGCTAGAGAGACGGAATAAGTAAACCGTTTACAAACGAACGGTTTGGAGCCGGAATTTTTAAACATTTTGAAAATGCATATTCTGTGAATCAGAAGCATTATAATCCACAAGAAAACGTGTCAATTGAAAAAACAAAATATCTGGATTTTTACATCTCCCTACAACACTACGGATTTGTCAACATTACAAATCCTTTGAAATTTTCCACCTTTCTTCAATTGTGCTGTGGACTTTTAACTTGTCTTTTTATGGCTGGAATCATGTGAGTTTCTTGTGGAAAATGCTTCTGATTTTTTAAAAATAAAATTTATTTTATTTTTAACACAGAATATGCATTTTCAAAATTTAAAAAAATTCCGGCTCTAAACAGGAACGTTCGTTTGTACGCCTCCTGTTTGTAATGGTTTACTTATTCCGTCTCTCTATCATAAATATTTTGCTCTTGATGAAGACCGCTTTAATAAAAGTTCGAAATAGATTTCTGATAACATCATTTGTTTGTTTTTTCTAAAAATGTTTAATTCATATATATATATATATATATATATATATAATATATATATATATATATTAATTAAAAGTAAGGAAATGGATCTGACGGTATATAAGGGTAAGGTAATATGAAAAGCACACAGATGTTGTTCAAATAAGGTTTTTTTTATTATGCTGATATTGCAATATTTCGATCTGTTAAAAATCTTCAGAGCAACATTAACACAACATAAAAACTCTGAAGAAGATTTTTAACAAGTAGAAATATTGCAATATCAGCATGATAAAAAAAAACTTTATTTGAACAACATCTGTGCATTTTTCATATTATTTTACTCATATATATATATATATATATATATATATATATATATATATATATATACATACCAGATAACAATAACTTAAACAATATACTACTAAAAATACTATCTCACTCATTTAAAACTTAATGATTAACATAATTTGTAAAAATAATTTCCTTTTTTGTGTCCTGACATTGTTCAATATGGGATCACTTTAACATAAAAGATTTATGTAAATAATTTTTCAAATTTAAACAATAGATTTTGATGACTTGTTTGTTGATATTTATAAACTGTCACTGCATTCCACCATCTTTAACTGCATTAGTTTGATAATCTGGTGGTGGGTATTCATGTTTGCTTTTTAAGTATAGTTAGATTTTATCGAACTTAAAACAAAAACAATTGTTGATTATGGTACTATGTAACCCAATACTACCTGTTTCATAGTCGGATCATGTGACCCCACAGATTTTTTCGGGTGAATGAAGCAATTTTTGTAATTTTCATCTTGAAGTTTATTAAATATTTAAACCCAATGTTGCAATATTTATTTACTGATAATGAGATTACATCACACAAATCAGATTTCCTTTTTTGATTTTTTTTTTTTAATATTTCAATAAAGACCCTAAAGATATCGGACCAAGTATCCAATAAGCACCCCAAATCATTAACTTAATGAAATGTTCATATTTTAATTCATCACTGGTAACTTCAACTTTCAAATATTTGAAAATAAATGAACAGATGATTTTTTGAACTTATATTGTATCTGACAAAAACAAATTTTACAAATTTTGTGATACTATTTCTGAACAGCATCCTTTTATTTAAATAAACATAAAAAATACTTTGCAAATAAAACTGTATTTTTATTTCAATAAACATAATTGCATTTCTCTTCTGATTAAGTAAAAACTATTTTAGTATAAAAATGTTTTTCGTCTTTTTTAAATTTATTGTAAGTATGAAAAATACTCATAAACTTCTGATTAAAAAGTATTTATTTAAAAAAAGATTTTGCTATTGAATTTTAATTTGATTGTGTCAACCATCTATTTATTTAATTTATCGTAAGTTCAACATCTCCATAAACTTCTGATTAAAATCATTTGTTTACAAAAATTTGGAAGCGGAAGTTACCGGTGACAAGTTAAAATGTGAACCTTTCATTAAGTTGATGATTTGGGGTGCTTATTGGTTACTTGGTCCAAGATATCTGCAAAATATAGACTGGAACTCTATTCTATCACTAAGCTAGTCGGATCATCAGCGACTAAACCAGTAACCCCACAGAGTTTGTCTGGTGAGGAGGGTGGCTAGACACCCTGCAGAACAAAAAACAAGACCTGTAAAAGGGCAGAGGAAGCTCTTTGCTCAACGGCCATCTAGCACATTATTTCTAAAGTCCAACTGTTCCTCCTCATGGCAGGGCCATTGAGAAATAAGTTCCTGGTAGGGTCAATCAAAATGGACAGGTCTGGCATGCAGTGCTATTACGGCCACAACCCAGCCAAAGGGGCTCTGGTGAAAATCCAAAGCCATCTCCATTATCGTTAGAATCAATCGCTTTTGGTGTACTTTTATACATCTGTGGAAAATCTGTGGCAAACAAGGGCATCTCCTTCCCCTGACTGGGATATGTATGTGGGGTTTGGGGACTGCTTGTGAATTTCCAATTTCTTTGTTACTCCTTCTATGAATTCACCAGGTTCAACCGACCCCAAGGTGAATGACGTCACAGAACATCACAGAAACAATTCAAATAGTTTTGTAATATTTCAGCCAAAGTGTGGAAGAAAGCAGTTGGCTGGCATATGTGTCATGGTGAAGCCATTGTTGGGTCAGTAAAATGGTAATTCCAGATGGACATGAGTCCAAATGGGTTATCTTCCCCTTACTGCAGTTTTCGCCGATAGGTGGTGAGAGTATTTAGGCAGCAGCCAGGGAATTCTGAATTCCTTCTCTCTTTTCTCTCAGGCCAGCAACAACTTCACATGGTTTAGGCGTCTAACGCCTCTACCCCTTAAGTGGGGGGCTTTACCCCCCAACCAGCTATCAGTAAGTGACATTCCTCAGGACGTAAGTCCTATACCTACTTTCTTTATGCATGTTTATATATTTGTACTGAATGTATTTCTCTGTGTGCTCACAGAATAAAGTCTGTTATTATCTTATAACTTTGTCAGAGTATTTCATGAACACACATGTACCCATGTTGGAAGGTTACTCTAAGCCTTCCAACTTTAATATAAAAACTTTACATCTTATACCATTATTTTCGGATTTGCCTGGGGAGTTGTTTGCCCGTTTAGTTTCGCTGGTTCCTGCTAGGGGGCCTTTGATATTTAAGCGGCTGGTTTGAACGTCTCTCGCTCTCTTTTCCTGTTGCTCGAACTACGAGACACATTCTCGTTGGGGCTACGGCCCCCCTTACATTACTGTAAGTGATTCATACAGCATGGACAATTCCTAGTCTCATGTCTTGCTTTTATGTTTATCCTTTTATGAGTAACTTTGTATTGCTTATGTTGTATGTTTATGTACACCTCTATGTATTATGTACCCTGTTTATTCTGTGCTGTATATAAAATGTTTGTCGGAGTTTTATCTTCAAGTATTATCACTTTGAATCTTACACCATCATGGGAGGAGTTGGTGTGCTATGAATTAATTTCATAACACAGTTTCCCTGCTGACCCATATATGCATGGCGATGGGGTTTAGGTTTTCCTTAGCTTTATCTAACCCCGCAATTCTCTCTTACATTTTTAGTGTGACATATGCTAAATCTCGGGGATGAAGTTAGGTAGGTAGTTACAACCGTATTAATATATAGCTGGTTAAATCAGTTTTTGTTTTTTTACCTTAACACTTGTTATTTGTAGGTTTTCTATTGTGGTGTCTGCAACCAAATTTTAATTATCTCTATGCCATTCACCCACACTTGTAACTTTTCCCACATTGTGAATTCTCCCTGTTGGACACGGGGTTGGAGTGGGGGTTACTCGTATGTAGAAATGACATGTATTTTTATAACCTGAAAGAAGGGGGGGGGGAAATATAACATCTTCCTTGATAGTGACTGCTTTTTTTTATTTGAAGAATTAACATATTTTGGAGTGGGGGTTACTCGTATGTAGAAATGACGTGTATTTTTCTAACCCTGAAAGAAGGGGGGGGGATAATGTCTTCCTTGATAATGACTGATTTTTTTTATTTGAAGAATTAACATATTTGGAGTGGGGTTACTCGTATGTAGAAATGACGTGTTTTTTCTAACCTGAAAGAAGGGGGGGGGAATAATGTCTTCCTTGATAATGACTGATTTTTTTTATTTGAAGAATTAACATATTTTGGAGTGGGGGTTACTCGTATGTAGAAATGACGTGTATTTTTCTAACCCTGAAAGAAGTGGGGGGAAATATAACGTCTTCCTTGATAGTGACTGCTTTTTTTAATTGAAGAATTAATATACATATTTTTTGTTGGTGTGTATCAGGGAAGAGATGTTGTCTCAAATCCTCCCCCACACACTGTTACATAATAGATAGGTTGGCCCCATAAAGGGTCATGGAAAATAACCAAGAATATTGTAACGTTGCTGGGCCCAGTTTAAGGAGTAAATGTTGCATAGCGTAATATTGATGCTGATAATAGATGTGTTTCCTTGTGTCTTTCTAACTCTGTGTGTAGGGGAATATATAATATTTACCAACCCCTCCGCACGAAGAGGATGCGACACAAGGTCAGTTTCTTAAGCGGTGTTTATCAGGTTTGAATTCAGAGTTTTCCTTCTCCTAGACCAGTTGCCTAACCATAGTTAAAGAGCCCAGTCTGCCCTACTATTTACCCATAGCTGTAGGGAGAGGAAGATTCATACCTTTCCCAAGGGTATTAGCGCTAAGTGAAAAGCAATTACCACGTCCAGGATTTGAACTCGGGGCGACGAGTCCCTTTCCCAAGACTTTAACCATTACACCACGCGCTTCCTATGTAGTGGAATATAAGCTCTTACCTCTCAAACCAGGAGAGAGATTTGTTATTTCATAATTCTAATGCTGGTTCTGGTATTAAGTCACGGTATCAAATTAGCCATAAGTTACATAGGCATATTTATCTTATTTTATGATCTTCTTATCTCTGTTATTACTGGACATCTGAGCGTCTGGGCTGTTGTTGGACTGCGATTCTTTCTGTTCTTCTATGGGTCTGGAACCACTTGGGGTTTTCTTATTGTCTTGTCTTGTGCCGTTGCTTAGTTTTTAATAATAAACACAAGACATGATGATGTTTTTTTTGTTTTTTTACTCTTCCCTCACATCAGATATTTTGATTGGAATGTGACGTGATGTTGGGCCCATTTTTAAGAGTGTATATATTATATATATATATATATATATATATATATATATAAATTTTTGCCAGCCCAACAACAGCACAGATACTCAGATGTCCAGTAGTAGCAGATATATATATATATATATATATATATATTAGAGAGAGAGAGAGAGAGAGAGATATTTTGATTGGAATGTGATGTGTTGGGCCATTTTTAGGAGTATATATATATATATATATATATATATATATATTATATATATATATATCTGCTACTACTGGACATCTGTTATCTGTGCTGTTGTTGGGCTGGCAAATATATATATATATATATATATATATATATATATGGGCCCAACATCACATCACATTCCAATCAAAATATCTCTCTCTATATATATATCTGCTACTGTTGTTGGGCTGGCAAAAATTTATGCATTACATAATGAATAGGTGGCCTATGATTATGTACACTAAGTGTTGAATTCAGAAGTTTACTAGAAATTCATTAGAAGAAGTCATGAAAAATAACCAGTAATATGATAGACAAGTAGTAACCTTTGATTGACCTTGTTAGCTGTTCTCTGATTGGTCAATCCAGTCATGAGAATAACATGAAAATAGTTCTCTCCACACGTGTTGCATGTCATGCCCTAGCACCTATATGATTGTCCTGACCCTATTGCCCTTTATGGCAAACCCCCAACCCCTTATATTATATATGTGCTAGAAGGCAGTGGCTGAGGGTCGTAGGTATGAAGTTAAATTGCAACTAATGGTAAAGTTTCAATTTGAAGCTTTGGGGAGTTTAGAGTACCCCTTTATGTGCCATTACTCCCAGGTCAACCCTGAAATGTGTCTATATTCGCTTTTGTGTCCTGGGTATGACGTTAAAATGCATCTAGTGGTGAAGTTTCCATTTGGAGCTCTGGGAGTGTGGAGTACCCCTTCATTGCCATTGCTCCCAAATCCACCCTGAACCAGAGTCATAGTACTTGTTAGGGTCCCATTCATGGGTTAAATAGAAAAAAATAAATTTTGACTTTTCACTAGGGCACCCAATGAGAAGCGAACTCACTAGTAATAGTCTGTTAGCCGAGTACATTAACAATTATGCAATGTGAGGCACCTTTAAAGAATAAGCTTACCTTAGTTAGGCACAAGGCTAAAACTATTGAGCTCCCAGTGAGAATAGAACTCACTACTAATACCCTGTAGGCCTAGCTCACTGACCGTTGCACATGCAAGACACACTTAAAAGACTAAGCTTAAATTAGTTGGGGCACAAGGCCAGAAATATTGAGCTCCAGTGAGAATTGAACTCACGAGTAATGGTCTGTTAGTTGAGCTAACTATTACACCTTGCGAGGCACCCTAAAAAACTAAGCATAGCTTAGATTTGACGTAAAGCTGCATAGAGCACTATTCATCTGCAGCTGGAGGGGAGAAGAGGGTTCATGCCTTAGGCCAGCCACATCTTCAAAATTCAACAAGATGGGTCAATTTATTATAAATTCTATTTTCCTTATTTCTCTCATCTGTCTCTTTCTCAACTGCAACAATTACGGAACATTCTCATAAAGCTGTATGGAACACTATTTATCTACAGCTGGAAGGGAGAAGTGTTTTCATGCCTTTCCTCCCAGAATGTGACGTGAATGGAAATTGTCTTAGCCCAAATTTGAACTCTGAATGAACTTTAACCGTTAGGCCAGCCACATCTCCAAAATTCAGCAAGATGGGTCAATTTATTAGAGCTCTATAGTTTCCTCATGTTCCTCTCTCTCTCTCTCTCTCTCTCTCTCTCTCTCTCTCTCTCTCCGCATCAATCTATAACACCCTGAATCGGCTTACAAGTCACGTATGAGTCATGAAATGTGTTGCCAGTCCCTTTCCTCTACGTGATTAATATCAAAGATCAACAACAATCAATAACACATTTCTCAAAATATATACAACTTTTTTTCCTATTTAGTTTAATGACACAAAATAGATCCCAAAATATTCCTTAGTTTTGAGATTAAGTTATGTTTGAAAAAATTCCATTTTATTTGGTTCGAATTAGTCGTAATTTGCAATTAAGTCAAAAACTCACTAGTCTCTAAGTTCACATTCTTTATATATGTTAATTCTATCTGTGAGAATATATATATATATATATATAAATATATATATATATATATGATTAATGAATTTAGGCGGGTATATCTTCAAATGTAAGGCTATATATATATATACTAAACCTGAGTAAATCAATGATTGTTTTCTAAAAGTTTTTTTTCCTATTTAGTTTAATGACACAAAATATATCCCCAAATATTCCTTAGTTTTGGGATTAAGTTATGTTTGAAAAAAGTTCCATTTTATTTGGTTCTAACTAGTCATAATTTGCAATTAAGTAAAAAATCACCGGTCTCTTACTTCACATTATGCCTGTCACTTTCCCTCTCTCTCTATATATATATGGTGATTGCCGCTTCTTGACAGAATAAGGCCATTTCTACAAGTAGTTCAGTTGTGAGCAGTTGTGAGCACACAGATTTATATATATATATATATATATATATATATATATATCTTGATTAACTACTCTTTATATATGTTAATTTTATCTGTGAGAATAAAGAGAGACATTGGAGAGTGTGAGATGTAGATGACCTTATTCATTATTCAGACAGCAAAGATATCGTTCAATTTCCCTTCGTATAAAATCTAAACTTAAAATTAGTGTCAAATCATGCTGAAAGCACAGGCTCCTGCCAGATCACTGAAGTTAAGCAGTGATGAGCCTTTCAATACTTAATTGTGTGACCACTTAAGCAAAAGCGGATACTGTAAGCAACCAGAGTCCTGTGTGTTGAAGGACACTGTGAAATTGAACAACATCAACAATTAGATAAGCTTAAGTAAATTTGTACATGAAAAAGTTGGTATATATAACACTCAGGAATATTCCATTTGTTATATATCCACATGTTGCGGATATATAAACAGTTCTTTAACAGAGAGGGAAGAGTTATAGACAGGTAGACAGAGAGATGCATAACTTGCATTACTTACTTCTTTGACCATTGGTGATCTCTAGTCGTTTCTAATCTTTCCCTCCATGTTGACTTCTATTTCTAGGTTCTTGTTGGTTGTTCGTCTTTGATTCATTTCTTCTTCTTGGTCAGTCTTTTTACCAAGACATGCATCAACCAACAACACCATATTATTTCTTTTTTTATTTACTTAATTAAACTTCTTCCTCTAACTAAACACAGCGCGTGTGTGCAGGTGAGCCGCAGCTAAGGCAAGGAAAACCTTCTTGCCTGATGTTCTAGCTGGTACTGATGATTTCACTAGCTTTCACGTGATTCTTGGCTTTCCCGTGTCTCAGTTTAAAAGTCTTCAACGGTCTGTATCTTTCCATGGAAAAACCGCCGCCCGTGACATGAAAAAGACGATCCCTGCAGAACTATAGGGTGTTGCCAATAATGTATGCCACTACATAGATTATACAACACATTCTTAAAACTGGATGATACCATTCCTTGAGTTCTGATTGGCTGCTGATTTTAGTGTGGTTATGATGCTTAAACAATCCACCATTCTGCCCTATGTTTGTGGCAATGCAGGAAACGTATTAAGTTATAGTTAATTGGGCTTTTACACTTTGTTTATCAAAATGACTTGATTCAGCATTAAATGGCTAAAAAATATGCTATAAAACAAATCAACAAACCAAACAACCAACCAAATTTGAAACTAAATTTAAGCAACAATAAGTCTGTTCAATACCTAATTGGGTGACCACTTAAGCAACTGAACTCAATAGATATTAAACTTTGAAATATCCCATCATACAAGGAAGAAATACCAAGAAATTTTTGTACAGCTGTGGGGAAAATTTGGCAGGCATATATATATATTATATATTATATATATATATGTGTGTGTGTGTGTGTGTGTGTGTGGTAGAGATATGAGGAACACAAGGACAAAATTCAGACAAATGTATGTAGGATATATTTCGCTAGAGCTTTGAGCTCAGCATCATCAGTCCTTATTGATTATCAATGTATCAAACAAGTGTTTTATAGAGGGGGAAGTGGACGAGAGGGGGGTGGATGGGAGAAGAGGATGTTTTTAAATATTTCCTCACAAACACTAACCCACCCACTTGACCTCTTCTCCCACCCCCCTCTCGTCCACTTCCCCCTCTATAAAACACTTTGATACCTTGATAATCAATAAAGTGACTGATGATGCCGAGCTCAAAGCTCTAGCGAAATATATCCTACATACGTTTGTCTGAGTTTTGTCCTTGTGTTCCTCATATCTCTACCACATTTTGTCGGATTTATTTCAATCCTCTTTCCTCATATATATATATATATATATATATATATATAAGTATTGTTATGGGTCCAACGGAAGAAAATTTTAGGAGTATTTTATAAAAAAAGAAGGCCCGCAAAATGTACTATTGTTTTTTTTAAATTATTATTTTACATTAGCGACATGTTTCAGATCTAATATCTTCTTCAGGCGTTAACTAACCACATTGTTTATATACACATACACACATATATATATATGTATATATATATATATATATATATATATTCAATGCATGAAGTGTCATTGTTGGGCTAAAGGCTCAATCAAGAGCCCTCTGCAGGGCAGCTTTTTAGGCTAGTTGATAATCTATTAATAATGGAGATTGGCTCTCTATTTGTCTGTAGCAAAAACTACGTCACTGCTTATGTCACATTACCCAAAATCGTCATAACATAGAATAAATACACTCAAAATTTGAGTATGCAACATTAGGCAGTCTTCATTGTTTTTTTTAAATGTCCGGTATTATATATTTATTTATAGTTTGTTTTATTCTAATACATATTTAAAGTTATCAGAACTAAGTTTCCATTTTAAATTGTTTTATTTTTTAGTCCTTTAATAAATTTGATGATTTTACTTACTTATAGTGCAAACTCTCTGACTTTGAATTTTGAACTCCCACCCCCCTCAGGCAATATCTTTCAAAGATTTATTTTCATATTGTTTGGGGGCGTTTTTTTATTATTTTGCTAGTAATAATAATGCTGATTTAATTGTTAAATCATAGATAATTTTTTTACACCAATTTATAGTTTTCCCTATTTTCGAGAAATAAGTCGGATAATGTTAATGTCACAAATGCTTATGCAATTTCCAAGATTTGATTATGCTGTGAGTCATTGATTTCCTCAGATAGGGTTGACGATATCAAGTATTGTGTTGGTTGAAGGCCTTTCAAGATGTAGAGCGCTTGAGTTCTTGCAAAGTTTAAAGCATTGACACTGAATTTTTCATCTGGACTTTGCTCACTGATTCGTCCCTGATGAATATCCAAGTTTCAAGCTAAACTTTATACACGTTTGGCATGAATGTGATAGTCATACAATACTAGCAGGACCTGTGGATATACTACAGTATCATAATTTGATTATTAAATTACAGTTAAAAAAGTCCCATGTATCAAATGCATCATTTTCTCTTTTTATTTTATCTTAAAAAAAGGGACCATTTAGCTCAGTCGGTAGAGTGTTCGGCTAGGAATTACAAGGTTCTTGGTTTGATACCGGCCCTCGCCTCTATGAGTAGCACAGGGATCTGTACAGTAAAGTAAGTCTTTTTTTCTTTCTTTCCT
This sequence comes from Doryteuthis pealeii, assembly GCA_023376005.1. Lineage (NCBI taxonomy): Eukaryota > Metazoa > Mollusca > Cephalopoda > Myopsida > Loliginidae > Doryteuthis > Doryteuthis pealeii. The sequence continues at coordinate 20,432,801 of CM042168.1, forward strand.
TCTTTTCATCTTACCATTATGTTCGATGGAAATATAGTGTTATCGCTTCCACGTGCTCCTCTCCTCTCTATTCCTGTCTCCTCTTTCTTTCTTATATTTTTTCTGTGTAGCATGTCCTTTTTCTTACCTTTCTTTCTGTAGTGACAACATTCATTTGGACGATCTCATTTTTAACCAGAGGGTGTTGCAAGATGATAACAGTCATATTTTGTAGAAACACCAGTTATTATTATATAGATAAAAACTCACTCAATGGTAATTGAATAATTCCATATCCACAATAAAGTCCTGTGATATATTCTCTGTTTCCCGGTTTTTGGGACTGTGTTCAGTGGCTTCAGCCATTGGACTGGTAAAGAGTTTAATAACAGTGTGATTTCAGGGGACCATACCCAGGCAGCACCTGCCCCTTTAATTTAAAGGGACAGGGTTGGTTTTTTGCCCAGTGCCTGAGGCGCCTCAATAGAGGAATGCTGAAGGGATCCATGCATGAGGTTCAGTTTGTGTGTAGTCCCCCCATGTTAATGGTCCTCCTTGTGTCAAACTGGCATGCTGCCCTGTCGGGTGGGGCATTAGAATACACCGACTGCACCTCTGCAGAGGGGTAAGACTCCCCCAATGGGGCCACCTGTTGGCTGGCGACTCATGATGCTTAAGGATGAAATCCTGGTGGATGAGCAGTCCATGACATGCAACACTGTACACCTGGCCCTTACTTAGGCTAGATGGACGGTTGGAGAAGCCCCTCTGATCAATTGGTTAGTCATCAACCCTAGCACCTATATAATTGTCCTGACCCTATTGCTCTTATGGCAAGCCTCCAACACCTTTTATCATATATCTGCTAGAAGGCAGTGGCTGAGGGTTTTAGTGTCCTGGGTATAACGTTAAACTGCATCTAATGGTGAAGTTCCAATTTTGGAGCTTTGGGGAGTGTGGAGTACCCCTTCATTGCCATTACTTCCAGGTCCATCCTGACCCAGAGTGGTAGTACCTGTTAGGGTCCCATCTATGGGTAAATAGATAAAAAAATGAATTTACAAAAAATGCTCAATTATAATGAACTAACCATTAGTTTTTGTACTTTGCTTCACGGTAGATTGCAGTGGTAGGAGAGCCGCTGTGAGTGGATTAAAGTAGGCAAATGAGTTAAAGAGCATTCAGCCATTTGGGATATCTTATGTATGTGTGTATATATTAGATGTGATCAAAAAGTATCGTGACAGAGTCCTTGATTTTTTTTTTTCAAATGAAGACCTGTACAGAGCTTAGCAACTTATATAAAGTGGTGATTTTATTTATTTTACCAAATAATAAACATTTTATTAATTTTTTAATTTTATCAAATTTTTAAACATGAAACAAATTTAATATTAAATATTTATAATATAATTATATACAACCATTTATCAATTATATGCAATCATTTATAATATATTAAACATTAAACAAATTTTTAATTTAAAAAAAATTTAAATTTTAAACTATTTTTAGACATGTAATCTTATCAAATTTTTAATTTTATCAATTTCATTTTATTTTATTTTAAAGTGGTGATTTTATTTTTTAGACACTTATATAAATTGGTGATTTCTATACAAGTCAGTGTCAATTTCAGTGAAGATGAAAGATATAAAGCTGAATGCTCTTTATGTACGTGTGTATATATGAGGCCTTTGGAGGTGCATGGTGTAATGTTTATCATCATAGGAAATGGACACTGTGAGACAAGTTCAAATCTTGGACAAGCGTTGATACTCTTGGGAAAGGTATGCATCTAACCATTCTCCTTCCAGCTATGGGTAAATAGTAGGGTGGATTGGGCTCTTTAACCTTAGTTCGGCAACAAGTCTAAGAGAAGGATAACTCTGAATTCAAACCTGTTAAACTCTGCTTAAGAGATTGACCATGTGTCGCATCCTGCTCATGTGGAGGGGTTAGTAAATATATTGGTCTGATCAGAAAGTATTGAGGCAGAGTCCTAAATTTGAACTTGAAAGACCAGATATTTCAGGCTCAATACCATATACTTGTCTTGGAGGCATGTGGTGTAATGGTTAGAGTCATAGAAATGGACTTGTCGACCCGTGTTCAAATTCCGGATGAGGCTGTTTGCATTTCACATAGCACAATACACTTGGGTAAGGTATACATCCAACTACTCTCTCTTCAGCTATGGGTAAATAGGACAGACTGGGCTCTTTAACCGTAGCTAGGTAACCAATTTAGGTGAAGGAAAACTCTAAATTCAAACTATTAAATTCTGCTTAAGAAATTGACTTTGTCTCACATCCTGCTTGTGCAGAGGGGTGGTAAATATGTATTGGTAGTTTTTTCTAGTATTGGAGAATTGAAAATAAAGTGCTCGATTACGGGTATAAGAGCTGTATTATTCATTCATTATAGTGTACAATACATGTAAGGTGCGATTGTTACCATTGGTTTCAAAGTGGCATGTTAGCCACTTATTATCAAGACGATAAGTGACTAACATGCTGCTTTGGAACTAAGGGTAACAATCGCACCTTAAATATATTGTACACTATAATGAATAAATAAAAATATATATATAATGCATATGCATACTAGGCTTACATTATGGGGGTCTTAAAAAGTTACTGGTGCAAACAAGAAGAGAATTCCTGGGAGATCAGCCAATCAGCGAGGGAGTCTATCCCCTTTTCACTAGTGCTAGACGAAGGAGATTGTTTTTGCATCTGAGGTGGAGCGACACACCTACCATCAGCTCCTCACTTTACCGCACAGATCCCTGTGCTACTCATACACTGAGTTGGCGAGGGCCGGTATCGAACTAGGAACCTTGTGGTTTCTAGCCTGAACGCTCTACCGACCGAGCTAACCCTGCCCTTTATGTACATTTGCTCAAATGGCAGTTTCTCTTTTATTGCATCAGTTTTGAAAGTATTGCTGGTACACATTGTGGGCCATCCCATCTATGGGTTAAATAGAAAAATGTATTTATAAAAAATTGTATTATCCATTAAGAATTGATTTATTTAAAAACTTTTTCAGCATTAAATTACCCACTGAGGTTGATATGCCGTAAAACAAAACAAACCAAACCAAACATTGTGGGCCAATAATGTACCACACCTCTGGTATAATATAATACCAACATGTGTAGAGCAATGGTAAATTGACTGTGTTACATGTTGGTACATGTATTTATCTGATTTATTCATGATATTTATCTATTTTATACAATATGATATAATAGTAATATGTAATATAAAAAAAAAATGATTTGTATCACCTTAGAAGTTATATAAATAAATAAATATGTATATTTAGTTGTGAATGAATTCCTATTTTTGTTTTATTTTTATATCACTTTTTTGAATAAAAGTTCTAGTTATAACATACTTTTTCATTGTTTCCACCTTCTTTAAGTAGTATATGTAGATACTGCTATGTTATTATAAAAGTATATATTCTAAATAGTTTTAAAAAAAGGAAGTGAAATATTTGTAATGTTACATATATATACCACTACATACATCAGTAATATACATAGTGGTACATATATGTACCAATATACAGTCAATGTGTTAAACCTATCTTCATTTTTTACAATGTTCCAGCAATTTCTGTCTAGAAATCCAGGTCACTTTGCAACAAATCCTTTTAATAGTTTCCGTAAGTTCAGTTTCCAAACTGTGCCGTGTAATTTGCAACTCTTGACCCATCCTCATGGATTTCTGTGGGCTGCATAGGTGACTAAGCATCATCATTATTTGGGGGATTCTCAGTGTCTCTTATGAGTTTTATCTTTACACAAATATCTGGTTTCAAAAATCTTGTACAGACCCTAGCTGGTGGTGATTCTTTCAAATCATATCCTAAAATGCCAAACAGTATTTGTTTTGCTTTTTATGCAAGTGCACAAAATGTCTTCTCAGCATCTATGGCTTTTAACACTGATTAACAATGGAAAACCTGGTGTTTCCAAAAGCCTTAATAATAAACTATCTCAGGTTAGACAGGGCTTCTTTCTTACCTGCTACTAGTACTACCATGTAAACTAGTACTAGGATAATTCTATGTCAAATCATCCAGGCCATGTCACCCACCCCCTTCAATTTTTTCCAGGTGTGGACTATGTTAATATTAGACAATTCCAAAAATTGGCAGAGTTATGTTGATTTTTAGCTCTCCAAATTTGGGGAGGGAGGGGGTCATGAAAAATGGCGACATTTTGTAATCTATTTTTGTCTGTAGCTTCCCTACTACTAAAAATTGTTTTATAAAAGCATACTCTGCCAATTTTCGGAATTGGAAACTCAAATTTTGGGGATTGTCTAATGCTAACAGTCCACACTTGGAAAAATTTTCAAAAAAATTGAAGGGGGTGAGTGACAATTTTACTTTTTTCTGGATGATTTGACATGGAATTACTCAATGGAAAACCTAGTGTTTCCAAAAAGCCTTAATAATAAACTGTCTTTGGTCAGGACTTTTTTCTTACCTGCTACTAGTACCATGTAAACTAGTACTACCTGTTCCATGGTTGAGTTGTTGGCAACTAAACTGGAACCCCATCAGGCATGCCTCAGCTCGTCTGGTGAGGTGGCTGTGTGGTCACCCACCATCACTAAAAACAAGAGCTGTCAAAGGGCCTATAAGCTCCAGGAGAACCAACGGCCACCCACTCTGATAGTAGTAAGATTGGATTACTTATTACTCACATAGATGGGGCTCTTTAGCCTTGGTCGGCAATCCATTTATGACAAGGAAAAGTCTATTATAAAACCTCTGCTGCCTAGAAAAGGCTAGGGGAGTAAACCTCAAAATCAAATCCAGAGCTGGAGTCCCTAAGGTGGTGTGATGCTGAAATTCAGTGCTATCTAGCAATTCCTGCGACACTATTGTTGCCAAACTGCATTTTTTTTTTGCCTTTCCTTTGGACCACAACAGCAGTATGCAGGGGGAGGGGGGCTGTTGCTTGGGCAAGAGCTCATCCTCCATATCAACCTACATGGTTTCTACTTATTTTTGGACATTACGCCATCGTCTCTAGTAGACAAAAGGATGCCAACAACAACTATAATAATAAAATAAGTGTTTCCACAAAACTGTATTGTATTAATTAAAAAAAAAATAATCATTTGAAAACAATTTGTTGTAATACCTTGTATTTTGTTTGTTTTTGTTTGTTTGCTCTCAACATCTTCAGTTGTTCACAGGTTTTTTTGTTCCACACAAGTCATGAAACAAAAAAATTAGAGGGAACATTGGCTATAGATTATTCAAAGGATTAATGAAGAATATATACTACAAATGCAGAATAGTGCGCAAGAGATAATATCATTAGAATTGCATTTTACATATAAATAGCATTAAATTACGGAAACTGCTGAAGTAGCCTAACACTAATCCTAACATCTTAAAAGTTTTGGGCATTTCTGAGAAATGTAATGCTTTTTATATGTAATCTAATGATATCATCTCTTGTATGCTATTCTGCATAAGTACTAAATTTGTTTCCTTCACATTGAAAATAGCAAGCGGGCAAGAGAAGGGGTCAGATTAATTTGCACAGAATACAAACAGAAAAAAAGGGCAGAGTAGATGTGAACTAGGGTTAGGTCGATTTTTCACTTTTTTAAAATATCAAATTGTCCATCTATGCGAAATCTGTGTGTTAGTATACTGAATACTGATACCAAAAGTAGATATTTTACTTGCACCATTGAGGAAATAGCATCAAAGATCTACTAAAATGCACTAAAAATCCCTATTTTTGCAAAATTTAGCCTAAAAAAACCCCCCAAAAACAAGGATTTTTAGTGCATTTTAGTAGATGATCTTTGATGCTATTTCCTCAAACAATGGTGCAAGTAAAAGATCTAATTTTTGGTATCAGTATTCAGTATACTAACACACAGATTTCGCATAGATGGACAATTTGATATTTTAAAATAGTGAAAAATCGTCCTAACCTAATGTGGACTGCAGAAGAGAGGGCGGGGGGGGGAGAGATTTTTTTTTTTTTAAATTAAAAAAAAAAAAAAAAAAAAAAACCTATAAAAAAAAAAAGGTTGTGTGTGTGTGTGAGTCTGAGGAGAGAGAGAAAAAAGAGAGAGAGAGAGAGAGAGAGAGAGAGAGAGAGAGACAAGCAGGAGACAAAAATATTTCAACAATATATTTAATACATTTTACAACTGTTTTGCAAGTCTGATAGTTGGGTTGTATATAAACACCGTGCACAGAGTTAAAGCTGGAGAAAAAGGCCCTTAAAAAAAGTTTTCCTTTTTTTTTTTTTTTTCTTTTTCAAGTTGCCAGTGCATAAGCCATGCATGCATTTATTTATTTTTTTCGTACAGTTCTCTCCCTCACCCTTAAATTTTTTTTTTTTTTTTGCACAAGGTAAGAACAATACAACAATGGTGACAACATTGAAAACAACAAAAGGCTAAGACGTGGCGAAGTATAAAAAAAAAAAAAAAAAAAAAAAAAAGGTAAAAAAAACAAATCCAAAAGCACAGCCCAACGTTGCAGTCCAATGTTGTTGCAATTGGCTCACAATAATAGCAAGTGACTGATGTAAGTAAAATATGCTGTAGTTGCAAATTTTTTTTACAATCAAAAAATATGGAGGGTTCATTTTTCTCATATCACAAAAAAGACCTTTATTATTCTGACAAAATCTTAGGACTTTTTTTTTTCCTCTTTGTTTTGAGACAAAAAGCCAATTCTAAAAAATTTACGACTAAAATTGAATGCCGAAAAATTTAAGAAACAATGAGCATATTCATGAAACTTCAACCCAATGGAGTTCATTACTTGCAGAAATTTTCAGTTTTTCCAATTCTGGTTTTAGAAAAAGGGATTTTAGAATTGCTTCAATGATGAAAAATTCAAGAAAAAAAAATCATATAAGGCTTTTTTTGAATGAGATAAGAGAAAAATGATATTTTCCAGTTCTGTGTAGGATAGGAAATGGCAACTGGCTCTCATCTTGATGGAATATATATATATATATATATATATATATATATATACACACATACACATACAGAGGGTGTTCATAAAGTCTTGTAACAGTTTTAAAATAAAATCTAATAACTCACATTGTACATGATAGAATCATATGAAAGTTCAATTCTTGAAGTGCTTTTTTTTATGTATGTTTTGATTATTACATTTCAACAAGACTGCCATCTTTGTTGTTACATTTTAAATCTGCTGCAGGACTTTATAGACACCCTGTATGTGTATATATATATATATATATATATATATATATATATATATATACATACATACACACAGGGTGTTAAGTTTTACAACAGTTTTAAAATATAAAATTTAATAACTAACATTGTACATATAGAATTATTTAGTAAAAACCATATGAAAGTTCAACTCTTGAAGTGTTTTTTTTTATGTATGTTTTGGTTATTACATTTCAACAAGACTGCCATCTTTTTTGTTATATTTTAAATCTGTTGCAGGACTTTATAGACACCGTGTGTATATATCAATAAATGTTGCTGAATAGAAACAAAGTTTTGGTTTAAAAAAAAGAAAAAGTTCAGTGAACTTGTGTTCTGTTCCTAGCAGACATTTTTTTTTTCTTTCATAGAAAAGGAGAAAAAAAAATATGCTGGAAGCATTTTTAAGCGGTGATGATCAATAAGAGCTTTATGGCAAGAATTAAAACCATTAAAAACAACTGAGGTCACTAATGTTGTCCAGATTTATACCACATTACCAGCTGAGGATTTTACAAGCACATGAACTAAATACAATACACCTGGAGTGAGAAATAAATTGACCAGGATTTTTTTATTTATTTTTTTTAAAGAGCCAAATCCAAGCCATTTGTAGTAGAAAAATGTTTGATATATATGTGGTTGAAAATAGAGAAAAAATGTGGATAAAACAACACAACTAAATTCAAATTATATTTCGCCTCGGTCTTTTGCGAAGCCTTTTCAAATTTATTCTCAAAATCGCAAAAGACGGAGGCCAAATATCATTTGAATTTAGTTGTGTTCTTTTATCTGCATTTTTCCTCTATTTTCAACCACATTTTGTCGGATTTACCTAATCCTTTACTCCATATATATATTATATATATATATATATATATATATATATATAATGTAAATTACCCTCTGAGACAAAAGCCGTCCACCTGCGTTACTGCAGATTTTACTCAAAATTTGAATGGAATGAATGCATTAGGAATGAAGGGACATGGCCAAAGACTAGACAGACTGTCGACCCCTGTTTTTTGGGCAAACATGGCAGAGGTTTTTTTTAATCCAAAAGTATAACAGCAAGAACAGTGCACAGTGCCCAACAAGTGTCTACTACATTTTCGTAGCAATTACTTGCAAGGCAGGCTGATATAGACTTATAGACAAAACAGAATAACATCTCACCATGACTGTCAATAGGATAGGGTGGGGTGGGAAGAGAAGCCAATAGTAAGGAATCATAAGGGGGGTTGGGGGGAGGAAATAAGCAGTAATAGGAGAAACAGTACGAACGAGAGGGTGGGGGGAAGATGGGGAGTGGGCAGAAAAAAGATAAAAAGCCAAACAGTAAATGGAATACAAGAGGCAAAAAAAGTTGGTCTTGTTTTATTTTATTTTATTTTCTGTTTTGTTCAACTTTGAAATTGCTCAGGTGTGTCACGCTGCGAGGAAAAAAGCCACATAATGCAAGACAGTTTTTTTTTAAATTATTATTATCATATGTATAAAACATATATATATATATAATTTTCTCATAAAAAAAAAAAAGAAAAAGAAAAAGACATAAGTTAAATCAAGTTTTAATAATCTTTACCACTTGAAGCTTGCACACAAGGTTTGGCTTTTTTTTGTTTTAGAAAAAAAAAAGAACAAGAAGTTTTTAATTTGTAGTAGTTTGCTTTTTAATATTTTCCTCTCTCTATACAAAAGAATTTAAGGAGAGAGAGAGAGAGAGATAGAAAGAGAGAGAGAGAGGGGTTATATTTAAATAGATCTAAAATTTAATAATGGTCAGTTCTCAAGTGTTTTTTTTAAAAACACTAATAGTTGTCAGTAGAGAGAGATAGAGAGAGATAGAAAAAAGATTTATTAATTTGACAACACCTCTAATGTGCACTTTAGTCATACTTACATAGTTCAGAAGCAGAGGCACAAATTTGGTTTGAGTAAAGAGCAGACCTAAAAGAACATTCCTAATCAGATACAAGATAGTGATAATGGTGGTAGTAGTAGTAGTTTTTGTAGTGGTGGTGGTAAGAGAAGTAGAAGATCTAACAGCGTTTGGTCTGTTGTCAAGGTGATCAGGATAATTCACAAGTAGATAAGACTGGCTTCTCAATTATTGAAGGCTTTTTTTTTAATAATTTTTTTTTATAATTATTTTTTTTAATGGGTTAAACATAAATGGCTGACCACTAAATCATCATGACACAGCAATATTGATGGAGGAACTTACTACATTAGGAAAAAATTTTTTTTTTTTTTTTAATTTTCATTTTTTTTCTTACTTAAAAGGGAGGTTGGGGGTATTTAGAGAAATAAGAAATTAAAATTCTTTAAAAAATTAGAATAGTGAGATACACTTTAAACAGTGCCAACATATAAAGAAAATATTTTTAATGAATGTTAGAGATTTTTTTTAAAAAATTGGAAAAAAAAAAAAAAAAAAAAAAAGAAATTGAGAAAAAAAAACATTTTTTTTTTAAATTAAAAATAATTAAACTGATTACCTAAATAAGTTGAGACATGATACAAACAAGTCATTATTAATGGCCTTAGCCAATCTGTTGTTTTTTTTTCATTTGTTTATTTTCTTTTTTTCAACTTTTTTTTTCTTCCAAACTTCATTCCCTTAATTTTCTTATTTTGTTGATGATTCCTTCTCTCTTTTTTTCCCCACCCCCCTTTTCATCCTAGTCCATGTGCTGATCACTTTGATGAACATGGTAGGATTTACAGCTGAGATCTCCCATCTTTCAACATCCAGCCTCCTTTTTACTGGGCCTTAGCTTTCTTCTTCAAAAATGGCAGTTTTGATTGCACCCTAGATTAAAAAAAAGAAAGAAAAAAAAGAAGTGTTAAAAATGAGAAAAGAGGAAAAACAAACAGCAAATACATTAAAAGGTTTAATTCATATATATATATATATATATATATACACACACACATACACACGGTACTTATATATGAGAAAATTTACGGAAAAAGTGAATAATGAACACAGACAGTTACATTCAATTAATATTTCACCTCAGTTGGTCTTAAAGGCTTCATCATAATAAAGTTTTATTGTTTTAAAACAAATGATATATAGACAATGAAAAGGTAAAAGGAAGAATCAAAACTCCATGTTATGTGTCTTTTTCTCATTCATTTTTTGTAAAGATACCGATTCAGAAATAAATAAACATTTTCAAATATAGAGTTACTTTACAATCACCCAGTATATAAGTAAAGAATAGGCTGGTCAGTTATGGCTTGCTGTTGGCTGTATTTACAAAACTTGACTATTCCATTGCTATTGGTTGCTATTTCAGTTGGATTTGATAAACTATTAAAAAAATTGTTTGGTTTGGTTTGTTTAATGGCATATCAACCCTATGGGTTATTTAATGCCAAAACTGTTAGAGTATGAGATAAAAGTTGGTACTCCAGTTTCCTTTACAGGTGTATTTTTATAGATAGTTTTATGGATGTATCTTATATCTGATTCATAATTTTTGGTATATTTTTATTTCTCTCAAGAAGGATTAAATGTCATCCATATTAGTATTCTCAAACAGATTCCTCATATTTGCGTTGAAATATTTCTTTCTGATTGGAGTGAAAGGTCAACACTCCATAAGAAAATATTTGACAGTGTCAGGTGTTTGGCATGTCCCACACCAAGGTTGATCCTCCTGCTTGAGCATAGAAGAGAGCATAAGTCTTGTATGGCCAATGTGCAGCCGAGCCAATATTACTTCTTCCCTGGATTTTCTATATCCCAGCTTCCATTTTCCTACTGTTAGCTTAATTGGTTTATTTAATGTCAAAGCCATTCTTGCAGAACAGTAGTGGTAATATCTGATCAATAGATGGGAGGATAAAGGGGTTCATACCTTTCCCAAGCGTATTAGTCTGAATGTGAACACAATAGCACAATTGGAGTGCGAAGTGATGAAGAGAGACAGAGTTTATGGTAGAAGAAATGAGTACTAAAAAAAATTTAAAAAAATAAAAAATCACTCAACCAGGATTTGACACAAGGTCACAAGTATAGGGCATTCAGCGAGGATTGAACTCACTGTTCAGTAACAATAGATCTGCCAGACTAGCTTGCTAACCATTAAACCATGACAGGACGCCTAGGACATGGGTACTAATGAATTGCCCTGTCACAGTCATCTGTAAATTTAATACTGTTTCCCACAATTCCATATTATTTTCACCAAGCTGAGTTTATAGAGAAACAAGGGAGATAACCGGTAAATAACATATTGCAGAGCTAAATATAAATTAAATTAAGCTATCTCTTCAATGGCAGTTTAATTTGAATTTTATAAACAAGGGCTTAGGTATATCTACTTTAAATAAATGTATTCAAGTATTAAACAGTATCAATCAATAATATTTAATATATTAGGTACATTTTGGGAAGGTACCTATTAGCCCTTATCCTATCATCAGAGTTTTTTGATTTTCGATGATCCTCCATGCAAGTTGTAAAATTTCAAGTTCTGGGCAGGACCAATTGCAATCAAATGACTTTTTTTTGTCCAAAACAAATCGGAATTAGTAAGATAAGGGTTAAGACAGCATTCATTTTTTGGGGTGGGTGGGGTGGGGGTGGTAGAGAACTGAATCATTTAATTTGAAAGTCTTAATATCCAAACTTTACAGAGATCTCATTTGTCTGAAAGTATTGTTAATATTTAGCTTCAAAAATCATTTGTCTTTGACAAAATTGATCCAATTTAAAAAAAACATGTTAAAAAGAGAGAGAGAGAGAGAAAGAGAAGAAAAAGTGATCAATGGAAAATAGGGAACACATACAGACAATATGAACAACTGAAAATAAGCAAATGAAGGGGAAGCGGCTTGGATGCATACATAGAAAACTTAAATTATTCTATATTTGTCAGAGCATCTTCTATTGTATTCATTAATGACGTAGTAACCAGCCTAAAGAACAATTTAGTAATTTGATGTTGAAGCAACATTCACCCAGGGTTGTGCTGGCTCCATCTATAGAATTTGCTGAGTCTCTCATGAAGGCAGACCATGCCTGGCGATCCGATGCGAGCGAATGGATGATCTCCAGACTCTAGGGTTGATATTTCATTCACTGTCATTAGCTATGTTTTTTGTTGATTTAGTTGCTTCACTGTGTACATTTCCTGTGATGATAACCATTACACCACGAGCAGCTTCATATTCAGAATTTGATATAAGAGAAAAGTAAATCACTTCATTATTGCTTATCTCAAATTCATCATTATCATGATATAATGCTAGTAGCACGGATATCCATGACAATCTCTTGCTACCATCATTCTCATTCATTGCCCTAGGGAGGTCCTCTGCACAGCATCCAGTATCCATGCAGAGCTCGTCAATGTAGGTCTTTACTGGATGGCTCACACTGGTGTGCCCATGTGCTGGTGTCCACAGAAGAACGTCACTTAAGAGTTCATCTTTGCTTCTCCAGCAGTGTCCAACATGTCTTGTTTATCTCACTCAGATGGTTTGTGTAATGGGGTGTTGTTTCACGATTTGTTTAAGATTGCAACCAGCATTCTTTGCAGCTCCCATCTAGCTTATTCTCTAGGTGCTTCATTAGGGTCCAAGTGGTGCAGCTATACAGTAGCACTGATACAACAACAGCTTGGAAGAAGTGTCACTTTAGTTAGATTGGATTTCTATAGGATTGATAATCTGTCTATGGCAGACCATGTCTTCCCTATGTGTGCATTAACATTACTTTCTGTGGATGAGATATTACTATCTAGGTAGAAAATCTCAAATTAAGCACTATAAAGTAGAGCATTTTCCAAATGAGAAAGACTTTAAAAAAAAGAAAAAAGAAAAAGAAAAAAAAAGTTTTTTTTTTTTTTTTTTAATAAGATTCAATCAATAAATGCCCAAGAAGAGATTCATGCAGATGTGATTATATAATGAGATTTGTCATCAAGATGGAGGGAAAAACTGTCAAGGGAGGTGTTTTAACAGTTTAAACATCGATATATATTTCGATTTGAAATAGTTTGAAGTGGAGATGGGTCAGATAGAAAAGCAAATGAAAAAGAAACCAACACCAATCCAATAATTAGCATCCCATTCATAGAAATTATGTGCAAGAAAGAAATGACCCAGAAATACCAATATATGAAAGAGAGAGAGAGAGAGAGAGAGAGAGAGAGAGAGAAAGAAAGAAATAATGCAATTGGATGAGCTTTAATTCACAATATATTGTTAAACATCAGGGATTTGTATTATTACTTCCAAAATTAAGATGTTACAATAGGGTAGGTCAATTTTTCACTTTTTAAAAATATCAAATTGTCCATCTATGCGAAAGTTGTGTATTAGTATACTGAATACTTATACCAAAAATAAGATCTTTTACTTGTACCAATGTTTGAGGAAATAATATCAAACATCATCTAAAATGCACTAAAAATCCTTATTTTTCGCAAAATTTAGCCTTTAAAAAACAAGGATTTTTAGTGCATTTTAGTAGATGATCTTTGATGCTATTTCCTCAAACAATGGTGCAAGTAAAAGATCTAATTTTTGGTATCAGTATTCAGTATTCTAACACACAGATTTCGCATAGATGGACAATTTGATATTTTTAAAAAGTGAAAAATCGACCTAACCGAATTTTACAATGTGATTATTTCCTTCTTACCTTTACAAGCAAAAAAAAAAAAAATTTTTTTTTTTTAAAATTTCTATTGCAATAATTAGTCTTAATTTCTCAACACTGAGTGATAATTTCAGATTTGTTATTTTCTGACATTCAAACAAAATCTAACTTCCAATCATTATCTAAATACTGGTCTGTATCAGATACATTTTCCAAAGTTTTTTTTTTTTTTTTTTTTTAAATTCTTTTTAAAATTTTGTTGAAAATTTAATTTGAAATATACAGGTATGGAAAATAAACATGAAATGGAGGCATAAAAAAAAATTTAAAAAATACATAGATAAATAACTGTAAGTTGTTAGCCATGTTCAAAGGTTAAATGTTGTGTTTGTGTAATTAATGAAAGTTGCAAACGATACATATATATGCACAAAGAAATAAAGAAAATATATTTATGTTTCTGTCTGGGAAAACAGTAAGATTTTTTTTTTAAATCTAGATAAGCTGATTTAATGGGGAAAATACATTTGATTAAAACAACAGATAAGTAGTAAATTTTGTCATAAGCAAAACAAAGTTAAATGCTGGTCACATGATCAGTAGAATTTTTTTCTCATCAACTGCTGAAATTTAGAGACATGAAAAGTGAGTAAATAGGTTTAAATATTAAAAGAAAACTAATTAATTCTAAGTTCTTTTTTTAGGATTTCTTGATCAGCTCCAGAAGAGAGTTTAAATGAATTGTTGATCAGACAGCAGCAGTATTTTTCTCTTTTCAAAATTTATTTCATTTTTAATGGCTTAGAAAAGATGACTTATGAATTAGGTTCAAACTCCAGATGCTAGCATCAGTGTTACCTGGCGTGCCTGACTGCTATGTCTCAGATGCAGGCTCGGTGTTAAGATTTTGTGTGGGTGCTGATTGGTTTTGTTGTAGTGTGAAGGGCCAGGATATTAGAAGCTGTGAATTGAAGCACTCGGATGGAGTGTGACTGCCTGCTTTATTAACACGGTACGCAGCAAAGGGGAGCAACGATTCTGATTCTTTGCAAGCGAGATGCTTATGAGCTGTAGTTGGACTGCTGTAATATTGTTGCAGACAGAAAAAACTTTGTCAGGACTTTTGCAGTTGGGAAATAGATTACCCGAATCAGCCCCCCTCACTCCAATCCATGCCTACAATGAGTTTTCTAATGAGATTTATTCCACAAATCACTATTTTTGCTATGTACTAATTAAAATTTAAAAAAAACTTTTGATAACTTACAAGACGTATATTTAAATTATATATATGTATACATGTACAAACATGACAATTGTTACCGTATTTTCCATGCTTAAATAAAAATGAAAACTTTGGAAGGGGTGGGGTGAGTGAGTTTTATTTATTTCTAATTGCTATTTATATAGCAGCAACCCAAATTAAGAAAATAAACCAAAAATGTTAAGATTAAAAATTAAAGTTGATTATGAAAACCCAAAACAAAACAAAAAACTCACCCTGGACTGTAAGATAATAGAAAATAAAGCAAAATAATATTAGAAACTAAATGATTTCACTGTGTGTAAAAAAAAAAAAAAAAAAAAAAAAAAAAATTTTAAATAAAAAAATAAAAAAAATAAAAATTTTAGAAACAAAACAGAATGAAAATAAAAAAACAGAACATTTTATTTTTGTGCAAAGTTAAAATAAAGATGTGAAAGAAAGAAAGGATAAAGATTGCATTTTATTTTGTTACTTTTTAATATGATTCATGTTTAAAAAAAAAAAAAAAAAAAAATCTCATGCTTCAAGCTGCTTTTCTTTTGCCAGATTTGAGACAAAAAGTTAAGAGAAAAAAATCATCTAAAATAGGCAATAAGAGCTATTTGACATTTCTCCATTTAAGAAGAGTAAAATTTATAATATTAGTCAAATAATCTGGTAATTTCAATGGAATAGAGCTAAAAAATAGTTAAATGTTTTATAGATAAACTTTGTATTTTCTTATTTATGCTAACTACTTCTAGAATAGTAAATCAAAAGTAAAAATAACAAATGATTTTTCTGTATTATCTCCTTGCTATAAATGAAAACAATTTTAATAAAAAATTATATATATATATATATATATATATATATATATATATATATATATATATATATATATATACACACACACACACACACAGATGTATTTAAACGTATCTTACTTTAAAAATCTATTGTATCCAAACACATATGTAAAATAATATATTTATTACATATACATTTTGCAGATTAAAAAAAATGTCTCCAAAAATTAACAAATAACATTCAAGTCATCATTGAATGATTATAAAATTTTAATTATCAAATTAACACTAGACTTTTAGTTCAATAACAGAATTTTTCATTACTCTGTAGTGAGAATAGATTGAATGATTATAAATAAAATGATTTGATTTTTTTGTTATCAAAATACAGCAAGGGAATTTACACCCACGGCAATAACACTTATCCAGATGAATTTCTAAAGGGAGATAATTATTAAATATTCATTATAGAGTACTTCCTCTTATTTAGAATATTAACATAAGTAGATATGAAATCTTTGAAATCACTGGCAATAAAAGAAAAGCAATGAATTAAATTTGGAAGAAAAAGTTAATGGGAAAAAAAGAAAGATGAATGAATGAAAAAGAAAAACTTACTGCTGAAGGATTTTGTTGAACTGACTCCTTGCCATAGCCAAGTAATTGTCAATCTGGACCTACAATAATAAACAAAATTCATTGTCAAAAGTAACAAAATTTACAAGAGGGAATTTATACTTAAAATATATATAAAATAACTAGAAGTGGCTACCCAGCAACGCCTAGGTAGAGAGGGGGGATCCCGGGTCTATTGATCTGTTTACTTTTGAGATTTACAAATGCTGGACATTTCTAAGTAGAATTTCAATGCTATTTCTATGTATATTTAAATCTTTAAATATAAATCAAACCTTCATAATTTTTCCACAAAAAGCAAGAACCGGTGATATTTAATGTGTTAATATTTACTTTGTTGGTAATTGTTTTATTTTCGTAGTTTCATCTGAACATACACACACCAACTGCTCTTTATAGATAGATAGATAACCATAAAAAAAAAAAAAAAAAAAAAAAAAAAAATCCTTCCAAAAATTTCCACTATATTATCAACACCAATTAAAAAAAAAAAGGGCCTTTAAAATTTGATCTAGACACGAGTATACATGGTCTATCTCGTGAAATGTTTTTATCTAATAAACCAAAATATATAAAAATTAATAAGATGAAAAATGTCAAAATTAGAAGCATTAGATTGGCTGGTTGGATTCTTACAGCAGATCAACCCTTGTTGGGTTATTTTATGTCGAAGATGTTTTGCTTTATTCATTCTTAAGGAGTATTTAAAAAAACACAAAAACTATATAACCCATAGATGGGACTCTAGCAGGTACTACCACAGGGTCAGAGTGCACCTGGGAGTAATAGCGATGAAGAGGTACTCCATCATTCTCAGAGCTCCAAAATTGGAACTTCACCATTAGATGCAGTTTAACATCATACCCTGGACAGAGAAGCATTAGGATATTTTGATAAAGGCCTTCAAAACATTTTTATTGTGGATATTTCACTACTACAGACAGACTAAAACAATAAATAAAATAACTCAGAATTAAATCATTTCTAAAAGCAAATCTAACTTGAGAGATGCAGGTGAATCCACGTCACTTTGGGGTTAAATTATGTAACCCTGACTCATAGCAAACAAGATAGCTTCCTCTTACAGTTATACTTAAGTAATCTACTAAAAATAGGTTATGCATTGTGGTGAATTATATATGCATTTGTCAGTTTTTAGGTGTCCTTTCGTGGTGTAATAGTTAGCAAGCTAGTCACGCAGATCCATTACTACTGAACAGAAAATTTAACCCTCCCTACATACCCCATACTTGTGTCAAATCCTACCCATAGGGTAAATAAATTTGCATCACGTCTTTGGTTCTTTTACGGCATATCAACCATTTTCAGGTCAGTTAATGCTGAATCAAGTCATTTTGATATTTTGTTTCTTACAGTGCCTGCTGTTGCTTAAATGGTCACCCATCATAAATATTGAACAGGCTCATCACTGCTTAACTTTGGTGATCTAGCAGGAACCAGTGCTTTCAACGTGACTTGACAATAGGCTAACATCTTGCCGTAGTGTAATGGTTAGTAAGCTAGTCTTGCATGATCCATTACTACTGAGTTCGATCCTTGCTGGAAGCCCCATACTTCTGACCTTGTGTCAAATCTACCCGTTATGAACAGGTTGGGTAAATTATTTATTCATTTCTTTTTTTAATTATACATAGTGATACTGATAGCTTTTTAATTTAGTGCGCCTTGGGACGCATGTATTTGATTTGAATGAGTCCATGGAAAATTTGATGTTGTCCCAATTAAAGTTTCTTAATAAATTGTAGAGTATTTATCTACGAACAACTAAATCCGTCTAACCCCTACTTTATACCCCATAGCGTGTAATTCATTTCTGAGAAAATATTGAAATGTATTTACAGTAAGCTGGAAATGGTGGGGGAAGAAAAAATAACACTGGGACACATCGATACAATTTTACTGCGTCCTTTTAGATTTTTATGTGTCAGTGATGCAGGATGTGTACCTATCAGCATCTCAGTACATACATTGGTCATTTTTTTAAATTTAATATTTTAGCTTATTGTCAATTATAAAGATTTAAACCATGTGTAGATATTTTATTATTCAACAGATTAGCACATCTCTTTATGAAGAAAAAAAAAAAAAAAAAAAAAAAAAAGGAGGGAGAAATCTCCCCTTCCAATTATTTCCCTTAAATCATATTAGGCAAGTATAAAACAAAAATTATTAAAGTCAATATTTCTTTCAAATTATGCAAATTTTCAAGGATAACAGACACCCCCATATTTTGGGAGAGGGGCACTTTCCATATTCCCCATTTCTCCTTATACTAAATTAAATCAGGTTTATTACTAATTTATAAAAGGACACAAGATTCTTACCTTGTATGTTTCATATATCTTCGGAAGAGTGAAGACTATCACAACACCTGGAAAGTGAAAAGAAAATTAATTTTTAAGCAAAATTATTTAAACAAATTGTAAGCTTTATTACATAGAAGTAAAATTCAACAAAAAAGTTTGCTTCTAAAAAATACATTGGATTGTAGATTGTAGATTCAATTCCCACTGAGAGTCGTTAATTAATATAACTTAAAAGTAAATCAGTGAAAGAAGTAAATAAAATCTCTCAGAGTGAAATTATCCTTGAATAAACTGGATTTTGACATACTTTGTGGAATTGATGGATTCAAGTGGTATATAAGGGATCATTTCCTGTCATCAATTTAGTATATATATTTTTTTTTATTCACAGATTATACAGTGAAGAGTGAAAAGTTAACAAATGAAGAATACTAAAAGGATCTAAGAAAGATATATATATATATATATATATATATATATATATATATATATATATATATATATATATCAGGTTGGCGCAAAAGTAATGTCAGAATTTTCAATGTATCTTTTGTTATAGTTGTAATATAATTTTGTAACTAAACTGAACTATCATTTATTTTGATATTTTATTATATGATAAAAACTGATATTTTCCTTCAGATTATCTCTGTTCCATTCATATTTTTCAGAAAAATTGACACCCATGTTTGTCCCATCCAAAGATCACATAGGAAATGTTTTAGTCTACAAGTTTTATAAATGTGTTAATGCAAGTGTGGCAGCAAGATCTATACAGAGCACTTATGAGGAAGATGTAGGGAATGAAAGAAGTTGCAGAGATGATTTTCCCATTTTGATGGACTTAACTTAATAAGACAATAGTTTGAAAATGAGTTGGATTCATATTTCAATTTTAAACCTACAGAATTTTACAAACAAGGCATTTATAAGCTTGTTGACTGATGAAATGAGGTCATTGAAAGCAATGGAGAGTATGTTAATTAGTAAATATTTTCATAGTCATTGTCATTCATTTTTACCCAAGATCTTTAAATTGGACATTACTTTTGCACCAACCTGATTATATATATATATATATATATATATATATATATATATATATATAAACAAGATGAGAGGCAATATCATTCTGAGTTAAATGTTTCATCTAAAAACATAAAATGCAATTAACACCACCAGTGTAAAAAAGCAAACAATAACATAGTGCCAAAAATAAAGTAAAGGATGAGTTTATAAGTCTGAATTAGGCTTCTGCAATACCAATCAATCTTGTAGTATAGTTGGTAAAGCATTTGGTACAGATGACCAGCTTTCCCTGAAGCAAAAGAGAATGAGAGTTAAGAGTCTTACCGACAACAGCAGCCCATGTATGACTTCTAGTTGTCATAGAAATAACAACTCAACTAAAATTCAACAGGTTAGCACATCTTTTGATGTTAACATTTTTTATGAAAGAAATATACTAGTTAAAATGAAAAACGAGAGATTCAATTGTCTGAAAAGTTTCTAATATGTAGATCAGTGGTTCTCAACCATGGCCATATGACTCCCGGAGACCATATAACATTTTTTTGTCCATTTTTGGTGGGTTGTTTTGTTTAATGGCATATCAACACCTTTAGGGTCATTTAATGCTGAATCAAGTCTTTTTGATACAAGGTTGCTTACAGTACCTGCTTTTGCTTAAATGGTCACTTATCTAAGTACTGAACAGGCTCATTGCTGCTTAACTTCAGTGATCTAGCAGGAACCAGTGCTTTCAGCATGACTTGACTGTAAGCTTTTTTTTTGTCCAAGCAGAAAGCAAAAAATATTCAATTATAAAAATAGAGTAGGACTTTTAAAACATTGAATGGCTGGGGGGGGGGGTCCACTAGAGTAGAATAGAAATCAAAGGGGTCCATAAGTATAAGAAGAAGAAGAAAAAAAAAAAAAAAAAAAAAAAAAAAAGTTGAGAACCACTGATGTAGTCTATAAAACTGTCAGATGTGGCTTGACAATTCAAATAAGATTGATAAGAATCTTTATACAAGTGCATTATTTTAATTTTTCCAAAGAGGAAATTATTTGCATATATATCTCACACACCTTCCTCCATTTCATGAAATGTATTTCTTACAAAATATATAAGCATTTAAGGATATACTCTTAATAGAAAATTCTCTTGGCATCCAAAAACATTCTGCTCACAACAAAATTAGCTTATAAATATAACATTTGGCACAGTATGTCCATCACTACCTCCACACACACACACACACACACACACACACACAAAAGAGTACAAAATTTATCCTTTAACATGATATACACTGGTTATCAAGCTTAGTCTGGCACATGACCACAGTAACATGAGAACACCTGATAAAGATTGAACTGATAATCCATAAAACTATCTGGTTAAACATTGTAGTGTAATAGTCACTTTCCTTTTAAGAGACATAGATAATCAAAGATCAATAGGTCATTATAACCAGACAAAAGAGGTTAATTAGAAAGTAACCTGTAGCTCTTACAAACTCTTCAGTCTTTTTTTATTCATTATAAAAGTGATGATAAAATAGCAACTACTTACTATTGATGATCAGTGTCATTCCATTGAACCAGGATCCAATGTAAGTCAGCACCCACAGCAAAAGTCCAAACTAGAAAAAACAAATAGATTGCATATTGTAGATACACACACACACACACACAAAAAGGCTGTTCTCTTTCTGCTAATTATATATAAAACACATACTAAGGTGCAACAATAAGTCTGTCTTGACAGTTATTAGTTAAACTAGTAAGAATATGCACCCTCTGGGTGTAAGTATTTAAGTTTTAATGTAATGAAATACATTAAATTAGAAAGACTAAGAAAATTAAATAAGAATGTATATAAAAGATTACTTATTTTAATTGGTTTCTATATAAAATTATTCATAGGATTGATTTTAATACATTTGAATTTTTTTTTTTTTTTTTTTTTTAGATATCAATAACACCAATTAATTATTTATTAAACCTTTATTTCTTAGTGATATATGACATACTGCAGGATTTTAAATGCAATAATAACATGGGCTGTTTTGAAAAAAATTTAACTCAGATTTTCATAGAGACATTGTTAATGAATAAAATTTATTCTATGCATTAATGATTTTGACTATAAATTAAATTCTCATTGATAAACCTATGCAATTCCTGAAGGTATTGTGATGTAAGCAGTGATGTAGTTTCGATTACAGACAGATTTCCATAAGATTTATTAAAAAAAAAATTTTTAAAATCAGAAATTCAAGTGTATAATATTCTATATAATTAAACTGAACTCAAACACCATTGGCTGGGGGGAGGGCAACATGATCAAAAGTATAAAGCTACAGAATTACCTAAATGATCAATATCAAAATAGATGCAAGATTTGTTAAAGTCTGTTGCAGAGCGTACAGGGAGAGTTTGGTGGATTAGGGCCCAAGCTGCCCTGATTGGGTCAAATGGGAGAGATAATATGATGTTGAAAGACCTGAAATCTTTAAGGAACCCAGGAAAATTACATCATTGACAACTCCCTCTTTTTCATTGAAAAGATATATTTGTAACATAAAGTAACAAAGAAGGAAATTATGTTGAAAAATATTTTGCGTGAAAAAATAAAAAAGTTGGTACTACTGCAAAATAGTACGCAAGAGATAATATCATTAGATTACATATAAAAAGCATTAAATTTCATTTCATGGAAATACCTGAAACCTTTGAGACACTAGAGTTAGGGTAAGTGTTAGTGTTAGGCTACTTCGGGAGTTTCCATAATCTAATGCTATTTATATGTAAAATGCAATTCTAATGATATTATCTCTTGCGCGCTATTCTGCATTTGTACCAAAATGTTTATCCTCATTAGGCTATAGTCTTATTCACACACACACACACACACACACACACACACACACACACACACACACACAGAGTAAGCTAATCTATAAATATTTTTATTTTTTTTATTAATCCCTGATTAACTTGTATCCTGATGTTAATAAGCAAAAACAGCAAGTAAATAATTTTAGATAATTGTTTGCATAAAGTATTAAAAAAAAAGAAAAGAAAAAAAAACCCCGAAGATTCTTATCATTACATGTTGTTAAAGTGTGCTGGTCTGATCTAGGCTAACAAGAGTAATGAATCAATTTCAGCTAAAGAGAAAGGAAGAGTTGGAGGGAAGGGGGGGAGGGTGCACTAAGAGATTGGGGAAAAAAAAAGAAAAGAAAAGTGAAAGAACAGAAAAGATTAAAAAATAAATAAACCAAATTTAATTAAATGTTACTAAACTGTAGACTCCTTGATTGTTCATGTCATTTTTAAAAAATCTATTTTTATTATTTTTATTAAAAAAAAAAAAAAAATCATCAAGGTCAAAGGTAGTGCCAGTTATCTGAACAGTGGAAATTGCAACCGGCAAGTGGAAAACATTACTGAGTTATTGATTTTTTGGTCAGCAAATTTCCCTGGCAACAAAAATTGTTTTGGACTTTCTCCAGAAATTGAACAAAATTAATCAAGATTCATCTTTTCATTTTAATCAATTGGATGCAACCAATTTGAATGAAACTTCCCTCGGATTAATATATATATATATATAATACATATACACACGTTATTGATGTATGTAAATTGTTTCATATTCATGACAAATGATAGATACCAAGAACACTAGTGAGACCATTACACTATCAACCAAATATTAGTTGAAGAATGTTGTTCATTAACTGTACTTTAGTAAAATCAGTGAAGTGGCCTATTATTGGTATCAGTTGGACAGCAAGGGAGTCTATCCCCTTTTTGTTATTGCTAGGCCAGGGAGATTGTTTTGTTTTGTATCAAGGATGTCTTCTAGTCCTTTTATGTTTGAATTTCAACCGTTCCAAATTATTACTAACATTTAGTTGACGGAGTGTCCTATTGTTGGTATCAGTCAAATTGCAATGGAGTTAATCACCTTTTTGCTAGTGCTGGACCAAAGAGATTATTTTTGCTGAGGTGGAGTGCCACACCTACATCAGCTCCCCACTTTACCTCACAGATCAGATTACCCAAGCTGCGCTACTCATATGCCGAATTGGCAAGGACCAGTATCAGATCAGGAACCTTGCAATTCTGATGCAAATGTTCAAGCATCTGAGCTACCCACCCCCCTGAATTTGGAATATTTCACAAATTTGCATGTTATCCTTGTGCAGGGGTCATTGCTAAATTTCCTGTACCCTTCCAATTTCAGTGTATGTATTACCAGAGTTAAAATCAAGCAACAGCTAACATTTTATACCCCTAAAATAACAATATTCAGTACTTAACTATTTAGCAAACAAAGATCTTGCTATATTGTGCCAATTAAAAAAAAATATATATATAATACCATGTTACCCTAAAAATAAGACGGGGCTTATATTAATTTTCACTCCAAAATATAACACTAGAGCTTATTTTCTAGAGATGTCTTATTCTTCATATATCGAAAAATGACATTAAGTAGAAAATTACAAAATTTCTAAATAAACAGAAATTATGAAAAACAATCTAAATTTATTTACCATTACCATTTTCTTTTATTTAAAAACTCATTAACAACAATTCATTAAAAAAATAATATCATCATCCTCTGGAATGTTATTGCTCTCAATTAGAGATTATTTTAAGGGGAGAGCTTATATTAAAATCATCCTGAAAAATCATGCTAGGTCTTACTTTGCAGGTAGGTCTTATTTTTGGGGAACATAGTACCAAACATCCAAAATTCAAATCATAATAGAGATGATATTTAAAAAAATCACATCTTTTTTTGATGAGTCTTAAATTCCAGTGAGTTCATAATAATTGAAAATTAAAATATTTTACATTTTTATTTTTGTTACACAAAGACCAATGAACCTAATATTCTTCTTTATGTCAATTTGTATTAACCAAAAAGCAATTGCAATATTTTTAGAATTCATTCAGATTTTATCATAATTATCTTTTGGGTAAAATTTAATTGGAACTTTCTGATTTTATATCTATTCACTTTTTAAAAAAAATATTTCAATGGGAGTTTTAAGAATCCCATTTCTCTTTAACATAAAAGAAATTAAAAAATATGACAATAATTGAAAAAAAATATAATAAAAAAGAAAGAAAGCTAGTAGGGGAAAGATAGAGAGAGGGGTGAGTGTGTGGAAGCAATAACACTTATTTGTTTCAGTCAAACATGATGAAAAGATGAGTTAAATCTTTTTATATTTTGAATAGCTCTTAAGTAAACATATCAAACATTGTAATAATTGAATCATTACACTGTGGTATATCCACAGGTCCTGCTAGTTTTAAATAAGATTCCAATTTTTTAAAGTTGTTTTTATCTTTAGGAATGATATAATGCAAAGAGGACAAGTCTACCTAAAAATACATTAGAATTATTAATAGAGTTAAGACTTGACTGAAGCATCAGACTCCTATGAGTAATTGATGCTTTTTGCAGGTTTGAATTCAGTGAAAGGATTTATTTAATAGAAAGTTTAATACTAGTAAAATAATTTCCACAGCATATCTCTTTACAAACTCAGAGAATCTATATCTAACTTGAATAAAAAGCCTTTCAGTTACTGCAACAATCTAGACATTCAAGAAAACATGCATTGAAAATTTATAATAATATCAATAATAGATTCGGGGAGGAAGGGGAAAAAAAAAAAAAAAAAAAAAATTAAATGCTAGAAATTGATTTTTTAAATTTATTTATTCTGTACTTGAAATTTAGTCTATTATAATAGTTGTTTATTCTAACATGTCACTGTGATCTAACCAAATTTTCTTTCCATGAATCATCCGAAAGAGAGGAGGGAAATGTCCAGTAGTTTCTAAGCTCGGATAACAATTCGTTTTCACAGTGATTTCTTCTCTATGTGTCTCACATAAACAATGCAGTTAAACCCTATTTTTATCAGCTAAACACTTTAAAAAATATTTTGTAATACCGAAATGAATAAGTAACCTATGTAAGTATCCTGAAACAATTCATCCACCCCCCTCCTCCCACATAGTGGATGCCAACCTTCAGTTCATGGCCGACTTCTTCCTGGCAGAGGCAGTGAAGGAATAAATATTCATACACAATTATGTTGCACTTTAATACATACGCAACAAGAACTTCATATGTAAAGCACCATGAAAGATTGGATACAAGAAATGAGTCAACCATGTGTTGAAGAAACATCGAGGGAGAAGATAATGGTTTTAATAGCATCAACAACTCCAACTAGCAATTGTATCTTATTCACTGCATCACAAGGAATCTGTTGATCATGCACTTTTAGAAAATGGCCAAAACACTGTTGGCTAGTGACCAACATCTAAACCAATCACTAAATATAGATTTTTCTTTTTTCTTTTTTTTAAATTATTTGTCTGCCTGAATATTTGATATTTGTTGATGAATTGTGTTACAAATATTCAAATATTTTACAATAGGAAAATTTGTAGAAATTATTTCTATCCTTTAGTTTAACCAACATCTATAAATAAAACATTAAAATATATTTACTAAAAACAGAAGCACTATTATCATTGTGCTTCTATAAATGCATAAAAGATTTGGAATTGTTATTCCAATGCTATTACCTATAAATAAGGCATGAATTTAATGTTCTCAGTTTCCAGTTAGTTTTTACATTTTAATATTTTTATTAGCAACACCAATACCACAAATAGCAAAAATTTTAAATGCACATCAATTAAGAATTAAAAAGAATTCATATACAAATTATTTCAAATATTTGCTTTATTAAGCAAATATTTGAAACCAAACTCATTAGAAAAATAAGGTTTAAAAAACATCTCTAGTGAAAAGGAGAGACTTCCTTGCTGTCTGACTGATACCAACAATAGGCCACTCCACCAACTTATTTTATATGCAGTGTGCGAGATATTCACAGATTCTTGAGAAGCGTCACACCTTATATAGCCTGTAAGTGTTGCTTAACTCTTTGCCTACTTCAAATGGCTCTTCCACCACTGCAATCCTACTGTAAACCACTAGCAGCAGCTCTCGCACGGAGCAGAAGAACTCAGAGTACAATAATAATAGAACTTTATTTGAATAGAATAAGTTTTGAGGTGAATAGTGAACTTTGCAATATCCCATCATACAGGTAAAAAATACCAAGAAAATTTTATACAACCGTCGGTGAAATTTGGTAGACAAAGAGTTAACATGTATTTAAAGATTTTCAAAATTTATTCTTACTGCAAAAACTTATACTGTAGTTAATAAGATTTATATAGCACATTGGAGAAATTAATGTTTAATTAGGAAAGGTAATAACTGGGATGAAATTATATTGCATAAATGCTTCTAACTGGTTAGTGATAAATTATATAAAAACCTAAACCTTCTCAAATATGCTACCATCAGTAAAAAAGAAAAATCAATCCAAATAGAAATGTGTATAAAAAGAAACTGCAGAGTCTCTGTTCAAAATAGCAATAAGAACCCATGATATGCATAACAAAAAAAAACACTCGAGACTATTCAATGACTGTCATATTTACTTGAAATTCATGCAGTGATATTAAAAATAGATGCATAAATCTGAATGAACTGGTTAATCTACTACATAAATGGTCATTTCTGTGTGTATAACTAGTTGGCGCCTATACCAGAGATCTGATTATGATAAAACTTTATACACATGTTAAGCTAATATTCAGGAACAGGACTGGCTAATTGGATTTCAATATAATCAATAATGGGGGACATCTTTACAATGGAGGAAAAAAGAGATGTTTCAGTGAGAGACGCAGAAGGGGAGTAGTAGTAACGTTGAAATCAAGTAACAGTGAGAGAATGTCAACCCTGTCACGAATGTTTAATCTAATTGTTTTTAAAAGTGCTTTTACAATATAAAAATGCAAACATTTTATTGTAAAAAAAAGAAAAGATAATGCTGTTTACTTTGTTATTAATAGACGGCAAATATCTAATAGAATTATTTAAAAAAATGAAGTTTTTTTTAGTGAAATAACATATAGGCAATATTTAAGGGAATCTTATATTCAAAATTACATTTTTAGTGAAATAACTTTCTTAATTTAATTAAAAAGGGGAAATTTGAGTTTTTATCAATTTAAACAATCTGGAAGGGGAAGCGGGCTAATAACCCAACCATTCCTGGGTATTGCAACTAGTGTGTGTGTGTATATATATATATATATATATATATATTATAATACACGCAATATGCCTCACAAGGAACACTATGAAAACTGTAAAGCTCCAATCTTTATCTACATTTAACAAACCATGTCTGATTGAGCATTTTCTGTTTAAATATACATCATATAGGATTCATTTTAATTCTTAAAACTTAGGCTACATGAAAATGCAAATATAATTCTTTAAGTTAAAATTTATATACAAGTAGAGCAAAGTATGAAGTGTTCTTTGTACAAAGCTGATAATAAAGCAGAATAAAACGACAAAAAAAAAAAAAAAAAAAAAAAAAAAAAAAAAAAGGATTTAATGATGCCTTCCTTCAAAAAGGTACAAAACCTACATGCTTTCGTTTAGCATCAACCTGTTGCTAAAAATAACCTCTAAATAAACAGACAAAATCCTAGGCAATGGTAGCAATATTCCTACAAAACATTTTACACTATACTTAAGTTTCTCTGGTCTATAATTAAATGACACACACCTAAAACTGATTCAACCAGTCTTGGTTGTTTTCTTCAAGTTAGCCACCACCACTACCACCAAATGCAGCGTTACCTGCATTCCTCCGTGTTAGTCATGAAATGCTGGCATCAATTGAGTAAGAGCTAAAGACCTGAAGTTACAGCTATGCATGGCATGTTCAAATGACAAGCAATGTAGATCATAATGACTGATGATGGTAGAACTTGGCTCACAGCTGACTTCTTTTCTATTTCTAGCACTTAGCGAGTGTCAAAAAAAAAAAAAAAAAAAAAAAAAAAAAAAAATGGCTGGTAGGAAAATTAATATATGGCTACCATGGCTGAATAGTTTAAGATAGAACATCACTGAACCGGTTAATAGTCACAGTTTAAAGTCCAAATTAGAATTAGCATTTTAAAAAAAATCATCAATTGGGCATGGAGGTGTCTCATAACCTAATAGGTCATCAAGGTCTTAGTAATTTGTTGGTTGGTTGATTGATTTTAACAGCATATCAACCCATCTTTGGTTATGTCATGCCCAGCAGTTAGGAAGTAATATATGTTGTATATCTATATTTACACTTTTGTAGTAGTTGGTTTTAACAATGTGTTAGCACCATTGGGGATCATGTTGTATGGTATTGATTAGGTTTATGTCTATATTCTATGGTATAATTTTATTTCCTTAAAAAAAGACAGAATATCTTCTATGTTGACTTTTTCAAATAGATTTTTCATATTGTTTGCATTAAAATAACAGTTTCTGATGTGATCAAAAACCCTGCATTCTATGAATAAGTGTTTAACAGTCAAAGGTGTTTTACATGTTTCACACTGAGGTTATTGTTCTTGTTTGAGTATATAGGAGTGCGTTCGTCTTGTGTGACCAATGTGTAATCGGGACACAATGACTTGTTCCTTTCTGGACTTCCTTAAGGCTTGTCTCCAGTCTCCGAGAGTGGGTTTGATTAGAAAGAGTTTATTGTGGATGATTTTATTCCAGCATTGTTGTCATTTTGTATATGGAATCTTGAACTTGTCGGGGATCAAATCTAAAGCTGATTTAGCTGCAGAGTCAGCTCTTTCATTCCCCTTCACTCCAATATGCATATGACAAGTTGCACTGGGTTATATGGTACTAGTGGCAAGAAAGGACCTAACATGTTACTGAACAACCACAACAGATTACTAAAGGACAAACTACTACTGTGTGTTGGTTGGTTGGATTTACAGCATGTCAACTCTTGTTGGGTTATTTTATGCCAAAAATGTTTTATTTTATTCATTCTTGATGGGTATTAAAACCCTTTTATTTCTTCTTTTTTTAATTTTTTTTATTATTTAAACCTGATTTTTCTAAACTCATTTTTCCCCTATTTAACCCATATATGGGACCCTAACAAGTACTACCACTCCAGGTCAAGAGTGGACCTGAGACTAATGGCGATGAAGGGGTACTCCACTCTCCAGAATTGAAACTTCACCATTAGATGCAGTTTAACGTCATACTCAGGACACTAAGACCCTCAGCCACTGCCTTTTAGCACATATATGATAAAAAGGGTTGGTAGTCTGCCATAAGAGCAATATGGTTAAGACAATCATATAGGTGCTAGGGCTTGGCATGAGTAGCTGATTGATAAGAGCAGGTCTCTCCAACCGCCTGTCTAGCCTAAGTAAAGGCCAAAGTGGAGTGTTGCATGTCATGGACAGCTCATCCAACATGATTCCGTCCTTAAGCATCATGGGTCAACACACATGGCCAACAGGTGGCCCTGTGGCTTACCCCTCTGCAGAGGTACAGTCTGTGTATTCTAAAGCCCCACTGACAGGGCAGCTGGTGATAGTGAATGTGTATACATATTTACTTTGTTGTTAATTGTTCCCGGACATACACACACCAACTGTTCTTTATATATGCAATGATGCTGATAGCTTTTTAATTTAGTGCGTCCTGGGATGCACATATTTGCTTTGAACGAGTCCCCCAGAAAATTTGATGGGTCGCAACTAAAGTTTCTTAATAAATTGGAGGGTTTTTATTTATGATCTGGGGGAACGACTAAAGCCGCTTAACTCCTACCTTGTAACCTATCCTGTGTAATTCATTTCTAAGAAACTATTGAAATGTATTTACAGTTAGCTTGAAATGGTGAAGGAAGAAAAAGAAAAACACTGGGACGCATGGATAGGATTTTACTACATCCTTTTAGATTTTCATGTGTCAGGGACGCAGGATGTATACCTATCAGCATCTCTGTATATGTATAGATAGATGGGAAAATAAATACTATCTATAAGAATATAATTAGATTTAGCTCGAAGACCAAAGTCACAAATGTTCTCATTTGAGAATATTTTTTTTATGTGTTAGATAAATACATTTTATGAGTAATCATTCAGATCAATTACATTAAGAAATTAATGACAATTCCTAATGGAGAACCAACAACAAGTTTCAGTAACAGTAAAAATAGATCAGTTAGCAGGAGAGTCATTGCAGATATCATTTCCATTTCTTATTATTACATTAGCTTCTTTAAAAAATAATGGCCGATTCTATTATGTATTTAAGTGTAAAATTGGTCATTATTTTCCAAACATTCTTATATAAAGTTGTCACTAAATTTGTTTGTCTGTTACCCAAATGTGTCATGTTGAAACAAACCAAATTATATAAAATTAATGACTTAGAATTGGTATAAATTAAAACTGCACCAATAGAGTGGAAAGTCTAGCACCATAACCAATAGGCTACAAAAACATCTGCAAACACTTGATAAAATAGATTAATTTCTATGTTCAAAGTTGGGAGGAATTATTTTTACAATTAAAATTTGACAGAATGTCACTTTTCAAAATAGATTTACCAATTTAAGTTGTTTTGAATTCTAAATAATGTAAATTATATTGAAATAGTATATGGTTATCACTGGGTCACTTGGTGAGTTAGTTGTGCACCAAGTTTTTGCAGTATTATTAGTGGCGTGCACAATATCAGATAGAGCTATGCATAACAGTAATGTATGGAAGTAATTCTGTGACCCTGGTTTTTTATACCTTTTAGTACTCATCAGACAGACCCTCTGTTTGATGAATATCAAAAGGTATGAAAACCAGGGTAACTGAATTACTTCCATGTAATAAATATAAATAAATAAATACACATACTAATATATATTTATTCTTACAGAATATGGTTAATTAATGCCCGAAGAAGATATCAGAAGATCTTAAACATATGTTGCAAATGTAAAATAATAATAATAATAATAATAATAATAATAATAATAATAATAAAAAATAAAATTAAAAAAACAATCCATTTTGTGGACCTTTTTTTTAAAATAAAATATTTAATTTTCTCTGTTGGACCCATAACACTTTTTATATATTTATTCTTATATATAATATAAATTATACAAAGTTTCTTAGAGAATAGACAGAGAATTTAACCACATAACACATGCATACATAAAAATACTGTCATTTTTTATGTGCGCTAGGCTTGACTATATTATAAGTTTCCAATTTTTATATGTATGTTAATGTAACAGCAAATATGCCACATTGTACAGAGATTCTTGGGAACACAATAGCATTAAAATGCATTAACTTAGAGAATAAAACCATTTGCAACCTAATATGAGAGAACGGGGGAGGGAATCAGTATTGGTATTTACCTAAACATCCCACTAGACAAACATGGGGAGTCACGCTCAAACCAAAGCTCATACAGTGGCTAGTGAAAAAAAAAAAAAAAAAAAAAAGTGAACCAGTAAACATTCCCTTTTTGGGGCACCAGGCAATAAACCCAACCCTGCCCGAGACCACGCAATCAATTTAGTCCAGAGGTAAAATCCAAGAAACTGAGGTAGGGATGGGAGTATCAGTGTTTGTGCTCACCCCAATGATAATTTCTCAAGGGAGATAAATATTAAGTCATCTATTAATAATGGAGATTTGGTTTCTATTTGTCTGTAACCAAAACTATGTCACAAACCCAAAATCATCAATACATAAAATAAAGAACAACCTTATATTATATAACTCAAAATGTAAGCATGCAAACTTAGACAGTCTTATTGTTTTTTTTAAAACAAGTTTTAATAAATACATGCCCGGTATTATATATAATTTATTTTATTTTAATATATATTTAATGTTATCTAACATAGTTTTATGAGAAAATTATTTACAAACAAAAAATAGTCATTTTTTCAGTATCAAGAGGTTAACTAAAAAGTTTACAAATAAATAAATGGCTATGATTTTGAGTAAAATTTATGCATAAAATATTTAAAATAATTATTTAATTGATAATTATTAGATACATGCAATATTTTATTTGACGGGGACAGAACTAAGTTTCCATTTCAAATTGTTTTCATTTTTCTTTTACTTCTTTAATAAATTTGATGATTTTCTCTTATGATAAAAAACCCCTGACACTGAAAAAATCTTTCAAAAATTAACTTTTACACCGCCCAGAGGGCGTTTATTTATCATTATTTTCTTTTTTTTTTAATAGTAATTATAAAAT
This sequence comes from Doryteuthis pealeii, assembly GCA_023376005.1. NCBI lineage: Eukaryota > Metazoa > Mollusca > Cephalopoda > Myopsida > Loliginidae > Doryteuthis > Doryteuthis pealeii. The sequence goes on from CM042168.1 coordinate 20,465,912, forward strand.
AGTTTGAATTAAAAACAAAGCAAAAAACAAAACAAACAAACATTTACCTTGATAGAATCTACAAGGTCTTCAACAAGGAACAGTCTTCGCAATTCTCGCACAGTTGCATTGGAGTGCTTCATGACAAGCTTCACTACTTTCTGTGTTTTCTGGTCATTGAGCTCAATGTCCCACTCAAGGTAATCCCTGTAAAACCCATTAGTCCAGAATTAATGAATATGGAGTAAAACAGGTGCTGAGTGAAAATCTTAACTAATCCGCAGCAAAAGTGACAACAACAATTAACATCCAGCGCAGAATAATCTGAAAAGTTCTTAGCCAGACCAAGAGGGAAATGACCTAGAGCTATGACATGTACATGCTCTTCCACATATCATTTGTAAAGTTTTGAATCACCATGCCCCCCCCCCCCTGCCACTTCTTGGTTAGGTGAAGAACTTTTCAGTAACTCTTTGTGCAATAAAAAAAGAATTAGACTAAAACATTTTTTTTTTTTGGAGTGAGAAGCAAAGCTGATAATAGTGCCATAATAATAATAATAATAATAATAATAATAATAATAATAATAATAATAAAAGTATAATCAAAATTGCTTAATTCCAATAAAATCATGCATAATTATTGATACAGTGAAAAATGAATTTGAGCATAAAAGGTATAAGTGAATTGTGATATACAAATATACTGACTAGGCAGTCTGTGAGTTCAGTTTTTTTGCAGCTATGTGGTGGTCCGGAAGTCTTGTCACCCCATACATACATTATATATATATATTAGTGATAAAATAATTACATAATAAACTCAAATTACATAATTTATATATTATGATTAAAACAAAAAATAATGAAAGTTAAAACTATATGTAGGGGTGACAAGACTTTTAGACCCTCCTGTACTTTAGAAGCAAAATATATATGCTATACAGTGCCAACTATAGTGCAGTAGCTATAGGCATGAGACAGAGATACAAGAGGGTGTTTGTTTTTTTTTGTTTTTTTTCTTCCCAAGATTCAAAGAAACTTGAAAAACAATGTACCAAATACATTGAACTGCAGGGTATGAAGAATAAAATGTATTTCATGACTTTAAGATATTCCTTTTTTAATCAGTACACTCTCAGGGATCAGTAGCCAGAAACTATTGAATACTACTATTACAACAACAACAATACAATACAACATAAATATATATATATAAAAAAAACATACTTTACACACACAAATTCATTGCCACATCAATTATTCATATCATCCAGCAGAGGTCAAGTCAAGTATTGATCCTTGCTGCTGGTACCATGTAACCCAATATAACCTGTCTAATTAATTTGAGTGGAAGTAGACACTACTAAATAAGTACCTAAATATTTCACATTGGCATCCTGACAACCAAATAAATTAATGGGCAGCAGAAGTTTTAATGTCTAATGCTTTTCAGAAATTTATCAGTTGTGAAAAAGTTCTTGTAGTCAATTTAAAATATGAACTGTTAATGCTCGCAACCATTACAGTCTTGCATTGGTTCCCGCTAGATAACCACAGTTAAGCAATGATGAGCCTGTTCAATACTTAATTGGGTAACCGTTTAAGCAATAACAGGTACTGTAAGCAGCCCAAGTCCCTTATTTATCAATATAACTTGATTCGACATTAAATGATCTGAAAAGGCTTGACATGCTGTAAAACAAAGCAAGTAAGCAACCAAACTTAAAATTGAAGTTAAGCAGCGATGAACCTGTTCAATATTTAATTGGGTAACCACTGATGCAAAAACAGGCACTGTAAGCAACCTGAAAATCCTATATTTATCAAAAATTAAGCATTAAATGACCTGAAAAGGGTTGATTTGCCATAAAACAAAAACAAACAACCAACCAACTTAAAACTGAAGTTAAGCAATGACGAGCCTGTTTAATACTTAATTGGGTGACCTAATAGGCAACTGCAGGTAAAGCAACCAGAATCCTTTGTTCATAAAAAATGACCTGATTTAGCATTAAATGACCTGAAAAGGGTTGATATGCTGTAAAGCAAAACCACTAACCAACATTACACTCTTTATCACATCTGTCAATTGACATCTCTTAAGTTTATTCAAGATTTTAAAGTGGAAGGCCACAAATCATTCTTTACTCTTTATTCCTCTTCTTATCAAACCACTTCACTGGGTCTTTAATCAACCAATGATGACCTGATGACACTTTAATGTGTATTCCAATTGGTATGAATTCCATTCACTGATGAATGCTTAAAGAAGTGAAACTATTTGCAAAACAACTAATAAATAGGTTACTGATAGTTTGATAATTTTATTAGTATTATAATGATCATAAAACTAATAAGATATTGGCTCATAAAGTTAACAATATTGTTTCCCCTTCAATAGAGCCAGGTTGTTATTCAATAAATGACAACTATATCAACAAGCAAGAAATTCAATTATACAAACTTAATTGCTATAACACAAGAGCTTTAAAGTAAGAGTTTCAAATGATATCATTAACGCTTGGTATAAAACATTTTTCAACATCAATGTGTAGATATTAGCTCATATCAAATAACTAAATTTTACAAGTATAGACATATATAATGGCATCAGAAGGCAACAGTGGATTGTATGTATCCATCTGCCACAATGTCAATTTTTTAACTGGTGAACCCCTCCTCATCGTGGCAGGGAGGTGTAAATGTGATAGTGTCAGTCATGTTGGGAACTTAAGTTCCTAGTAGGGTCACCCAAGGTAGACAGGTCTGGCACCCAGATGGTATTAAGGCCACAAATTTTCCTTCGATTGGTTGCTATACAAAGGCTATTATTCATCAATAGCTTGAAGAAGAATAGTTGGATTCATACCTTCCCTAAAATTATTAGCATGGTGAAATGCAAACAACCTAGTTCATAGTCAGATCATCGATTACTAAACTGGTAACCTCACAGATTTTGTCAGGTGAGGAGGGTGGCTACACACCCTGCAGAATGAAAAACAAGACCTGTAAAAGAGTGGAGGAAGCTCCTTGCTATCAAGCACATTATTTCTAAAGTCCAACCCTCCTCATCGTGGCAGGGTGTTGTAAATGTGGTAGTGTCAGAGCCATGCCATTGAGAACTTAAGTTTCTGGTAGGGCCACTCAAGGAGGACAGGTCTGGCACCCAGTGGTATAAGGACCACAACATGGCCAAAGAGGCTTTGGTAAAAATTCCAAGAGTCATCTAAATTGGAAACTGGCAATTACTTTTGGTCCTCTTGTCCCTGCATCTGCTGGATAATCTGCAGTAAACAAGAGTGTTTGAATGCGGTGGTTTTGGGGACCGCTTGTGTAATTCCTATTCCTATGATACTCCATCTTTGAATGGATGGAACTGGCTCATCCCACCTCAGGTGAATGCTGCCACAACAACAATACCTGGAAAGGGAGTAGTTAGATTCATACCTTTCCAAAGGGTATTAGCACTATGTGAAACAGCCTAGTCCCGGATTTGAACTGATCATTTCCAACAATAATGGGAATTACTGTATATACTCACATATAAGTCAATCTTGTGTATACGTTGACCATTGATTCACTCTTCATTCATTTCTATTTTTCATTTTTTAACCCAAGAATGGCTCTTAAGTCTTATGTTTGAATTTCAACTTTACCAAATTATTACTAACATATAGTTGTCAGAGTGTCCTATTGTTAGTAACAGCCAAACTGCAAGGGAGTATATCACCTTGTTAGTTCTGAACCAGAGAGATTCTTTTTGCTGAGGTGGAGCACCTACCAGCAGCTTCCAGAGGGTTTTTCCACACAGATCAGATTATCCAAGCTGTGCTACTCATGCGCAGAGTTGGCAAGGACCAGTATCGAATCTGGAATCTTGCGATTCCTAGGCAGATGCTCTATCAACTGAGCTAATCAGGCCTCAAGTGATCCTTAATTTTTTGGCAAAGGAATATTTTGGGAAGAATTATTGAAAAGTCTTTGAAAACACCAGCAAAACTTTAAATATTCTGTGATTAATTTCTTCCCTACGGACAGCTTCAATTTGGGTTCTGATAAGAGAAACGGATGTCTTTTGTTGTTGTTATCTGCTCAAAAAGTGACTTACTTGAAAGGATGACCTTCTCCGGACTTCTGCACTGCCTGCATGATGTTCTTGTAGACACGAAAACTGAGCGTGACCGACAGAATGGCCAATGAGAGGTATGCAATCACACTGAGCACAGAGAATATGGCCAGAGAGAGGAGGATGAAGAGCATGCTGCCGAAAACAACTCCAGTTTTTTTGACATCCCTCCAGTATATGAGATCCAGAACTGAAAAGACAAAAAGAATAGGTTAAGAAACATATACAAGAAAGAGGATTTTCAAAGATGAAAATGAAAATAATAATATAAGAGTTGAAGAGTCAGAAAAGATTTCCACCAAACCCACCAATTTAGAAGGAATCCAACAATGCTTGCAATAAGTTTCAATTTGATAATGCCATCCAGGTATAAAAATGGAGAAAGTTTCCAGGAACGTGGCAAAGTTTTCTAATAAAAAACAATTTTCAGTGGGTACAAAATTTTAGAATTGCAATCCTAACCAGATTCATCCTTAACAAAATTTTTTGCTTTCTTGTGGTAATCCTCTGATGAGACTCAGGTGAAAACAAAAAAATTGTTAATGATGAATCTACTTATGATTGCAATAATAAAGAACAGTTTTGAAATGATAATTTTGGATTGCTCAAAGTTAAAATTTATGCAGTTTGGTTTTTTGAGAATTTTCAAAATTATATTCTTTGTCAAAACATATTCTATATCAGTGGTTCTCAACCAGGGTCATACCCCATCACAAAACCATATAATTTTTTTTTGGTCCAGCCAAGCAAAAAATATTTAATCATAAAAATGCATTTTTAAACATTAAATGGATGGGAGGGTCCACTATTGTAAAATATGAATCAAAGGGATTCATGTCTATATGAATCAAGTGAAAGGGTGAGAACCACTGTTCTAAATAATGGTCATTTTTAAAATGGATAAAAACCAAAGTAGCATAAGTATTTCAAAGTAATATCTCAAAACAATTGATATTTCATCCTAATTAGAATCAGCTTCCAGATGTACATATAAATATAAAGCAAAATCAATTAAGTTAGAACATATTTCATATACATTTACTTTCATACGCTAACATAATTCCAAGGAAGTTTAATCATAGCAGACCTACAATGATATAGAATTGGCAACTGAAAGTAATTCTGAAATTGTAAGCATTTGTGATTAGGAAATCTATAACATTCTTAGAATGCAGACAGAGATAATCAAAAGATAACTAAACAGGAAGAAAAAGTATCTGCAGAAATTAAAATATTGCCTGGAGATAAGTTTTGATCTGATACAAAACTAATTTTTTTTTAATTTTCATAAATTAAGCTGAAGATTTAATTAACATGAGGAAACTCGCATTCATGATGAATTCTAGAAAGTATCTTAGAATTAATAATGGTACTACAACTACTACTACTATTATTACTACTACTACTTCATTGTTACATCTTATAGTAAGTATTTTTCTGGCCTTCCACTAATGCAGATTGACACAAGGACTTTTTAATGTAGGTAGCCATACACAAACCGAAGCTCATGGAGTGGCCAGGCACCTGGCAATAAATCTGGCCCTGCCCCTTTTAGATAAGGTAGCACGTGCTACCTGGGATCATGTGATTTATTTTATTAATACTTACCGGTCCAGAGACTGAAGCCCCTTGACACAAGGTAAGTAAGAAATGCTTGTATATTAGGAAGTGGGGTCAAAATTATAGCATGTGGATCAAATCTGGTCTACAGACTTCATTTAATGAAAAGGTGGGGCATATATAAAAATAAATATTAAAAATAAGCTATCTCTTTGTGTAATCCTTTAAAATCTCAAAAGCAATAATAATCTGACCTGCTTACCAAAAATTTTGTCAACTCTTGTAATAAAATTTGTCTTGAAAATAGAATTCTTTAAATAGAAGGCATATACTCTGAATAAATTAATTTATAATGATTATATTTTAGCAAATGTCTCTTTTCAAAATATAAATACATACTTTTCAAAAGATTCTTTAATTAGAAAGCAAGTATACATAATTCATAGAGTACCAAAAGTGATAAAAATATTAATTTCTATTAATTGAACATTTTTCAAAATCCAACCAACCTTAAACATTGTTTTATATATGAGGATTTAAAAGGTTTTCACAGAAATTATGAAAAAATCATTTTAAGAATCAATATTTTTTAAAATCTGGTTCTACAAAGTAAACCATGATGGCTAATATGCAAAAATATGCAAATGAAGAAGAAAAAAAATCTAGATATTCAGTTAGGGAAGAGGAGGAAAAAAAAAAAGAAAAAAAAAAGCCAGTTTCTTACTAATAATCCCATATTCAACATCAAAGCTAAAAAGGATTAGTTTAGATCATAGTATTAAAAATTACTGACTTGTATTTCAGATTATTTAAGCATGAAATGAAGAAATCCTAAAATGTATATGCAAAATGGGTTAGAATAGGACAATCAATGACTATCTAATATGCTCATGATGCCCCATTACTTCTACCCACCCAGTATGTATATATATGCTAGCACAAAGCAAAGGAAATAATTTTTTGGTTTTTCATTGATAAAAATGTTAAAATATGATTAATTTCTGATAAACATATGTAAATTTCTCAGGTTTTGCTTTAAAGCTTAAATGCACAAAAAAAAAAAAAAAAAAAAAAAAAAATTAGTTCTTAAAAGCGTTTTAATGTCATCTCAAATGAGTCAGTTAAATCCCACACCGCTGAATACAACATACTAAGTGTTTATGGGACAGTAATATGATGGAAAAAAGAGAGGGTATGGGTGTGTGTTAAGCCAGTCTAAAAGGCCAAAAGTCATTTGTAGTTTTTGTGTGTGTGTGTATATATATATATATATATATATATATATATATACATACATATATATACATACATACATACATACATACATACACACACACACACACACACACATATATTTACATATATACACACGTGTGTATAAGGTATAAAGAAAAACAATAGTATTTATTGTGCTAACAAGCACCTGTTCCAAATCTATGGGGTTTATGAAATGTAATTCAATTGAAATTATTTTTAAAAATAAAATGAAAACAATTGAAAAAGATATTGTATAAACACTAGCCTTCTTCAGAGCATATTTTTTTTGTTGAATGAAGTTGAAACAAGCGCTTGTTAGCACAATATATACTATTGTTTTTCTTTACCTATACCTTATACTGTCAGATTTGATTACATTTTTTTATATACTTTCATGTGTGTATGTATATATGTAAATATGTGTACACACACACACACACAATTTCAGGTGACACTTTGTTTATTCATCTCATCTTTCTCCAAAATTAATTGCATTTCCTTAATCAACATTAATTTATGAATAGAAAATGCCAATTACATAATCTTAAAATAAAGAAAAATTTAATAAAATGGCAAACACTGAGTAATCCTCAAAGATAATCTTATCCCCTGAGTGGCCAGCAGCTATGGATGATCCCTTCCATCTGCAATGGGTGAGGGAGAATTTTTAACTTAAGCCTGGCCTGTTGAACGTAATAGAAAATCTATAATCTTATTAAACCAAAATGTTAAAAATATAAATCAGCTTAATATGAAGCATTCAATAAAGTGACAAAAGAATAGTCATTTTTATTTATTATCACTTAACCCCCCCCCCCCCAAAAAAAAACTATATCCTATGCGTACAGTGTTTATTCATCAATGTCACATAGCCAACACTGGTTGGACAATGTTTTAGTAATATATGAGTAATACTAAATTACTAATGAGGCCTGTGGATATACCACAGTATGATAATTCAATTAATACAGTGTTTGATATGTTTACTTAAGAGCTATTGCAAATAATTCAATATGTAAAAAGTATAATAATCTTGATTTAACTCTCACTCTTTTTTCTTTCTTTCCTTCTTTTCATTATGTTCAATTGAAACAGATTAATGTTATCACTTCTGTGTGCTCACCCACACTCTTTCCCCTACTTTCTTTCTTATTATATTGTTTCTGTGTAGCATATCCTTTTTCTTTCCTTTCTTTATGATAAAAAAAAGGAATGGTCCATTATTTAGCTGAAATGATGACACTCATAAGAAATAAGAATTTGGCGGAGAAGCAACACCAGATAAGGATTTACATTTTTGCATTTCATCTTGGATGATTTGGATGGTCTCATTTTTAACCAGGTGTTGCAAGATGATAACAGTTGTATTTTTTAGGAACATCAGCATTATAATAAATTATAAAAGTTAGTATCAAGATCAAATGTCGTTAAACAGAACTAAGTTTTCTGCTCAATATTATGTTTCAACTTTTCTAATAAAAAAATTATCAAAAATGCAAGGAATAAAATATGCTTTAACTCTTTGCCTACCAAATTTCTCCCATGGCTGTTCGCATATTGATTTTTCAGTGTAAAAAAGTGACACATGCAGAGCCGCTGTAAGTGGTTTACAGTAGGATCGCAATGGCGGGAGAGCCGCTATGAGTGCCTTAAAACAGGCAAAGAGTTAAGGCAGTGGTTCCCAACCTTTTTCCTGGCTTCTCAGTGCATTCCTCATACACACATGCAAACACACTTTATTTTGATATGCCTCAAATTGAAGAACAAAACCTGAGAAATTTACATATGTTTATCAGAAATTAATCATATTTTAACATTTTTATCAATGAAAAACCAAAAAATTATTTCCTTTGCTTTGTGCTAGCATATATACATACTGGGTGGGTAGAAGTAATAGGGCATCATAAACAATGAAAACAATGGCATGTGGTAACTAGTGCGCCACTGTATGTGTTGTGTACAGGTGTCAAGCAAATGTTCATAATTTTGATTCTGATTTCAGACTATGTAACAAAACTATGCATTTGTTTATAATTCTTATATAAACTGCATACATGTTACTTACTTTAGTATGTATGACATATTTTGTAAAAAACAAGTTCTTTATTAAGCGTTCCTAGTGCCACCTCATACCCCCTAGAAATGAGGGGGGCGGGGTGATACCGCTCACTTTGGGAACCATAGCTTTAAGGTTTTCACAGAAAATGTATTAAGACAAATTTAATAAACCTATTATTAAATGAGAGTGGACTAACCTAAAATATGAATAGACATAATAATAATAATAATAATAATAATAATAAGCTATGGCACAGACATTTCTTACTGAAGTAGTTAATACTGAACAAAGATAAACGAACAGTGTATTTAAAATCTATGAAGATTAAATTATCTTAATAACTAAATCTGAACCTGTTAAGGTCACATCTGTGTTAAATACAAAAAATGTGTTTAAAAAAAAAATTGAGTTAAGAAAAAAAAAAAAAAAAAGTACCCATTAAGAATGAATAAAACAAAACATCTTCAGCATAAAATAACCCAACAAGGGTTGACATGCCATAAAAACCAACTAACTAAATCTAAGGCAAGTAAAGTCCAGGAGAAGTGTAGAAAATATTACTTATAGTCCTGAGTGTATAATAAAATAAGGGTGTTAAAAAAAATGGTACTCACTCCATAATGGTTCAGAAGGTGCTTCCATAGCTAACTCCCCCCCAACAAAAGAAGTAATGTAACAATGAGTTGATCAAATGATCTCAGACTGCAACATTTAGACCACAGGTAAAATGAAAGGTAGAAAATGTAGTGGCAGTCACTGTGTCTGCAGCAAACCAGGTGACAAAGGAAAAAAGGGTTAACGAAAAAGATTCCGGATGGTCAGCAAAGTTGTCATTAAACCTAAGAAGGGAGCCAATTCCAGTAGGTCACACACAAACAGTTCTTCTTAATCCAAGAATATTGGGGGGAAAAAGGCACAAACTACCACCACAACATGTGACAAGATGTCAACCAGAGATACTATTTTGTCACCTAGAGTCAACAAAGGAAGAAGAAAAAGAAAAAAAGGGGGTGGCCCAATCAAAACAGGAGATGTGACAATGGAGTTGACAACGTAGTGGTGGTAAGAAGCTAAGTCAGGTTGTAAATAATAAGGCCTACCTTACAGTGGAAGGTAGGCCCACAAGTAAGGTACATGCTTAGCATGATAACCCAGGGCAGTAATCATAAGGTGAAGAGTTACTAGTCACAATCACCCCCCCACAAATCAACAGAGATCCTTGATGCATGAGGGGAAAGGGGGTAATCATAGCTGATTAGCATGTACCTCAATAATTTATGTATAAAGTAGTAAAATTAAGCTTGCAGACCAACAGAAACTTAATCATATATATATATATATATATATATATATATATATATATATATGAGGAAATAACAGATTGGGTAAAATACAACAAAATGTGATTAAAAGTTGAGGAATAAAAGCGGATAAAACACATACAACTCCATTCAATTATTATTTTGCCTGTGTATTAATGAAGCTTCATCAGAATTTTATTATATTATAAAATTATGATGAAGCTTTGTTAATACACCAAGGCAAAATATCAATTGAATGAAGTTGTATGCGTTTCATCTGCTTTTATTCCTCAAATTTTAATTTATATATATATAAGTTGAAAAATGGAAATGAATCCGAAAATATGTTGAAAGGATAGATAAATAAATAAAATGTTGAATGGATAAAAAATGGTTTAATGAAATGCCAACACGTGTTTCGGCCAAGAGTTTGACCATGTACACATTGTATTCTATTTATTGCTATTTTAAATATGAAATAAAATAATAATAGAAAAATAGAAAATTTTTAAGAATACAACCCCCCCCCAAAAAAAAACCCCGGCCTTCTTCAGGGCAAGATGTTTGATATGTGAAGTTAAGACGGGGTCAAAATACAGAGAATTTAGAAGTGTTTGAAAAAATAATTTATAAAAAATTTTTTTTTTAGATGCTTACAGTTGGAGAACACACATATATATATATATATATATATATATATATATATATATATATATATATATATACACACACACACACACACTATTTACATGCTACTTATATATAAATTTTGAAAAATCACATTTTGAGGTTGAAAATCAGCTTCTTATAAGTGATATTTAGAGTTTAATTCAATTTTTTATGTTTCTTTAATCGGAAAATTTGGGTAGCCTACCTTGTTTCTCAGTGCTATAGTAAGTGACGACTTATTGTCAGTATCAGCCGGACAGCAAAGGAGTCTATCCCCTAGTGCTAGACAAGGCAGATTGTTTCTGCTGAGGTGGAGCGTCACACCTACCGTCAGCTCCCCACCTAATCTAACAAAAATAAAACTAAGCTTTATCTGAGATAAATTCTAAGATTACAGTAGACAATAGGTCTGCTTGCTCATGATCTTGATTATCAGTTTTAAATTTTTTTTTAATAGGCTTAAAAGAAAATGTACTGGTCATTTGAAAATTAGTAAAATTAAGCCTCCATCTTTTAATTCAACAAATATTGTCAACAAAACACACGACTAAATTAATTAATATTTTCTAAACCAAGCTAATCCACTTTAGTTCCAACCGAAGACCCCCCCCCCCATCTTAAACTGCTTTTAAATTTATACAGTCATACAATGCCCAATAGTTATGACTAATCAAATTTGAAACCATTGTTGTTTTTTCATTTTTTATAAGGGAGAAATTTAATACGTATTTATCAGGTAAAAACATAACCGCTTTTATCTAACAAATTTTCTAATTTTTATATATATATATATATATATAATATATATATATATATATATATATATATATAAATTAGAAAAACAAAGTATTCCAAAAAGATGAATTTATTCTTGATGATGAAGTTGACGCTAAAATGTTTCGGTTTTTATCAAACCTTCATCAGGACATTAGTGTTGTCTGAACAGTGATGGAGGTTAAAAAAAAAAAAAAAGAAAAAAAAAAAAAAAAAAAAAAGAAGGTTTTTAATCTTTAGAAGGTGTGTCATAAACACCGAAACTGTGGTAAAGAGAAAACCTTTTTTCTACAACTATTAATGCTCTATGTCTTATGAAATATACTGAGCACTTTTTAGATTAACTACTAATGCTGCTACAGCAAAAATGCTTGAGTGGCAGTTGAACAATATATATATATATATATATATATATATATATATATATATATATATATATATATATATATATATATATATATACTGGCAGCCCACCATGCAAGTTGGTTACAAGGTCCATTAACATGGGGGACTACACAAAAATCCAAGCCCAGTGAAAAAATTGCATGGATCCCTTTGGTATTCCTCTATTGAGGTGCCTCAGGCACTGGGCAATAAACCCAGCCCTTCCCCTTTAAATCAAGTGGGCAGGTGTTATTAAATTCCTTACTGGTCCAATGTCCAAAGTCACTAAACACAGGGCCAGACAGACTTACAAGTTAAAATGATGACAATTTCAAATACCTAATCTTAAAACCTATAGACAAATTTATCTGGACTGTATCCATTCAAAATTAGAAACTGCATCTCTAAATTGATCTTAATCACTACAAGAAATCAAAAGAAAAATATATGACATTCATCTGTATGAACCTTATAACCATAAGACATCAAGTCATAATTATTCTTTAGTAAGTTTATGAAATTATCTAACACTATATTCATTAAAATGAAAATGAAAGTAACTGTCAATATAAATTAGATACAATAAATTTGTGTGACAATACACATTATAATGGCACATTTGCTTTTATATACTTAGTAAGATTATTGTTAGAGATTAGAATACTGTAACTTAATGTTCATGAAAATTTCAGTACATTTTTAAAAATTAATAAAGTCTTAAAATCATGCTACCTGAAGTAATACAGAAATCTGAATAGAAATTCAAAAGAAGTTTTATCAATTAATGATCGATTGAAATAATTATTATACATTGTAGACTGTTGTAGGAAATGAAATTGATGACCAGAGATCAAATCCTGGTCAAGGCTGTTCCCGTTTCATTTCCTTCTGATGCACTTGTTCTCCTCAGTTATGTGCAAATAGTAGGATAGATTGGGTTCTTTTGCTTTGATTATGTAGCTAGTCTAGGACAAGGAAAACTCCTAAATCAAACCAACTTTACTCTGCTTAAAAATTGACCTTGTGTCATATCCTGCCTGTGTTGGTGAGGTTGGGTAACTATATAATAATAAATAATAATAATAATAAAAAATACAAATGTTATAATAGCACTTAGATCCTTGAGGGTGCCATGGTAATAAGAGTCTAGAGTAGGTCCGGTTTAGCTCAGTCAGTAGATCATCCACCTAGGAGCCATAAAGTTCCAGGTTCGATACCGGCCCTCACCAACTCAATGCATGAGTAGCACAGCTTGGATACTTGCGGTAAAGTAGGAAGCTGATAGTAGGTGTGTTGCTCTACCTCAAATGCAAAAAATGATTTCCCTGGTCTAGCACTAGCGAAAAGGAGATAGACTTCCTCGCTGTCGAGCTGATACTGACAATAGGCCACAAATCTACTTTACTATAAAGACTAATATATTTGTAATGGCAAAAATATTTAGCAAAATGACAATTGTACCTAAAGCAAGTTGGTCCATTTTCTAATTAGAGCCCAAGGTAGACAACCCATTAAAAAAAAAAAAAAAAAAAAAAAAAATTATTGGGGGGGGGGTGCATTAGTACAATATCTCTATTAAAGAAAATTTAGAGGATGTACCAAACACATGCTTTCTCAAATAAAATAGGTTAAGGATGATAACAGTAAAATTGAGTTCCTCTTCTCTATTTAACAACTACTATCATCTGACACTTTCCTTTTAATTTTAATAAGTATATTTTAGATTTAACCCCCCACCCCTTCTGGTAGTTTATTAGAGAGTACTAACAAGCCCAATGTTGGTTCATCATGAACAGACAGCATTAAGATCTGAGGATGATTCATAGAATATATCTTGAACTCTCAATTATAGTAATCAATACTCGAGAGATTCAAGATCAATAATTTTAGAGTAACTCCCCACCCCCGCCACTGCCTTTAATAAAAACACAGCATTAAATGCATTCCCTTAATTTTCTTTAAAGATAGCAGGGCCAATGATTTATTCAACATAATTATAACAATACCAACAACTTTACAAGTAGAGCATGCAATAAAAGAACTGAACACAGTAGCTTTTATTATTATTAGTTTTTTCTTCTCTCCCTCTGTTTATCCCAATTCCACAGACTTCATTTCCTCTCTGCACATATTTCATAATGAAAAGAAAAAGTAGAATACAAAAGGAGATATTTCCTGAAGAGAGAAAGAAAAAGAAAGTACAAGTAATCTATAGAAGATGATGAAACTAAGATGATGAGGCTTTAGTAGATGACCCATGAATCTATTGGCTTCCTGTTTAACTGTAGTTCATGATGATATTGGTGCTTCTGTTTAGGAAGGAGTGAATGACTTTTCATAGTTACATCTGTTATATTGAGATTTTGGATGAAAAAAGAAATGACATTCACTGTGACTGAAGGCCAATATGATATCATTCAGTTGCAAATTGGGCAGAAAATTGCTTTATTCTAAGAGCATTTTAAGTGTATTGCTTTAATAGAAAGCTTGCTATGATATACTGTTTTTGTTAGGTTATGGTGTGTGTGTGTGTGTGTGTGTGTGTGTGTGTGGTATATATATATATATATATATATATATATATATATATATATATAGTGAAAATTTTAATGTATAGCTACAGTGTGAAAGAATGTCCATATATTTATACTAAATTTTGAAATCACCTATTAATTAATATAAAATAAAATAATAATAATAATAACAACCTATGAGACTGTCAGATAGCTAAGAAACTTGAGCTAATTGCCAAAAACAAGAAAATATGAAGCTATTTAGCAAGAAAGAAAATTTACAGCTGTAGCATATCTGAATATTGTCTATACACATTGAAAAATCAATAGAATTGAAATAGTTCTAGTCAAGTTGAATAACGCCAAAGACTGCTGAGGTTTAAGTGAAAACAGACAACACTTTATCAGCCTATTTTTCTCTTCCTCTCTCACACGGAAATTCTCACAGAAATTGCTTAACATATTTAATTAAAATGTCATCTAATATAAATTATCAGAACATTTAAACTCAATTATTTTTCATATCTTAAAAATGTTGTCATTAAGCCACTGCATGTAATTGAACGTAATTTACATAGAACAGCTCATAGGTAAACAGTATGTATAGTTGTTTTGACAATATAAATGGGGGGCGGGGGAGAAGGCGAGGGGTGAGGGGGAAAATAAAGGCCAGGCCAACCCCAAACCAGGAAATATTACCTCCATACAAATAACTAATTATCTATGTAAGATCAAGTTCTAATGCCAGATTGGGTTTGTTAACAAGCGAACAACGAATGCCATCTCCAAAAACAAGAAAATATGAAGCTATTTAGCAAGAAATATTATCTACATCACTAACAATTTGTGAATATTGTCTATACATACTGACAATCAATAGAACTGTATTTCAGTTCCAGTCAACAAATAGGGTTATGACATATGTATATATTAAATATTACAAAGATGTTAGAAATATATATAATTATTTCTAAACAGCTATTTACTCAAATAAATAAGCCATGACATGTAAATATACACAATTCATGTAGAAAATAAATTCATATGTTAGTTAAAGAAATGATTAAAAAAAGCATGCATTGTTTGATATTTACATATCAAATGCAAAATGAA
>CM042168.1:20484148-20489148 GCA_023376005.1 Doryteuthis pealeii
AGTATCATCTTCTCCCTAATATACTGGACCTGTTAAATACCAGAGGGGGCAGAAGAAAGCAGAGAATAGTTCTTAGTGAAATTCTTCCACCACCCCCGAAAACACAGTAGGAACAATAAAGAGACCCACAAACTTTGAGGGGTTAAGAATAGAATCACCCATACAGCCAGTAAAATAAGGAGCCACCCAAAACACATTCTGCCACCAAATTTTTTCTCCCTAGGGTTCTATCATTTAACTTGCATTCTTGTTTTTCTTTTCTATAAAAAAATAGAGGGCTAAATATAGTTAGGAAATGGTGATGAATTTCATTTGTATATTTGATTAACAATTTTCTCTATTACAAGGCAGATAAAAAGTGATATAAGTTAAGGTGTTTAAAGCAATCTAACTCATATATTTCTTTTAATTGAAAATGAATTATCAGTAATATTTCTTCTGTTTTATGTTAGAAAATAATTTTAGATCACTATTTTTTCTGAGAAAGAAGATTCATTTTTAGATGGTGTAGTTCAATTCATTTAATACAAAAGAAATTATATATTAAGTTTAAAATACAGAAGTGTGTGTGTGTGTATATATATATATATATATATATATATATATATATATATATATATATAACACACACACACACGGTATAAAATATATATATAGTATAAAATATATATCTCGATATATGATATAAAATATATATAGATATAATAATATAATACATATCAATATAATATAATACAATATATTAATATAATATATATTTATTTTAACTAAAATAGTTGTGTATTGTGTAAGTATACATCAAGAAATTTTAGAAACAATCTAGCTGCAGAGAATCAGTAAATTAGTTGCCCTTTGCCCCAGTGACAAAGCTAGTAGCAACAACGAACACATTTTGAGATGAGAATAAGAAATGAACAATCTATAAGCAATAATGTCAGTTATTTTCATTTATTTTTTATAAACCATTCAAGCTATTTAGCATTGTATAAGTGCCGCTATCAATTTCAATAGTACCCTCATTGCTAACATCATTGTATCAGCAGTAGATTTCTTTCTTTTCTTTTTTTTTTTTTGCAGTATGCATGTATATGTTGAAGTACTTTCACCTCTCCCTCATTGCAACAAATAATGCAGTTGTTGGAGGCAACCCTTGAACACACTTGAATATGCTGAAAGAATCTACATTCTTGCAGAAAGAAAATGATATTGCATGGGAGATTACTTTTTAGCCTTAAAAAGTCAAAGTAGATTACATTAGTGAAGCTATATGTTCAGTGTGTTGCACAGTGGCAGCAAAATGAGGGGGAAAAAAGGGGGGGAGGGTCCTCATCTTGGTTCTGATAAAGATATTGTTGTGAAACCTTTCCTGTTCAGGATCACTTATATATATATTTCATTTTGTTAAGCTTTTTACAATTCCTATTCATACACAAAATGTTTTACGTTTTGTTGCTTTGTAAATAATTTTTTAATTTTAGTATATTTCGCCCCCTTTTGAAAATTAAGCTACTAGGTTAGTTGGTGTTGTGAATGATTCTAAATAGGACCTTTTTTTAACATCAAAATTGGTATAATCCATTATGAGAGCTCAATGTACAATAATTGGGGAATTATATACAGAGCAATACATTTTAGCTGTAGGATTCGCAGTTTGATGAACCCAGTTGATATTGGTGTAAGTAAATTTATAACTGTTAATATGATTGGTATTTAAGCCTTATATATATAATCATTAAGAAACTGAAATCAAATATAAGTGCTATTTGCCAAGTTTTCATAATTTTTAGGAAAATACACACTAAAGTGTGATTAACACTGAATCTAGAAAACCAATAATTAAGTCAAAGGAGTTAATGTCAAACATTATTAATAAAAAGTGACCATTAATACCCTTTCATTCAATTTATTTTATGGGGGAGGGGGGGCAGCATGAAGACTGACTACATAAAATTATCACCCATTTACAAACTGAACTGGACATTGATTTATTTTCTAATACCATTTTAAGAGTGTTGTTCTAATAAAAGAAAACTACTAAGTCATTTTTGGTGGGTTACAGTTACATTCAAATGTTAAGAGAAATTTAATAATAATAATATATATATATATATATATTAAAAAAAAAAAACACCTCAAGAAAAAGGAAGTCAATGTAGCATTTATCTTCATAAATTGCAAATACCATCTAGATAAGCCAAAACTCCCAGGACAAACTCACTGGAAGCGTATACCAAGTGAGGCTGAGAAGGAAAGTGAAGTATAGCACTATTAATTGTAACCATTAGGAAAAGGAAAGAAAAGAAAAAAGGCCTAAACCCTTGGCTATAATGTCAAAGTGAGCTGTCTTTTCTCTGGATAACAACATCCTAAGAAAATGCAAAAGGCCAATGTATTACAACACATTTGTCATTCCTTTATAACCTTTACATATAAAGGTTTGGTAAAGGCACAAAACCAACAAGTTTTGCATTTTTATTTTTATTCGTTTTAAACAAAGCATTAAGTTTCCTATTGCCCATAAGCTTTTACAGTTTGAAATAAAAAATCTTACTTATACTATAATATCAAATATGTAAGGAAGGGGTTTAAAATTCACTAAAACATTCAGTAAATAAATAAATACATAAAACCAAGGCTTATTTATTCTCTAATATTAAATACTTAACAAAAGCTTACTTATTTTGTAATATTAAATATGTTAAGTAAAGTCATCAGGGTGGCCTAAAGTCGGTATCAGCCAGACAGCGAGGGAGTCTATCCCCTTTCACTAGCGCTAGATCAAGGAGATTGTTTTGACGTCTGAGTTGGAATGCCACACCTACCATCAGCTCATTTTACTGCACAGATCCCTGTGTTACTCATATGCTGAGTTGGCGAGGGCTGGTATAAACCAGGAACCTTGTGGTTCCTAGTTGGACGCTCTACCAACTGAGCTATATAATAATAATAATAAATTTTTGTAGTAAATTTCACTAAAACATTTAATAAATGAATACATAAAACCTCCATAAACTTAAAAATTCAAGACTTCAAAATCTTAAAATAATTTTTTATAAAAACTGTTTGTATATAATATGCAGTGATGCTGATAGCTTTCCGATTTAGTGTGTCGTGGGACACATATTTGCTTTGAATGAGTCCCCAGGAAAATTTATGGGTCCAAACTAAAGCTGTCTACCTCCTACCTTGTAACCTATCTTGTGTAATTCATTTCTAAGAAACTATTGAAACGTATTTACTGTTAGCTTGAAATGATGAGGAGGAAAAAGAAAGAAAAAAAAAAAAGAAGAAAAACACTGGGATGCATGAATACAATTTTACTGCATCAGGGACACAGGATGTGTACCTATCAGCATCTCTGAATAAAGTAAAATAAAGGCACTTTTAAATCTCAAGTAATTATATATTATTTGTGAACTAATATGATAAATGCTTGCTATTGTAGTATGAAATTATAAGATAAATCTGATAATGAACTATTGGCCTTCATTCAATTACTTCACATGTATGTGCAGCCATAGAGAAAGGGAGAGGGAAAAAAAAAAAAAAAAAAAAAATACAATACAGTCAAGGACAGACTTAGCTGTTTTACATGAGGTCACAAATGAGAAATTCTACTTTCACTCTTGTTCTACTAAGTTACAGACCCCCCCCCCCATATACACCACCTAAAATGTGGGAGGAAAAGTGGAAGACGATCCTTCTGTTCATCATAGCAACTGGCCATGGGTAGAAGGAAATACAAAAAGACAAACTATTAAAAAAAAAAAACACAAAAAAAAACAGGAGGTAGATGACAAGTAGGTAGGTAGACCAGGTATTTTCTAAAGCTGGAAATTTATTTTTCTTAGGGTAGAGCTTGTGTGTCAGTTTAGCAGATATTCTTAGCCCAAGACAAACAAGTAGAAGTGCTAGACTACAGGTGGAGGGTGGTATAACTGAGTAAACAACTAGAAAACATGTTTAATTACCGGTACCTTACACACACGGCCAACAATAAATGGCACTGATACTAGTAACAATCAAAGGCAGAATTTTACAATAAGTGTATAATCAAGTGAGGTGAATTAATCAGTTTTAGGGACTTCAAGTTGAAAAACTTTATTACAGTGTCCTCTGGTTGGTTGGTTGGATTTTAGGAAATATTAAACCTTACAAGTTTCTTGAGTTACAAGCTGTCACTCAGTCATTTTTTTTGCTTTGTGTTGAGAACTAAAGTCTGAGGTTCAGATACTAACTTCACTAAAAACATTTAAGTTTCCAAATTTATTATGCCAAAGAAAATAATTTATTTATACATATATATATATATTTTTTTTTAAATTAAAAATAAAAATAAAAAAAAAAAAAAAAGAAAGAAAGAAAGAAAGAAAAGATTAAAACATTACTGTAGATAATTCATTACAATCTATTTTATTGTTTTGCTATTTTTTTTTGGGGGGGGGGATTAATAGCATTTCAGTTTATTTCAATAGGTTGGTTGGTTAGATTTTATGGCATTGTCAATCCTCGTCGGATTATCTTATGCCGAAGACATTTTCTTTTATCTATTCTTAATGAGTATTCAAATTTCTACTTCCTAAATAAAAGAATCAATATAATCAGGGACCACTGTTACAATGGAAAGCCAACAAAATGGTTATATATGCCCGGGTATTTTTGCTATAAAAAATCTTTCAGAATAATATATTTAAAAATTAATTAAAAATAATTTTTTTAAAAACTGCCACAACCAAGAATGGCAACTTTTCTTTAGTTTGAATATTGTGGCAATAGTAATTTCCCTTGAAACATTCAGCAAGAACGACCTACTACGCTTTGGTGTTACTAGTGTAAATCTAAGTGTAAATATAGTATTTGAAATCTGAAAGGTTAACAACAGCTTAATTTTTAAGGTAAATGCCAAGAATTTTAGGTTTTAATTGCACAAAATTACACAACCTTTTCAGACAAGATAACAATCCAATTTTATTGACTAGCAGGATTGATACCTAATAAAG